>VZTD01002086.1:1133926-1438868 GCA_013397725.1 Rhagologus leucostigma
AAGTCGGAAGCGGGGCCGGGAATGCGGGCCGGGGGCGAAGAGGCAGCAAACCTATCGGTAGGCTATGGGTTGGGGTTTTTTCCCTTCTTTCTCTGTTTTCCTCTTCCCAAACCCTCGGCGCTTCCTCCCTCCGGCAGCCGCCGCCGCGGGAGCGCCCTCCAGGCCCGAGGGCTTTTCCCCGCGTTTTTTAATTAAAAAAAATTAAATAAACTAAAAAGGGCTTTAATTTTTTTGTTTTTAATTTTTTTGAAGAAGAAGTTTACAGCCAAACAGAAGCGGGGCGCAGTCCAGGGCCGGGGCCGGAGCCACTCCGCCCGGCCCCCGCCGCCGCCTCCTCCGCTCACCGCGCTCCTAATTTTTTTCCTTTCCCCCTTAAACCGGTTTCCACAGCAGCTGTCCGGGTGTGCGGCTGCAGTTGGCATATTTCACCCGTTGGAAAAAAAAAATTAACTGTTTTTCCTTTGTATCTTAATCCAGTGATGAGAGCTCTCCTTTGTTGGCTTTCGAGCTTGCATTTGTTTTATTTATTATAAGGAAATCCAGTTTGGTTCAAATATATAATCCATTTGAGCACTTAAATCCCCAAACAGCTGGCATTATTTTGTTTTATAATCTTTGGCTTTTCTGCGCAGAGCATATTTCTAAATTCCTACTTGACATTTATGGGGAAAAAACTTTTTAATGTAAATGGATATTGTGATTTTTTTTCCTGGGTATTTCCTAATTTACATGCATCATCAATTTTCCTGGATTTCCTAATGTTTTAATCTTTTTTACTCACCTATACCTTGTTAATTAATTTTTTTTTCCCCAAGAAAACTTTTTTTTTCCTGGAGGGAGAAAGACGTTAATTTGCCCCATTACTTTAATCTCTGGCATTTGGAAATGGTTGAGAGACCACAAAAATGCAACCTGTTGTAGAAACCAGAGTGGTGTGTTTTATTTATTTTAATCGATAGCAGAGAGGTGATTTAGTAATAGGAACTCTGAGTAACATTTAGTAAAAGATTTGCAGATCTGCTGGCTGTGTATGGGGTGTGCATGTGCTTGCATATGAGCGCGTTTCTTTGCAGGCTGATTAGCAAGAGGGTTTTACCCTTATAACCAGTGGTCACTGCTGTTTTCTTCACTTGGTGGGTGTTTGTGATGCCTGATAAATGCAGCTCTGTCATGGCTTCTCCTACTTTTATCAGACTTCCCTCCTAACTAATGCAGCACAGTGCTACAACCTATGTAAGCACAGGACTCAAAACTAAGCCATAGAGAACTGATTACTACTTGTTCCTTGCTGAGAGATTTTTTTTTTATGGTTCAGGGCTAAAGGCTCTTGATACAATTTGCCTTGGTTGTGGCATATTTAGCCTCGTTATTAGGAACATGCACGATTACACAGGTAATTTGTGTACACCTTAAACAGGGTAGCTCTAAAAGCCAATAACTATGCATATAAGTAGCCGTGAAAAAAATCATACTTAAAAAATCAGAGTTAGTTTTCAGTATGTCCATCTAACCTTCACACTTGGTAGACAGTTTTTGTAGCTTTCTAGATTGATCTCCACCCTCCCTTCCTCTACTCCTTGTTTAGTTAATTCAACAAAGACTTTTTGCAATCTGTTTGGAGTTTGTCTGATGCCGTGGAAAAGTAGCTGCTGATTTATTTGGTTGCTTTTCGATTTCTGTCTCTAGCCCGTCTTTTCTCCTCCTTTCAGCGGGGATGTCAGCTGTTATTACTTCCTATTGATCCCTTTGCAAAGTGAGAAGTGAACTAAAATTAATGTCAATTCCACTGCTCAGATCAATAGCTGGAGTTATTTTAATCTGGATTTGCGCGAGGTGCTAAATTAAAAAAAATCAGCATAGAGGCAGAAAAGTAGCAGATCCTCACTCCACCTGTGCCCACTGCCTTCCCAGCACCCAAATGTTCCCTCCAGCTGATTACCCTGCAATCCATATTTTTTTAATTAAGAAGGTCAGTTAGTTTTCTTATTTTTGGGTTCTGTATTTAAACCTATGACATTTTGACATTGGGAGTGTATTAACGATAGATTTTCATAATGACTGGTCCGCCGCAGCCTAATCTGTCCGTGTTGCTGGGGGGTGGGGAGGTGCTGGGCGAGAAGGGAGCAAGAGAGAACGAAAAAGGAAGTGGGAGCTGAAAAAAATTAAATTTGGCTGGCTGAGATATTGTAATGTGTTGATTTATTCCCGGTGTAATGAAGTTTGCAAACGAATAAACGGCCATAGTGATTCACAGTATCCTACAGGAGTGTCAAGTGTTGTGGCCAGATTACTAATTTATGAAATACATTTAACGTAATGGTGTGAAAGCACAAGTAAAAATAGAAAAGCAGGCAGAGGTGGTTGCCTTTTTTTTTCCCTGGAAATCTGTGTTTTTCTGTGACTGCCCAGTTTTGCTTCCATGTTAATGATCGTTTATTTCTGAGAACTGTGTCTTATTTGCATGCATCTCTTTGAATATATAATTGTGTGTGTGTATGTATATATATATATTTATATTTACATGGTTTTATAAGACCCCAACAACTCTAAATTCACCAGTGGCTGCAGTTTTCTGACCTCCAGTTTTTGATCAGCCTCATGTGAAGCAGCAGAGCAAGTGTACCCAGGACTGCAGTGCTGACCAGGCTGCCCTTGGCATCCCTCACTCTTCCTCTCCCCCTCGCTCTCTGTGGCAAGAACTCAACGAGAAAGTTATTTAAAATTTGGAAGAGAGCAAATCCGTTAATGCGAGATACATAATCTGGTAATTTAGCAGTGATGTCTGTAAGGATGGGTGCCAAATGAGGAAGCAGAGAGATGATGTCCACTCATCTTCACAATTCATAACAGTCAGTGGAGCAGTGGGTACAGGATGGGAGAGAGGAAGTGCTATCACTGAACTGCATTAGAGCCCCAGACTGGATTTCATACACTTTGTTAACCTAGGCTCCCTCATTCATGGAGTACAAAAGGCACTCCATTAGGGAGACACTCTTTCACTAAGTTTTATTTGAGATGTTTGACCCTCTGGATTTAAGAGGCACAATTTGTAACAGCTTTTTATTATTATATGATTTTTCTGGCCCTTTGAGCTCCAGCGGCTAGTATATTGTTTCAAAGTTATAGTCCTTGTATTTTAAGCTGGGTTGTGGGGCCTGAATGGCAGGCAGCGGAAGCTTAAAAGAAAAGGCATGAGATTGATTGGGGGAGAAAATAACAACACAAAAAGGCACTGCGAACTGGGAGAGATAGAGAAAGAAGGATTTTCCCTTCTTTCACCCTGGAAGGGGGTTGTGGCTGGGTGGGTGGCTTCAGCCAACCTGGGAGGCTCAGCAAGATGCGAGGCAGAAATTTTGTTAACATTTTCCTCTAAATGTTAATGGCACATCCAGAGCAGTTTACAAATCTACTTAAGAGTGAGTGCATTAGGAACTAAAATTACTGATCCATCCTCTCTTGTCCCCGACCCGAAAGGCAGACGCTTGCAGAGATCAGATGGCAGAAGTACCCATTATGATTTTAAATATTGTCAGAGACGCCAGGCATTTTACTGGGGAAGTCTCTTCTCCTTTGGCTCACAGGGACCGTGTGTGCACGCGTGGGTGTTTGTGCTATACACACGCACCCGGACACAGCCACATTCCTACATTCCAATGGTGTGTATACATATGTATGATGGTGTGGAGTACTGTGTGTGCAAGTACACATCTACCCATATGTATTGTGAGAGCGAGAGAAAATACCTGTCAGTTATGTACGTCTCAGGCGTTGTGTACAGTATAACAGTGTGTGCTGGCTGATTTGGGTAACTATGTACAATGGATATTTTTATGTTGGTTCTAGACCCCCAACCCCCCAGCAAATAGCAGGGTGTGTGTATGTGGGGGCTTTCTTAAGTTTATTGCGGTTATATATACGTGCCGCTTGCCATATAAAATTCCAGCTATAATTTGGAGTTACTATGTTCATTTTAGACCGAACATTTTTTATTAGTGCATTATTAAATCTGCATGTTATTATGTTTGGTTTGCCTTTCGTCTGTCTGCACTGGATGATACCCTTTAACCTGGAGGGCCAGGGCTGACTCCAGTAGTGTGTGAAGTTGTCTATTGATTTTCTTGAATGAGAACAGTGGTGCATCTCCGGCCGGTGGCTTGTAACACATGTGGCCACCCTGCTGCTGGAGCATCCTAGAGAAATGAGTGCAGAAACCTAATTGGTTGTGTTTTCTTTCCCTTTCTGTTTCCTTGCAGTGTTCGAAGGGTGATGATGCTCCAGTAATTTTCCCCGCTCCATTCCTAGGCATCGCTTTGCTTTCCTTCCAGGGAAGATCGTTCTGCTTGTGATCCTGCTGAGGAAAGAGACTCCGATGGACTTACACCGGGCAGCGTTCAAGATGGAGAACTCACCCTATCTCCCCAACCCACTGGCCTCCCCAGCACTGATGGTTCTTGCCTCCACTGCCGAAGCCAGCCGTGATGCTTCCATTCCCTGCCAGCAGCCAAGACCTTTTGGGGTCCCCGTGTCAGCAGATAAGGACGTGCACATTCCCTTTACCAATGGCTCATACACTTTTGCCTCCATGTATCACCGCCAAGGCGGGGTGCCAGGAGCATTTGCAAACCGTGACTTTCCTCCATCCTTGCTTCACCTCCACCCCCAGTTTGCGCCCCCCAACCTGGACTGCACCCCGATCAGTATGTTGAACCACAGCGGCGTCGGGGCTTTCCGCCCCTTTGCATCTACTGAAGATCGGGAGAGCTACCAGTCAGCATTTACCCCAGCCAAGCGCCTGAAAAACTGCCATGACACTGACTCACCCCATCTGCGCTTCTCGGACACTGATGGGAAGGAGTACGAGTTTGGCACCCAGCTCCCCTCCAGCTCCCCTGGCTCCCTCAAAGTTGATGATACAGGGAAGAAGATCTTTGCTGTTTCTGGCCTCATTTCTGACCGTGAGACCTCATCCAGTCCTGAAGACCGAAGTGACAGATGTAAGTACCTCTGTTGACTTGGTGGTTCTTTAATTGTGCCTTGTTGAGATACTCAACAGGTGATTGTCCCGCAGTGCTGTGAGACTTGCTGGAGGCAGAAGCAAAGCAGCTTTTCCTGCCTGCTGAGCTCAGCCATGCGGTATTGCCTTGTTCTTCTAAAAGGACATTGACAGATTTTAAGGTGAAGTGCTCTTGAAGGAAACTCGCCTTCCAGCACACAGCTGGAGAGGCGATGTTGACCATGAAGAAAGCTGTTGATGCACCAGTGTGAGGCTATAGGTGCTGGTACATGTATGTGTGTAAACAGGGAGGCAGCTGGAATGTGTAGCCAGGAACTTTGCCAAAGCTTGCAGCAAGCATGTGTCCCCTGTTTCTTCAGGTGTTTCTTTCTGACCTTTTCTTCATGCACACCATTCTTAGAGCAAATGCATTACCTACTCTCAGGATTCATGCCTCAGGTTAGGACAAAAGTACCTTTTCCTCTGGTTAACTTAAAAATATTTTTGGCCACTGAGCTCCCTCAAAGACAAACACAAATTGTTCTTACAATTCAGTAAGCTGTTTTATCACGTGCTTTCTCTGAGTGTTTCCCCCATTTTGGTGCCCACTGAAAGGTGATGTGCCCTTTTGCAGGCCAGTGATCGGACTGAAGGAACCCAGTCCACTTGTTCATGACTGTAACTCCCTGTTCCCCCATCACCTTGTCCCTCGTGGTGTTGCCTATATGTAGGGGCAGAGCTGTCCTTCATGAAGGGCAGGCTTCCAGGTTTGCAGAGCTGGGAGGTGACCCACAATGGGGAGTGGTCTGGGGGCAACAGAGCGTGGTACCCCAAGGAAGAGCGCTAACTTACGATTAGAGTTTTTCTGTAAACCCAGGCATGTAATCAAGGAGTGAGTGGTTTGTTTTTCACATGGGCTCCTTTGTTCTGTTGAATTTTATTCATAGAAAACAATTTTATTATTGTTGTTGTTATTATTACTACTTTTTTTAAAAACAAAAACCTATTGCACCGTTGCTTCCTCTCCCTTTCAGATGTGATTTTTCTTCTCCCCTTTATGATACTGAGGAGAGTAATAGAGACATTGTGGCTCTCTCTCCCCTGTCGGCGCTGCTTCCTCAGGCTGTCTCCTTGAATTAGGCACTGTGCTAACTTACCAGCGCTAAAAGACATCTGCCTAAACCCAGCGTACCTTTTCAATAAAAGTCATCATAAAATCAACCTGCCTTTTAAATCCATCGCTCTTTGGTTTTGAAATATGCTGCAAGTGTGTCTTTTATTGTCGGCGTTTGTGAGGGTAGGACAATTCCCACTGAAGGCAGGAGCCGTGTATTTCTTGCAGTACCAGTGTGATCTCTTGTGTGTCTCTCCCCTCTCCTTCTGATCCACCCCCGACTGTGCTACTTTTTGTGCTGTAAGCTCCCTTCATTGTTCAGCATCTCCTCTCTCTCCTTTTGGGTCCGTAGGGGAAGTGGCTGTAGGTGGGAGCGCATGTGGATGTGTGGAAGCTGGTAATATAATTATCCATGAGGGAGGCAGGTGAGATGGCAAGGCTTAGAGACATCTTTGTTGATGCTCTTTCTCTTATCGATATAACCTGGCTGTGAAAATGAAGCTTGCTCGAAAGAGTTCTCCGAGAGATAGCGGCGGAGGAGAGGGTCCGCTGGCTAAATGAATTTAGAGCGCATCAGCTGCTATGGATCTTGCTGGCAAAATCCTGTCAGATACCTCATTTAAAGAAGTAAATCTGTTAAATGAATTAGACCACATGGAGCACAGCTGCGGACAGACAGACGCATCCACATCCATCGCTGTGCCTTGCCTTTGCCAAGAGCGTGTGCCGAACGCGGGTCCGCTCCTTCTGGGAGCAGGCAGGTTGACACCGGCTGCCAGTGCTGCTGCCAGTGCCGTGGCAGGGGACTTGTCAGGGAAAGGAAGCAGAATAAAAACTTTGCAGGCAGCTTGGAAAACTTGGGCAGAAGTGGAAGGTGTTTCGTTGTATTGTTTTTGTTACCATGTTAAATCTCGTTAAGATGCTTTTCTGCACGGTAGAGCTGAGCAAATGCAACATCCCTGATAGTTCACTGACATTAAAATTCTTCTGTAACTACCGGGATGATGTACACTAAATATGTCTGTTGGCTCTGTATCATATTCCCATCACATATAGATACTGCACCATGGAAACTTCGCTCCATTAAGACGGCGAGTTTATTTGGTGTGTGCATGCACACGTATGGGTGTGTTTGCTGGAGGCTGAGAGCGAGTGGTGGAGCTTTTAGAGTATCCTAATGGTCTTTGATACTGACCATCACAAAAGAGAAACTTCTGAAGTGAAGAATTCAAGAGATCACAGTTTGCAGATAGAATGGTGATCCTCTTTTGCATTAACATTTGCAGTTATATTTTTGGAGTTTCTGTAGAAATGTGTACTTTGAGGGGTTTGTTGTCTCTGAGAAGTTTTGTGGATTCCTTGTGTAACTGTTACGTATACCCCTTTGTAAAAGCTGCCTACTTGTGCTCCTTATGGAGCAGGTGGGTGGCTGTAGCTTCAAGGTAAAAATGCAATTAGGCTTTTCTACAACTACAAGCAAAAATTGTAAAATTTTCATAGATCAGCAACACCTTCCCATGTCTAACAGGTGCTTTTCAGGTTTACAGAGCTTTGCCGTTTCGGTGGATTTTTCAGATTGCTGAAAGGGTTTGTGTTACATGGAAGCTGAATTACTATGATTGCCCTGCGTAGTATTCTGTTCCACTGCACAGGAGCCTTTTTTGAATAGATCATTAAAATATTTATTTTATCTCATAGCTTAAAGGGTGACTTTCTAGAGAAACTTTCCCTCCTTTTTTTTTTTAAATAAAATTTAATCACTGAGTTTTAATTTCCCTGAAAAATAGATTTTTGCTTGGAAGACTGCAAGAAAAGAAGGATCAAAGTGAGACCTTTTCACATTAAGGAGTGTTTGGAAGGTGCTTGTTTAGTCCTCTGTATCATGGGAGGAAAGTCTCAGCCTGTTTTCACCAGTGGAAGAAATTTGCAGAATTCAGTAAAATTATTTGGGATATTTGCTGTTGTATTTCAGATTAGCACCTGGCCCCGTAAGAGATGTATTTGTGCAGTAGAGGTTGCCCAGCCTTTTGCATGAACCTTTCCTTACTTTTAAAGCAGGATGTTGCTTGGACCCATATCCTGCATCCCACAAAGGGACAGCATCTTTGTGGTGCTTTTGGGTGGGACTGCACTCTTTGTTAATCAGCAAATTGGGCTGAGATGTCTGCATTTAGGTCAGTTGTCTCTTGCTGTAAAATGTGAGTATTCAGGACATCCGGAGCGATAGAGTGTGCAGGGAGCTGTGGAAAAGTGGAGCCTTTCCAGGGATAAGCAGACATGTCATGCACTGGATGGGCCCATTCCCTTAGGTGCTTACTGAGAAAAATAATGCCATTTGTTAGAGTTTAGGAGCTTCTTGTAAAGCATGTGTTAAAGGCACTGGAAGACATATTTTATGGGTTTGCTTTAATAAGCGTACAATAATTGAGATTCCTAGAAGGAGTGGAAATAAATGGCACGTTCCTTTCTGCAAAAGAGATCTATAGCCCTATTTTAAAATCAGGGGAAAAAAAGAAAGATTCCTGGTTTTTTACTTCTAATAAAATCTGTCTCAGTGTCCTTCTGTACCCAGTTCCTGTGGCATTGCTTTCTCACAAAGTGAAAGGCAGAGGTCGGTGCTGAAGCCGGGACCTCCCGGCAAAGAGCTGGACCTTATCAGAGCAGAGACCTCTGCCATCCCCGTGGGGCTGCCCATGCCCCCAGCCTCCCTGGAACCACAGAAGATGGTTTCTCATTACTGTCTTCTGCTTGGTCTCCATCATGTGTTGTCTGTGACTTCTTGTGGAGCACAGACCAGTGTGTGAAGGTGATCCTCTACATCCTGGTCACTGATTGAATTTCCATCCTCTGGCCAGAGTCTGGCTCTCCAGGTCTGTTTCCCTGCTCCTGCTGGTGGCTCTTGCCCAGCTCCTGCTGTGCCCAGGGGATGAACGTTTGTGTTGGGAGCAGGCTGGGATCCTTGCTCATCCCTTGGGTCTGCTGAGTGTAGTAGGAGTGATCCTATTAACATTATTTTGATTAGTACTATTTTTGATAATCATATTTCACCTTGGGCATAGTTTGTGCTGCAACTGGTTTCTTTTCTGCAGGAGAAGTTGTGTGATGTCTTCGTGAGCTCTTTGGGGTTTATTCATTCCACTTTGGGGTTTTAAAGAACATCTCTAGCGTGCAGTTAGTTTTCCTTTTGAAACAACTGGTTTGTTATTGATCAAGTGTAAATTGCACTTCAGGTGATGGACATCAGGGCTATGATGACCACAGCATGAATTCCTGAATAACGTGGTGCTTTGGAAATCAGATCGAGTGCTGTCTGTGTGGTCACCCACCTGCTCAGACGCGTGTGTTGGGATTTATGTTATGATCTGTGTAGAGAGCTGTGTGTGTCTATGTACACGTGCTGGGGGGAAGAAGGGTTTTTTTTTGTGGTGGAACAATGGATTGGAGGGGGAATGCATGTGTCCACATGTCCATTGCTCACAACTCTTCCCGCTGGGACGTACAACTTCCAAGGCTGGTAAAATTTGGGGTCTAACATGAAGTGATGCTTTGTTGCTAATGATAATCAGCCATGACCATGGGAAATTGCAAGCTTAACTCTGCTTGTGAAATAATGAAATAAATCGAGTGGAATGTTTCTTTCTGTCGTGAAGTGCCCTGAATGATGTAAGAGTGAAGAGGCAACAGTGGAATTTTGGAAGGGCTGGGCAGGCAGATGGGCAGTAGCAGGGATGACGGCCATGCATCCATCCCTGTTGCTCCACCAAAAACGCACCATCCTCGTGGAGTAAAGCGTGCTGCATGGAGGGAGGTCTTGGAGCATGTAGCAGTCACCTCCTTTCCCTGCTTTTCTGGCAACAACCTTCCCTCTCCCTCTGCAAACTGTTGCCGAGACGCCTTTCCATGCTGTTCGGCTTAATTGTCTTGTCGGGATAAAGAAATGTTTGAACAGTTAAAAGTGGGGAAGAGCTGGATGGGAGCAGCCCCTGCCGGCTGCGGGGCCATCTGGCCTCCCTTGGATCTGCTGGTCTCCAGTTTATATTTCTCTTTCTGTTATTTGGGGCTATCTGGCGCACTCGGAATACCTAATCACCATGGTGAGAGGGGGGATAGTGTTGCCTCCCCTGGCCTCCCCTTCCCATCAATTGTCATGCAGAGCCCGGCCGGGCGCTGCTCCTCGCAGCCCTCATTTGCTGTCCTCACCCGCTCTCGGCAGAAGGATGGCTTTTAATTGATCGTTTGAGGGGGAGGGCTGGGGCTGTTTTCTCCTCCAAAATGTTTCCCCGTGCAACCGCTGCCATCCGGCCAGCCTTCAGGTCATCTCTGCCATGCCAGAGATGCCTCGTGCCCTCTCTCTTCCTTTTTGGATGCCCCGGGAGCTGGTGTCAGGGCTTGTAACCACTGTCCTTGGAGTGCTGAGCAACACCGAAATGTTATATTTATCCATCTCCTGCTGGAGAGATGGGCATGGACGCAGTAAATATTTATCGTTCCTCTTTTGCCCTGTGTGCCTGGATGCTGGCAGGAGGGTACTTACTCTACAATTGCAGGGAAACCTCCCCACCTTGCTCGGTATTTCCCATCAAAACCACGGCCCCCAAACCACTGGCCAAACCCTGCTTTTCGAGAAGGAATGAATCACATTAAATCTTCAGCCCCATCGATCAGACTCGACTGCTGTCAGAGGATTGCGGCAGGAGAAGTGCAGGCAGACTCGGTGGCTGCCGTGCTGTGCTGGGGATCGGGAATCCTGACCTCGGGCATGGCTTGGAGTCATGGTTTCCCAATCCCTAACGGGGGAGTAGTGATACCTCCCTCACAGTGGAGTGTGCTGCTTTGATATCTTCTGACAGAAGACACTAGGCAAGGGCAAAGTATTAGTATTATTAATATAGTACAGTTAGTAGAATATTATGAACTATTATAAATCATTACTACTAAACTACAGTTATTAAAGGAAATGACCAAAGTGCACTTTGTGAGCCAGGATCTCTGACAGTTAAAACATTGTTTTATTATTTTACTTGCTAACTTGCAAAATTCAAGAGTTAGCAACAGTTTCCTGGTTGATTGGTAGTGATTGCATAAGGAACTGGGAGAAGCAGGGGGGAAGGTGAACATTTCAGGAGGGAGAGAATAAGCATTAGTGCCTCTGTGATTTATTTTTCTTTCCTTGATATTTTGAAGGTCTTGAAAGAAAGAGACATACTCAAGCATGGGCCTGATCCTGCTCTGTAGGAGTGAAAGTGTTCAAGGCAACAAGGCCTTAATGTTTCTGGAATTCCCCAATGAAAAAAATAGAAGTGAAGGTGGTTGTGAACCGCTGCTGGTTGTTATTTGTTTGATATCATTTAGACAAGTCCCATTAAATGCTAGCAGCAGATTCATTTTTTTCTCTTTGTTTGCCTTCCAAGGAGTAGAAAACAGACATAATTATATTTTACGTGAGACTGTAAGATTTCCTCTCATCTCTTTTTTCTGGCTAATATCTGCAGCTATAAAATAAATTCTTTTTGTGCATACATGGTGCTAGACTGAGGTAAATAACTGTCATCTAAAATCTGTCTAACCTTAATCTGCATCAGGAGCACTATAGAGAACTGTACCCATTTGTATAATATTAAGCTTTATTTTTATTATGAATTTCTAATGCAAATTCATAGTGGGAACAAAGTTGTTTCCTTTTAATGCCATATTCCAAGCAAAGCAGCCATTGATAGCAAATTGTGACAATTTTTATCCTGTGGTTCGTCACCAGTGGTCTTCTATCGTGTCAATGTGCTTGACAGCTTGTGAATGTTTCACCTATCTTCTTCTGGGCAGAAGAGGAAATTTGGGGACTTTCGAGGACATTTTTCAGCTATGCAGACCAATTGAAATTCTTCAGAAATAATGGATTTCTATTTGGGAAATCTAATATAGGATCGGATTCCTATACAGCATCCTCTGAAAAAGGACATGTGCATCTTTGTAGATCTACACATGTAAGCTTTGTCTTTCTCTTCCTTCATGCAACATCACTGTTTGCCTGCCTGGCTTTGCTAGCCTGAGTATAGAAACTCATGGGTGACAGACATTTGGGACAAATTTGTCACCCTGAATTCAGGTTTTTTTACAACTGAATTATTTTCCTATTGTTGGTTGGGTATTGAGTATTTGTCGGCCAGATTGGCAGCTCTTCTCTGGGACCCAGCCCTCAAGTCAAGGAAAGCTCTGGCTGAAGAAGTACTGCTGGGTTTGGTACTATCTGTATCTGTCCATTTCTTCTTTGTTCTGTCTTTTAAAAACATGAGGGTGGTTGTGATAAGCTGGGAGTTCTTCTTAGCCGTCATTTTCTTCTCTCCTTTGACCATTTGCTGGTGTCTTGAATTGCATGAGTGCCCTGAGCAACAGAAGAGGGGGAAAAACAATGTTGGGGAGGAGCAAGGCAAGGAGAGATTTATTGTCTTAAATGCAGATAACATGGGAGGGAGTCCTGGTGACAGCAAAACTGCTTGTGGAGTTCAGGTGTGGGACACTTCCATTGTGGTTTTCCTCACTTGGGGCATAGTTTCTGATCAGTATTGCTTTTAAAATCTTCCTTTTTTGCTAACTTCATGTGGAGAACAGCTTTCTCACTGAACTGCAGAGCAAGAATGTGTTTTGTGCTTTTTTTTCTGAATTCTGGACGTCTGAAGTGGGAAAAAGAAGGCACCAAGTGTCTCTGGATACCCCTAAAAGGAAGAGCTGGAAACTGTGTCCTTGGTATCCCCCAGCACCACTGATTCTTAAGAACTGTCTCACCAGAGTAACCACATTAAGTTTTCAGTTCAGAAGGACCCAAGAGCTTTTGCACATGAGCTTTCTGCAGGTGCAGTCCTTCAGCGTTACCTGGGCTTTCTAGATGTGCAGTGCCACAGTCCTGGACAGGGTGAGGCTGGCAGGACACATCCAGCTGCAGCTGCTGGGCTGGCTGGCACAGCTGGCTCCCTGAGTACGGGCTTGTTCTTTGGGAGGCAGGTGAATGCCTCCTGGCACTTGTATGAAAACTAAATCAGAAGGCACTGGGACAAGCAGCTGGGGTGAAGGCTCCCTGTGACAACCTCCCCAAAAGCAATTGGTTTTGTAAACAGAGCAACAAGTAAAAGAGCACTGCCCTGAAGGACCTATTTCTTTCTACTGGGATTTTTGGCACTTTGATTTAAATTAAGGTATTTTTAATTAAAAAGGACTCAAAATTTTCATCTGATTTTTATATTGTTTCCCTGCGCTTTAGGAAACAACTTGCAAAGCCATTTAGAATGTGGAATTGTCTGTCCTGTAGCATCCCTCGCTATCAGGAGTCATAGGATAATCATCCCTCATAGCAGAGAGCCTGCTTTGGCAGTTGTGCAGGGATGGGAAGAGACCTGGTACCAGATCACAGCTCTGCCTTGTTCTCCAACCTGGCTTTCAATACTGAAGGTTTCTTCAGGAGTCAGTCCTGTTTGGGGGGATGCTCCAAAAAATTCCCTAGCGGAGGCCGCATGTGAAGCCCCCATGTTGTTCGGGAGGTGATGTGAGGGTGTCTGTGAGTGAGAGAGGAGGAGGGTGAATGGCACCCTGGGTGCTGCACCTATGGCTGGGTGAGTGAAAGCCTTATCAGGGTGGCCTGGCCGTGCTGCAGCAGAGCTGCCCTGCACCCAGCCCAACCTTTGGCCCACGGAGGCTAGAGGGAACCTTGTCTCCTTGTCACTGTTTGCAGTGTGGGGAGTCTTGCAAGGTCCATCTCGTGATGGCTGTAGATGGGTGGAAATCCTGGGAGGTGGATATCAGTGCAGGTCAGAGGGATCCAAACTCTGCAGCACCATGAGGGGGGCTGCAGAAGCTCACTTCCTTCCCTTGTTTATTCTTCTGATTGCAAACCAGCCTCACTTCATATTTCCAGCACTATAGGTGGGAGATAAGCCTCTAGCAAAGTCCTTAGCCAGGGTGACAACTTTTACCTCCTGACCACTTGTCTTCAGCGTCTCTGAAAAGGCAGCTTGACCACTGGCTTTTTTTTTTTTTTGCTGGGGAGATGAAGGAGCAATCAGTGACCTGGATAACCCCATGCTGAGCAGGAGCAGAGGAACTTAATGGTTACAGTCAAAAAGTTGCCAGCCTGAGTGGATTCATACATCAGGAGGTGCCCCTTAGATGAGAGAAGGGTAGAATGGGCAGCCAAACTCTTACAATCCTGCTTCTTTGCCCTTGGATTTGCACTTTGCTCAGCGTACAGCCTGTACAGGATAGCTGGCGTTGCTCCTGCCAGCTCTGCTCCTGGGGACTGGTTGCTGCTGTCTGCGCTGCTCCTTCCTTTCTGCATATTTGGGTTCAGGCACGAAAGTGTTGCTGTCAAAGAGCTGTTCTGATTACGGAGGAGGGGAGGTGACAGGCAGCCTTCACTCGAGATTTGGAGCTAACGTGTTCAGGGAAGCTGTACTGAAGGCACTGGGACGTTCAGTAGTGCGGGAAGCACGGTGTCTGCAGACCAGAAATTCAATGTCAGCAAGAGGTGTTTGAAAGAGTGTGAAGTAGAAAAATGCTACAAGTTATTTCTGTCTTAATTTGGCCAATGTGTTGTGTCCGGTCCCACATTTGGTCCAGGACTGAAATAAGTATGATTATATTTGGATCAGGACTAGGATATACTGGAAAAAATAAGCCATGAAAGTCTGCAGATCTCTGTCTCCATTAGCCAGAAGTAATGTTCCCACCATCTCATTATTTTCCCCTCTTAAAATGAAAACAATGCGTTAACTGTGGAAACAGGGGAGGATTGTATTAGAGCAAGACAGAGCTGGGCAGAGAGAACTTACATTGGCCTCACTCGCGTGTAACAGAGATGTTGTGCGTGTAGGAGCCTGGGGAAGCTGTGTATGGTGTGGTCTGGATCAGCCCCCAGGTTTATGGCACATCTCAAGGGAGAAAGAACCTTAAACTGAAAAAAAAAGCTTCACCTTTGGTCATCTCTTCAGGAACACTGTGAGGACCCAATGTGTATCTCCCACCTGGGCGCCCAGCCTGGGGCGTGGGCACGTGCTGGTGAAGGCTGGGAAGGTTATGATGTCAATGAGAAACATCTGTGTGTGTGTTCTCCCAGATGTTGCCAGTTGTGTCTGGGTTGTTAGCTGCACCTGGGCAAAGAAGAAAAGGAAACCCCCGGGTGGTGTGATGGATTTTGCAGAGGCTGGGAGGAGAAGGCAGTTAGACACCACTTGCTGATAGTTTCTCTGCTATGTACTCAGGTGGCTCACTGACATTTGGGTGATCCAGGACCCACATTTTTCTGCATCTAAGGAAATGTGTCATCAACTCGTCACATACCAATTCTTTTGCTTGTGTTGCTCGTTTCTAGCTTGAGTGGTGGGGGGGTATTGAAGATGAAGGACACATTTATGGGCAGAGCTGAGCATGCCTAATCCTTGCAGCCACGCGGAGCAGGAAGAGAGAAGGGCTGCCTGGGCAAAGCCCTGAGCATAGGTTGTGCTTGTGCTGTGGACTCTATTGACCTTGGACAAGCAGAGCAATTTCTCATTGTCTGTCTCTAAAGCAGGGATTATGATATTCTCCAGATGAGGGTGGTTGTGTTCATGTTTTGGAGGTGCCCGGATCCTAGAGCACTGGTCATAACCATGGTGCCTGGATTGAAAAGGCTGCATAGGGGGAGGGATGGAGGCTTGTTTAATAAACATGACAAACGGAATTTTTTTTCTGAGGAAACAGTTGCCAAATATTTTTTTTAACAAAACTTGGATGAACAGCTGAAATCAGTGGCTAGGAATGGCAGAGAAAGAATTGGGGGGAAGAATTTGGAGTAAGGTAGATAAAAGTGAGAGATAAAAGAAATAATGCAGGGAAGGATGAGTAATCAACATTCTTGGAGTGAAGCGCAAGCTCTGGCTTCCTTCCTGAGCAGTAAAATAAAATTTAAAAAAAAGTCTTTAGAACAACAAAACTCTGGACGCGCTGGTTTCCTTCCTGACAGGCCCAGCCTGGTGGTGTTTCGATGAGTCCTCATTGGCAACCAGGGCTGATCTAAAGGCCAAAGGCAGAAGGATGGGGGGGAAGGGAGAGGGATTTAACTCCTTGAGCTCTGCTGGAGAAACAGAGATCTCCTGCTTTGTGTGGGTTCCTTTTGCCATTGCTGGAGTATGAACACTGTTCACTGTGGCTCAGAGGTCTGAGAGGTGGTGGGGTGACAGGGTGATAGGTACATCTACCCAGGTGTTTGGTCATAGTCAGATTTTACAAAACAAAATTGAATATTTTTAATCCTTGTGGACAAAATTCCTAGGTCTGTGAGTGGTACAACATGACACAACAGCACCAGTGAGCAACAGGGGAGTGGACTGGTGACTCTTCTGTTGCCATCTCGAGGATGCTCAGTTTACTTGTGGCACCCAGTTTATAGTAAAGTGCTGCTCCAGTCCCTGTTGTCAGCATGTTTCCTGGCTGGGAAGGAGCTGCTGGGTGCTGGAGAGCCTGCCATGCCCCAGAGGCTGTGGGCAGCTTGCAGGGAGCTGGGAGTATGGGAGGGGAGGCTGTGTGCGCTAGACAGGTTGAATGGCTCGGGCAGAGCTTGTTTTGCAACCAACTCTCTGAGCCTCGCCGCTCTCTGCAGGGTTCCCCTCTCTTAAAGGTCGAAGCTACTTCTTAATTCTCAGCAGCTGACAAAATATTTATTTTCAGGTACTTAAAATATTATAATTTGAAGTGGAGTCCAGGGCCCTGGCTGGAGCTGAGCTTTTGTACTAACAGCTTCAGTGAAATGCCTTTTTCCTCCTCCAACTTGCCAACAAATGCTTGGAAAATAATTGTGGGACAGTCATCCTTTTAGTGAGCAGATCAAGAAGATTTGAGACTTGCCAGAGACTTTCAAAGGACAGGCCAAAGGTTCAAGTTGTTGCCAGTTCTATTTGTCTTAGCCTTTATACTTACTTTTGTGTCATTAATTTCATCAAATGTCTGTGGGTAAAAGGCACCCAGCAGGCTGCTGCTTTCGCTGAGCTCTCTGGGTGTACTTGGACACCTCTTGGGAAATAAGCCCACCTTTTTGTCTAGGGAGAGAGAATAATCCCACCACGGCTGTAGCAGAAAGAGGCTTACCCACTAATCTGACACAGAGACAGCTGATCTGGGGGAGCAGGACCCTGGTGTCTTCTCTGCAGCCTTTTTTAAATGGTTACGGCAGAGAAATGCGCAAATGAATGATGCTACCTCGGTGGTACTGTGCCTATAGCACTTACAGAGACCTACGGAAATAAAACGCCACACTTGGATTTTCTGGAAGTTACTGAAATGAGAGCTCAGCAAGAAGGAAAAGTGGGCAGAGGCCAGGCAGAAGGGACCTCAGTGTCCTGGGTCTTGTTCCTGGCCCTGCTGTTGGGTCCTTGGGATGATTATCTGTTTTGGGCTGCTGGCAGGTCGTTCTGTTGATTTTGGTAGGCAGGGCATCACTGTTGAGCTCTTTGCAAGGGCTGTTCTTGCTAGATTAACAACTCTGTTGGCACTGTCGTCTCCTGGGGGCCATGCAGCAAAAAAAGCAGGGAGGAGGCTGTTTGCCCAGCAGGGTCCCTGCAGGCAGAGCTTCCCCGCCCTTCTCTTGTGCTCTTGTGCCGCGAACCTCTTTCCTTGGTGCTTCCATCGCTGCTTGCATCCTGACAGCTGCTTTCCTACCCTTTCTGCCCCAGTGCAGACGGCCAAGCACATTAATTTTTCGGCAGAAGTGTTGTAATAATTAGGCAGCTCGTCAGAGGGTTTAGCAGTACTTAACCAGATGTGAGAAGACTCATCCCATGGTCCCTGCTCTCTCACTGGGCTCCAGCCAGCTGCCTTTTCCCGCCTGCTCAGGTTGCCTAGAAAGGGCTGTAGGAGATCTCCCGGCTGCCCTGGCTCCTCTTGCCTCTCTTCTTATGTTAAACACTCATTTGTAAAGGAGAAAGAGGGAGGGTGGAAATCCTTGGGCTGTTTGGGAGAAGAGCAGCAAAGAATTAAAAGCAGACACCTGCAGCGCTTGGATTTGAGACCTCCACCATTAACTCTTCCCAGGGCAACATCCCCCAGGCTTGTGGCCCTTCTTTTGGTGCCAGCCGGGAACACATGGTGGGATGCAAGGGCTGGAGTGGGTGGTGCTGCTATCTGGGGCTCCAGACAGCTCCTTGTTATATATAATCTCCATCAAGTTTTATGTATATGTAAATATAGTATCTCTTTATATGTATGAAAAATCTCCATATCCCCTGCCTCAGTTTCCCTCCCTGCCCTGTAGGGATGATGCTGTTTTTCTGCACTCTGTGCTCTATAACCATTTATACACAAGGCAGTAGTATTATCACTAACGTGGTTATAAAAGTAGGCTGTAGTAAACTGTATTGTCTGCCTAATCCATATTAATGGAAAAAACTGTTGCAGGCTGGATATTGGCCTGGATGGCCCTTGGATTAAGTCATTCTGACAATTGTTACATTTCTGTGGTAAAGTTTTATAAATACACGCTGACACCATATATTATGCTTAAGAAAAATCTATACATACAACCTATAGGTTTATGGTTATAAAGAGAAAAGATGTATTAAATCAGCAAGACCAAGGGAGCAGAGAAGATATAAAAATGATACTGTATTATGCTGGAACTTATTGAAAATCCCAGTGCATCTTTTTTATGTAAATGGTAAATTCTTTTCTATGTTCTGAATATGTTTCTTAATGTGTGTCACGTACCAGAATAGTAGCATGAACACAGTTGCAAATACGGTGTGTGTTTTATTGTGAGTATTATACTGCATAGCAGAGTGAGGGTGTTGAATGCTGCAGTCAGTTATTTACAGCTGTAAATGGGAGCTACCTGCTGTTCTGTATACAGCCAGCTGCATATTTATTAGTAAATACCAGTCTAGGTAAAAGAAAAATAAAACAGGAAGTTGTATTAAAAACTTGAAGGCTTAAAACTAGTTTGCGCAAAGCTCCTGGGATCCCACTGCGGGGAACGGTCCTGCATTTTCCTGCATTAAGTCTTTTCCATCTGATTTTTCTAGCTCTGTGAATTTGAAAGCCTCTTCTGAACTCCCCCTGCTCATCGGTTTGTGGAATAATTCATCAGTGTTTCAAAGCAGGGTAAAGATTGGGTTTGGGGCTGGAGAAATTACGGGTTGGCTCCTTCCCTGGTGTAGCTCCAGCTGAACATATCGGAATGGAGTCACAGAATCACTTAGGTTGGAAGAGACCTATAAGATCATCGAGTCCAACAATTTACTCAGCAGTACCACATTTGCCACTAAAGTATGTCCGTAAGTGCCACATCTCAATGTGTTTTAATTACATCCAGAGATCAGAGCCGCTCTGATGGGTGCAGTTCCGAGGACCGGTGGCTCTGGGCACGTGTGGGGCACGTGTCACACAGGTCTGCACGTCACACGCAGAGCACAGGTGGCTGGTGCCCGCAGCAGGAAGGCCAGGTTGTGAGGGTAAGGCAAACCCCAGATTTTCTGGGGTGTCTGTGGGCTTTCTGACTGACAGGCACTTCTCCAAAGAAAGGCATCGGGGCTGAGCATGGGCTCCCAAACGAGCGATGGCTCTGAAATACCCGAGTGTTTGACCTAGAGGGAGCTCTCTTACATGAAGAATGAGACTTGGCACTGCCTGCCCGAACAGCTTTTAGCGCCTGTATTTTCAGCAAACTTCTTCTTCCTGTATTCTCAGCTCACACTGCCAGGTACTGCATTTCCCTGAGTGATGTACGGAGGGTTGGAGAAGTCGTCTGTGTAACTCCTGTGGTCCCAGCTCTGCAGGGGCCAGAGCCAGAGTCTCACTCGTTCTTCAGAGTTTGCTTCTTGTGGAAGTTGATGGAGATTTCTTCTGGCAATAGAAGTTGGTTCTAATTTTCCTGCTTCCAGTAGCACCATCACAGTGACACCTCACAGATAAGTCATGGCTCTTGGGGTGCCAGGCACTTGCTGCCTGCTCTGCTGGAAGGAGGAAGGGCTCCTTGGTGAGGAAAGAGTCTTTTGCTGGCAGCCTGAATCCAGCAGCTGGAGATATTTATGTCAAGGCCCTGCATGGCTCAGTTTTTCCCTTTGGGTCTCTCCTTTTAAATGGCTTCATATCCCGTCATCCTCCTTGGGGTAGGTTCATCTGCCTGAATACAAATCCACGATGTTTTGGGTTTAGATGAACTGTTATTTCCTTCCCTGGAAGCTGGGAGATGCTGGAGGTGATACAGATGGATGATGCCAGGGTGCTTCCCCAGTGCACAGGCAGATACGGCTCTGACCTGTTGCAAGTCCTTGAAATCCCACCAGTCCTGCTCCCAGTGGGTGCAGGAGCGCTGAGCTCCAGGAAAGCCTGTCTCTGGACACTGCAAGGCATCAGTGAGAGGCATGATTGAGCTGACAGGGAGCTCACAGCCTGCTGTACCCACTGCAGCAGGGCAGAGGGGACGTGGCTCTCCAGAGGCAGCGGGTGTAGCTCTGCACCTCCAGGCCACCCACTGACTTAAGAGAGTGAAAGAGAAACTTGCTGAAGTGCTGGGGCAGAGGTCTTAAAGAGCCCGCAGTGCCTGACAACTCTTAAAAAGAAGACTGAATAAAAGCAGGATGGTGCAATTCTTTCCTGGGTCCAGAAAGCTGCTATCTGGGAATGGGGGGCCCAAAAGAACAGCTTCACAGTGCAAGGGTCAAGCTGGAGGGATTGAAAGTGGTGATGCTGCCCTATTCCTCCATCCCATTCCCGAGGAGTCCAGGTCCCTATGAGGCTGGGTCCAACCTTTCCAATACCCGGCTTGTGATCCTTCTTCAGCCCCACTATCTGGTTGCTGGGCTGCTTTAAAAGAGGACTGCAGAGAAGCAAATCTGGGTGGGAAATTAAGGACAGACGGGGTGAGATAGCACCATTTTCCTGTGGGTGCTTTTCTTTTTTTTTTTTTTTTTTTGTTCTCTTGAACAAAGGAGTTTGGGGAAGGAAAGGGTGTGTGTGAGGGTAAGGAGCTGAATGGGGAAGGTGGTTGAAGAGAAGAAATCGAAAACTAAAACACCTTTCACATCTAATTTTTAAAGAAAGGTTTTGCACTAACATTTTGTGGGCCTTCAGTTTGTAGTCTGGTCTGTGTTCTTTCTAGAGCAGGCAAGGAGTGTGAGCAGCAGAGGCAGGAGAAGTTACTTTGGTTCATACCCCCAATTTGACTTGAAAAATGCCAGAAGAAAGTGAGTGGGATTAGAATAAGCACTTTTCTTGGAGATGACTTCTTGTCTCTGTGTCTCAGATGATGGCCATTCCTTCCCCATCTCGCTGTCCTTGCTTTGCTAGCCAGCAAACCATACCTGAGTCTCCATGTGCCTGAGTTGGCACAAGGAGATTATGGGAAGCTGTTACTTGCAAGGCTGTCTCCCTTGGACGTCTAACAAGATTAGGGGATGCTGTGGAAGAATGAGCTGGGTGAGTCAGCACAGCCAGCTTTGGGATCTCAACAAATATGTTTGCATGCCAGTAGTGCCCAGGCCTCTCCCCATCCCATTTCTGTCTTCAACAGGCGGAAGCCACTCAGTTGCATACAGCTCCCATGAAATTCAACTTTCTAACCCCAACCCTCAGAAATCCTGAAGTAGCAGCTATTAGGTATAAACTCTTGCAGGAATCTTGGTGAGATGCCTGAGGTACCAACTGCGGATGTCCCCACGCAGCAGAAATGCTTCATCTTCTCTTCCCCTCTCCCTTGTGGTCATAGGTCCATGGCCCAGATGGGCTGTTTGAGGGCCTGGCTAGAGGAGTCTTTTTATTCTACATCTGAATTTCTTGAGAGTGAGTTCACTGTGGGTCTCTGCACTTTGCTTAATACGAGCAGCTCTCCTGATGTGTTCCACCTTGTACAGAAAGTCAGTTTTATGTTTACGAGTCCCAGGGCAGGTGATTGGCTCTTCTGGGAGCAGAGCAGGTCCTGTGTCCTGTGCAGGGTGATGCAGAGACAGCTTTAGGGGTGCTGATTTCTCATCAGCAGCTCCCACAGGTCGCCAGCTGTTTGAAGTGAAAGGCTTTGGTTCCCGAGAAATTCGTGGGAATCCCGAAGGGTTAAAAACAATCAGAAACAATCCTGGAACTTGGGTGGCTCAAAGTAAGTATTGAGACTCCTACACATATCTGTTGTGTATGTCCCTAATAAAACCATACCCTGAAGTGAGGGGGCAGGCAGGGGATGCTGAGTGTGTCCTGAACATGCAGAGGAAGGTGAGCAGAAGAACAGCTGTTTTCTCCCTCCAGGTCCAGTCTGACTTGGAGCAGGCAGTGGGGTGATGCTCTGCTGCACAGTGGAGGAGCAAAGATGCTGCTGGCTACTGCCCACTACCTGGCGGCCCCTTTGGGCCCTTTTGTGATGCCCGGTAGGGGAAAGGAGGACCAAAGCATCCTCAGCAAATGATTTTGAAAAAACCTCTTTTTCTCTATACGGATGTGTTTTCAGCTCTTACCTAGACTTTACACTTAAGGGGTCCTTGCTTGGTAAGTCAGGAGAGATGCAACTTTGGCAAACTCAGGCTTGATTTGAACAAGGACAGCACTTTAAAAATAAATCCATCTTCTCCTGATTTCCTAAGATACATCCAGGTAGGGTGTGCTCACTGCTGGCTTAATGCTCCAGTTTAAAGGATAATTTTGGAGAAAGCCACCCTTCTGTAGTAGCCTATAATTAGCAATTAAAACATAAAAAATATTTCCATCGAGTGACTCCTAAATAAATGCTTGTCACTGCTGATCAGAGCTGGTTTATTTCCATGTGTGTTTTCCTTCCTTCTTTTTTTGTATAACTTACAGCCCTGTAAATGCTCAGCAGCTGTTAATATGATTCTGTCGATACGTTTACCATGGTGATTTGGCTATATTTGGCGAGCGTGTGAAGAAATCACTCACCGGTTAGAAGAAGGAAAGACAAGCTGTCGATATCAAGGGAGAAATGCTAATAACCCCGGTGACAAATCATTCCTGGGAATCTCAAAGGGTTAAAAAAAAAGCAGCAGCACTTCCCGGAGAGAGGGGCCTTGGCGAGTGAAGGTGACTCATCCGGAGCTGCAGACACCAGCTGTCATCTCCAGCTCCTCCTGTGCTTAATCACTTCACTTTTCTAAAGAAATATTTTGTTCTAATTCAAACAGACCTGGGCTTGTTTGTCTTTTATGAATTATTTACTGGTGAGGAGAACCTCTTGAGGTATCCATCTTCACTCAGAAATAAGTGGACTCTGAGAGCCTGCTGAAGCACTTTAAAGCACACAGGCCCCTCTGTGATGAGCCTTTCCTTTTTTTTTAACAACCACTTAAAATCAAGAATAAACCCTAGAAAGTCAGCTCTGGGCTTCGGACTATACTGGAGAAAATGCACACAGACTTCGGCCTCATCTGGTTGCTCTTTGAAAGGCATCCCTGCCCATAGGTGCGGGGTGGTGATGCTCCAGGTGACCCCTGAGACTGCCACTGTTTTTCCAGTGTGGAGGTGGAGATGTGCCCCTGACTTGCTTCTAGAAGCATTCCCCTAGGAATTGTGAACTCACTGTGCATGGAGCAAGTGCATGAAGTAGCCTGTGTGCATGCCTCGACCCCTGTCTGGGTGCTGACACTCTTCAGCTTTGGGTGATGTTTCTGTCACTTAATAAACCCACGGCCAAATGCCACCTGGCTGTTCCTCACTTCAGCTCTTTGCACATTTATAGCTCTTCCAGTGGAAAGAGAAGCTTGTATGATATTTTGCAGTCCCAAAAGATCTGATCCAGCAGCCATGGAAGTAAATAAATGGAAAAATTTGCACTGACTGGACTGGGCATCAGATTAGTCCCTAAATGTTAGTTGATCTGCTTTGGGGTTATGACAGACAAATATTTCCCCAAGGTTACTGCTACAGGAATAATCGATCTACCTGTCTTGGGTATGTCTGGGCTGCCTATCATCACTGTAGTGTCTAAGTGAGTGTTACCTCCCAGGAAGTCTGTGCCTGACCAAATAAGTTGCCTTTTCTTTGTGTGGCTTGAGACCAGGGAGTGCAGTTTTCAGTATTTAAGATCATTGCTATTTGGCACTTACCTGCTCCACAGGATATTGGTACTTGACTGCAATGTCCTTATTACCTATATCTTACATTTATTTTAAAATTCTAGTTTTAAATTCATTTTTTCCTAAATAAATAACATGATCTGTATATAAATTACTTGATCCTGAAAACAATTTAGACAGACAGAGTGCCTTGAGTGTGATTTAGCTTGAGTGGTGTAAGTCGCATGCTTATACAAGCTTCAAAATGACAGGAAAGATAATCCCATCAGGCAGTCTGTAAAACAGAATAAGCCTGGAGAGGGGTTTTCTTGTATACAATTACACTTAGAGACACACGATGAGAAAGGATTCAGGACCTGGGGAGGCTGAAAGAGGCAGCTGGTTGTGTCCTCGGCACTTACTTGCACTAAGGTCCCTTCATGCAAGCCTCCACGAGCCTGTGGAAGCTGGAAGGGAGGTGAGTGCCTGGAAAGTAGCTCTGCCATACCTGCATGGGTTTGGCTGAGGGGTTTTGCACCGACGCCAGCTGCAGTGCTGGTGTATGGCAGACCTGGGAGCGCCACAGGAATGTGCTGCAGCCTTTTCTCCATCCCATAGGTTATGTGCAATGGGGCATATTTTAGCCTCATTTCAGGGCTGCTCTTGTGTGAGCCAGAAGCCTGCAGCCTGCCAGCTGCCCCTGAGCACAAGAGACAAAAGTTCCCAAAAGTCTCCTTTGTGCCCCATTTCTGTTAAGAGAATGGGAACATCTCCTGGAAAATAAGACCCAAGAAAGCGATGCCCTTCCCGAAGTCAACAATATATTTGCTTTTGACTCCTGCCTGTTTTTCAATTTTTCCTTGCAGAAGACCCTTTAAGCAACACTTTTTTTAAGGGGCGCTTTTGACACCCAAGCCTCTTCCTGCCTCTGTCCTCCCCCTCCTCCCTCCAGCCCACACAATCTGCCGGATTCCCTTGCTGCTCCCTTCCTGGTGCAAAGATAAGACATTTGGAGTAAGAAGTTTGTGTCATACTCATTAGTTATATGTAAGTTAGCAGAACTGAGGACTTTGGGGGGATTTTTGCCACTTCCTATGAACTGTGAGATCCCACTGTTTACAAAGCAGCATCTGGTAGAAGGCACAAGATAAAATAACTGAGGTTCATTTCTGAGCCAGTTTCTTGCCTTTTTTCTTGTGTGAAAAGTTCCTGACTCTGTGTTGATTTTCTTGAGATCATGTTTATTTAAATCAGGATAATAATCTTCCAAATATACCCTAAAATTATATAGCCATATAAATCCTGTCATAATATATTCAGTAAAACTGTCAGGTGATCATTCTTAATGTAAAATGAGACCTTTTCATTTTCATCCAGTCAGTTAGCACTAAATTAACTCCTTGGAGCAGGCTCAGAGTCATTCATTTGAGTAAATACCCCGGTTATTTATTGAATATGCAGCATTGCTGTCTATCTTGGGGCTGGGAGCGAGGGGCTCCTGTCCTTATCCCAGCTCTGGCACCAATCACTCAGGAGGCTTGAAAACTTCAATAATACCCACAAAAACATTCATTTTGTTCTTAATCTCAGTGCAGCCATGAGATGATTCCCAATGACAGGTTCAAGCTGTGAGCTAGGCTGTAAGCTGGGCTCCTGACAGCCTGGGAGCAGGAATTGCCCTAAGATGGCTCAAGTGCTTGGGGATGTGGGCAGGAGCTATGTCTTGCCTGTGCAGCTGAAGATGCTCTGCCAGTGGGCTCCTCAGAGGCAGACTCTGATACACCAGCTCTGTTCTCCTCGGTCACTTCACCTCAGAGCATCTGTTCTGAATGGTTATTTTTCCCCAGATTTGGTTCCCAGTTAGGACAGGTCTTTTAAACCTCCAGTCAGGAGCTGGTCTGGGCACATCAGGACCTCTGTCTCCTCCTCTTGGGACGGAAAGCTGCCAGCAGGTGTGGGAGAGATTTGCTGTGGGATTCACCATGCATGGCTGTTTGGAAGAAGCATTCAGACTGACGCTGGAGTCCCAGAAGGGCTGTCACTGAGATAAAGACCTTCAAAGGGCTTCAGCTCATACATCAGTAGGATTGTTTTGAGGTGTTACAGCCTCCTCAGTCCTCAGAAAGGCAAGGTCCCCTCCTTTACCCCTCTTCATCCCTCCTCTGGCTGCCAGGCCAGCAGGGAGCATGAAAGGTGAGCAGAAGCCTGTCCCAGAGCCTGCCACAAAACAAGATGGAAATTGAAGTGCTCCCTGCAAGGGAGGACTCAAATATTTTATCTGCATCCTCTGTTTAGATGTCTAGTCTCATGATGGAGCAGGAGGGAGAGATGAATTTCTTTCCTTGAGCAGACAGTGGAAGTATCTCCAGAGATGCGCTGGCATCCAGCCCACAGCCTGGAAAGTACAGACTCAGCCAGGTTCAGGGAAGCACCTTCCTTCTCCTGGACCTAAGGAAAAAGCCTTATTTGCAACCCTGTATTCAGCTTGCCAAACACAAAAGCCAAATAAAAACAAACGAATCGATGAATCAAATCCTGACTGTCCGGAACTGGGCTGCCAGGAGACACACTCATCCTGCTCTTCTGGGAGATCAAATTCACTACACAGATCAAAGAAAGAAGAGGAAAAGCTCTTCAAAAGTCAGGAAACAAAATCTCCTCAGCCTTCCTTTAAAGAAGGAAAGTTACTGGACTGCAGCCTAAAAGATCCAGAGGAGAAAGCATCAAAGGGAAGCTCTTAGTCACACGTGGCTCTGTGAAAGGTGAGCTCTGCCAGGTACTAGATGTCCAGTTTGAACTGACAAACTTCAGCTCCCAAAGAGCAGTCTCTTGTCCTGCCTACAGGAGATCTATGTCCCCTTTTCCTAGAAAAAATGAGAAGATTAGAGTAAGAGAAAAAAGAAATTAAAAGGCTTGCCAGGTTTATTCATAAATTCTTGGTAGTCTTGCAGAAAATGGAGGGCTGTTCGCTTTCTTACCTCTTCTACTTGATGTTCATTTCAGCTGTAGCCTGCCTAAAACAAAGGTGGTGAGGGTGGTCAGGATGGTCTCTCCTTGGGAGAGTGGAAAAGAAATCCACCCTCATTTGAGAATTGTGTGGTGAGTGGGCATTGCAGGTTGAGGAGTAGGAAGATGTGCCAACTGCAGATAAGGCCGGAAGTTCAGAGCTTAAACTGAATCCCTTCTGTCAGCTGTTATTTTCTAGCATGGAGGTGACAGAGCAGTGCAGTAGACTGCCTAGGCAGTGGGGAGCACTGGTAAATTTCAGGAGCAAATGAAGCCAAATTATTTTAGGAATGTGTTAAATTTAGCTGTTTCTGCTTTTGGACAGAAAGAAAGAGATAATCTCGTGTTCACCCTTCTACTTCTGCATGATTTTGTGACTGTCCAGGTATCAGGTTCCCACTGTTGTGCAGACACAAAGTATGGAGCATCAGATGTTCTCTCAGAAATGCACTCCAGGTTCTGTGGGATCTCAGTTCTGAGGTAACCTGGTGGGTTGGGGAGATGAACAAGAGGCACAGCAGGTTAAAGTGCAGGATCAGCACCTGGCAGCAAAAATGGTTCCATGTAAGTTTATCATTACATGGTCAATGAGAAGAAGGGGGAAAGCAGTTCCCCCTCTCAGAAGAAAAGGAAAGGAGATGCAAAGGGGAAAAGTGTGAACAACTTGTACAGTGATTGGAAGCAGGGAGCACAGCTAGAAAGACGGCCCTTATATCTTTCAAATCTAGGAGCTGCAGGACTACAGTGACCTCAACCATCTAGTTGGGTCAGCTGTCCAAAGAACTCACAAACTCCAGGAGGCTGTGTGTGGCTGCCCGAGGAGGACCACTCGTTCATAGGCGCCAATGTCTCAGCAGAGAAAACATCAGGGCTCAGTATGGCAGGATGCTTCAGTCTGTTATCTCTGTTATCTCTGTTATCTTAGTCTGGCTGACCCAGGGTGATTTCGACACCTAACTGGGATTTCATGCAGTTTGTTTTAGTTTTGTATGACATTGTTTAGTGTTTAAAGGTTACCTGTGTCGAAAATTTTACTGTTATATTGATTGACTGGTCCTTTCTTCCTTGTTGCTGAAGATGAGAATGAATTGAAAAACATGTTCCCAACTCCCCACCAAACTGGAGCATTCTTTGCTAGGGATAGCTGGCAGTTTTCTTCCAGCATTTTTTCCTCTGCTGCCATCTTGCTATGCACAAACATGCTCGCAAGGCATGGGCTTCTTCCAGGGTTGCATGATATGCTTGCAACTCACATTTGCACACTGCTGTGTATTGCTGCCAGTGCAACTTCTGCTTCTGGATATGTGCAGCAAGATTTTAAAAAATCCAGCAGTAACCAGTGTGATCTTCTTGAGCAAGGTATTTGTGCAGGGAAAGCAGGTCAGAGACCACAGGGGGATGCTCTGCTTTACTCCAGCCTAAGCAGGGTCTTGCCAGCACTACCTCTGCTGCAGAGAGCAGAGTTGTGTTAGTAGACAGACCATGCATGTTCGTCTGCTGGAAGGAGCTGTCCTTTGGGGCACTGCTACAAACCAGTTCTGTGACAGCATCTGTTGCAGATTTGGTCCTTTTCTATCCTTTGAATAAGTGGACAGTTCTTCACTGCCCCAGGTGCTTTCCACTAGGGTTGGTGTGTGTGATCCTTCCAAGGAGGATGCATTGGTCCCACGAAGCATGTCTGGGATGCTGCTGTCATATCTCCTCTGGCCCCTTTACTGTGTTTATTGATATCCACATGCCTCCATTTTAGTGCTTTAGCAATCGTGGTGATAAACAACACCGTAACAATGTCCCGGGGGCACCTCTATCCCTGTACTGCAAGGTGCTGCTTAAGTACCTGCGCTGTAGAGTATCTCCAGATGGGAGCTGGTTTGGGGGCTGTACCCCAGCACAGGGTACCTCTGGAGGTCGTGGTGCAAGGAGGCAGGTGGGCAGCAGGCATGAAGTTCTGCCTCTCATCTTTCACTCTGCCCACAGAGTGCTGGAAAGCACAAATTCTGTTGAGATTAAGTTATAATTTAAGGCAGTGAACATGTGCTCTGCTGGCAGCTATAAAGATTCAAATCATAAAGTTTTACAGTGGAATGGTTTCTGTAAAAGCATCGTTAGAAAGGCGGAATCGTGCCTTTAATTCTTACGACTTATGGGGCTGCCTGGTTTGTTTTGGTTTTAGTGGTGCTTAGTGTGACATGAGGTGGGGTCCCAACCCCATCTTTCCATTTAAAATCAGGCCTTTCTTCCCCAGGGCCCTGCTGTTCCAGTACCTTGAGAAGGACTGGAGATGGTGCAGAGTTTTCTGTGTTCACCCCATTCATGTGAGTTCTGGGACCCCTAACGTGTGCAGAGCTTTTGAACTAGCAGGAAGGAAGATGATCGGCATCAATCAGGTGTGTGCTGCATCGTTGTGGTGTGGAGCCTGGGGAAATCCAGGCTGGGATATGAGTATCTTGAGCGTGTTGTATGTTCCCAGCTGAGCTGTCAGTGTAAGGTTAAGGTTGGGTTAGCCTACCTGAGGGCTGCGAGGCTGTTGAAACATAGAATCATAGAAAGGTTTGGGTTGGAAGGCACCTTGAAGATCATCTAGTTCCAACCCTGCATGAGCAGGAACACCTTCCACTAGACCAGGTTACTTAATGCCCTGCCCAACCTCGTCTTGAACACTTCCAGGGATGGGGCATCCACAACTTCTCTGGAATATTCTTCCAAAGGACATTGGAAGCTTCCTCCTTCTTTCAGACTTTCAAAGGAAGTTAGGCTTAGTCATGTCCCACAACATTGGTTAGCATCCAAAAGGAGGCACCATCACACGTTGCAACGTGCAGGGTGATGTTCTCCATCTATAATGCCTTTGCTCTGGTAGCACTGGAGTGGAGACCCAATTGCTTCCAGCAAGTGAGGGCTCCCAGGTCTGGACTTTGGAAGAGGTCTGACACAGATGGTGGAAATCCACAGCTGCCGCGCGAAAGGCGAATGAATTAAATCATAATACGAATAATACAGTCAATACAGCAGCCATGAGTTGTTTATTTTTATGTTAAATTCAATGCATTTTTGTCGCCCTCATATTTTTAGTGATCAATAGGCCAAAGATTTTCATATTAACAATACTCAGCTGCATTGTAGAAGCGGGGGGAAGTGGGAGGTTTTGGCAGCTGGATAGACACGTAAGGTTTTTGTCACCTCTTTGGGACATGTGGAAAGTAGTTTGAGATTATGAATAAGCATCACAGATATATATATTTGCTGAAAAATCAGCAGTGAAATTGTTGGAGGTATTCCCATTTCAATGGTTATCTCCAGCTCCCAGATTTAGCACCCCACTGGGGTGAGTTCACTCTGGCAGCCCTCGCCATGCAGCAATAGCAAGATGTTTACAGGGGAAGGAACACACCACTAGTGTGACTACACTTGGTTAATCTTTCATTTTATTTATAAATTAAAGCACAGGGACTTATTCTTCATGAAAATTAAGGTCTTTGGTGCAGGTGGTGTGTGTAATATTTAGAGCTTTGACCTTGTGTGCTGCTGAACTTTGCAGCTGGACCACTAGGTGAAACTGAGAGGGGAATTAATCTCAGCTGTAAGTCAGCTGGGTTTGAAATGGGGGAGTTTTACAGTCCCAAGTCATGGGATCTTATGAGATTCTGGCAAAGAGCTTGAATAGGGGGCATGGAGATAGGCATTTCCCAGCCTTCATCTGCAAAATGAAGGAGCAGACGGTTAGCTGAGGTGCTGTTGGTATCTTATGGATGGAAAGAAGGCATTTAATCTGTTTCACTGGGCGGTGGAAGTGACTTCCCAGCCTTGGCTGGCAGCTGGTGGCTGGCAGTATTGCCTTTAAAGCTGAGTGTCATGGGATTAAATTGAGTCCTGTGGCATTATGGCCAAGTCTTGTCCTGCTTTTGAATCGTGCCTTTGCCGAGCCCATAGATCAGCTCGGCTCAGTCTGTGCGGTGGCGGTAACCCGGCATTATTGAACCTGTCCTCCTCGCTCTCCCAGGCAGTCACACGTGCGTCTGGCCAGATTTGCAGGACTCAGCAATGGACAGCCCGGGCCCCACTTACTCAGAGGAGCAGATCGATAACAGAGGCGGGTGATAGATGAGGAGAGTTAGGGATGGATAATCTGCTGAATTTACATGACCCAGGGTGGTCCAGGGAAGGCTTGCAGCTTTGCTGGGAGACTTTCAATAGGAGACAGAAGTTGCCTTAGTTTCCAGCTGCTGACTGCATTTTAAAAAACATTGCGGGGTCTGTTTGGGTGGGTGGAGGAAGCTGCCAATTGTGAGCAGAAAATAAAGCGGCGTGTCCGCTCCTGCCTCCCGGGCTGCATCCCCCGGTCCTGCCCAGAGCAGCCGAGCCGGCACTGCGGGAAAGGGAGCATGCAGTGCCATGTACCCATCTGCCCGTGCCATCAGGCTCCATCCCATGGCGGAGGTTCAGGAAAGAAGAAAATACTGCCAGGACAGGCAGGATGTGTTTTGAGATATTATTTAGATACCAATTTGATACCTGCATTAAATTGGCACTGCTGACTCACTTGGTAAGAAGCAGTGGGTTTCAGGCCCAAAGCTCTGTATTTCCAGTACCTGCTTAGCAAACACATCATAAAACAAAGCACCAGTAGGTAGAAAAGAGAAGCAAAAAGCTTTGCTTTTAAATAATAAAAATATTAATAGAAAATAACCCAGCTTTCCAGTCCCATTGATACTGGAGAGTGGAGTTTTAGGGCTTAATCCTATAAGATGCTGTTAAATGCCTTCTGCCATTATCACAGAGCATATGCCAGCGGCCAGCTTTTGGGGAGGAAACTTCCCTTGAATTGAGGCTGCCCTGTAACTGTTTACAGTGGTGTCTTCCTTTTGTCTTACTTCGTTTGATCTTTCACAGAAGCATCTGGTCTGGCCTTTGCTGAAGACACCACACTGGGCTGGAAGGACCACAGGTCACTTCTTCTACCCACAAGTGACATCTCTGGTGCCCATAAAACTATAACCTTCCTGCTGGCTGGAGTGCGCTGCTGACAGACCAGCACTCTTTGATTTAAGTGGTTTAGCTTTTTCTGTAATGTGTCTATGTCATTTGGTCTCAGGTTCAGTTTTTGGCAAGAAATAATGTTTACAAAACCTCTAAAGGAAATAAAAAACAAAAAAACCCAGTTATTTGAAATAAAAATGTACGCCAATTCTTTAAAAGCCAACCTTCCTCCTTTCCTTTCATCTGTTCACCTTGGAGCTCAGGCCTTTTATGCACAAAATGCTAGAAGATAAGGCACTGCAGAGCAACTGGAAGCAAAAGTGAGGACAGGAAAGCTATTTTCAATATGCAAACTGATAAAAGAGCCCAAATTCTGGGTAGTAGAAAATAAAATAGATTTTCATGGTTCTTCCCAGTGCAACAATCACAGAAGTTTCTAAAAAAAAGAGATTATTTTAAAAAAATATATATATGATTTCAATCAAAGTATCTTTCTTTATTATTTTACTGAGTTAGAACCCAGTCCTACAGTTAGATCTATTTTGGATGCAGCTGATTGAGAACCATCTTATTCCCTCTGATATGAGGAGGCCTTTGCTGTCTGTAGAGTCTGTTCCTCTGCATATCCAGCTGCAGAGTTGATGTGATGAAATGGTCCTCTTTTCTTGCAAATGTCCATCTGCAGGTAGAATTAACATCCCAGAGTCCAGGATCTTCTGGGGGGAGCAGTGCTGGGAAAAAAGCAGGACACTAAGCGCTGCCTTGTGCAGAAGTGCACGTGGCTGGCGTGGATGTAAAATTGCTCATCAGCTTTGTTCTCTTATTTTGCTGGATATTTTAAGTAACCAGAGGTAGACCATGGCTAAGGAGGACTGATTTTCATACCAAAGGTCAGACGCTGCCAAGAGGGCAGCGAGGTGTCTTCACACTATGCAAAAATTGCTGTTCTAATGCAAAAGACTTTAAAGGGACTGATTTTAAAGGCCCCTTCCCTTCCCTTCCCTTCCCTTCCCTTCCCTTCCCTTCCCTTTATATTAGTAAATATGAATAAATGCTCAGGTTTTGGCCCAGGCTGTCCTGCTGGGAAGGGAGGCACTGAGCAGGGACGGCTTGGGCTGATGGGCTGCAAGGAAGGCTGCTGGTATGGGAAGCTCTTGGCTGGAGGAGCCCTGCAGCTCTGTAAATCATCTTTTTGGGTAGCTGTTCTGGGTGCCACTGCACCCCAGGTGATTGAAAGTGACTGAAAGGAGCATCCCGGAGAGGGAAAACTACCTGTGCAGGTGTAGGGAGTTCACAGGAGAGCAGTGATACCCAAGGGGTACTTGTATAATGGTCTTGGTAAAACATGTGCCCTCCAAACAAAGCACTTGTATTACTACTCTCTATAGGCAAGGTCTGTATCTGAATTCTCCTCAGCACCTTTGGCTGCCCTGGCCTTCTTCCAAGGAAGCGGAAGGAGCATTGCTAGGAGCCTGGCATGAGGGTGTGAGCCCATACCTGTGAGCGTGGGCGCAGGGAGCAAGGATAGCCCAGCAGTGGGAGATGTGCCCGTGCCATAGCAAACCAGTGCAGCATTGGTGCTGGGGACAGCTTCAAAGAGGAATGGGCTGTTCGACTGGACAAGTTGTATTTAAAGCAGCGAAGTCTTGAGAAGGCAAAACTTTATGTTTCAAGCAGTTCTGTGTAGCAGTGGAGAAGAGATGCTCTTGCACAGCTGGGTCTCTGTGCATGTTACGTATATATGCATTGGCATATATATCTGTGTACAAACACAGCATATATGTCTTCTGAAAAATCACAGGCACGGACGTATCTGGACACACGCACACTCACCCAGAACAGGGCCTTTGTACATTTGTGTTTATCGAGTGGGCTTTATACAGGGCAAAGTTCCCTTTGCTTTCTGCTTCCTGACGTTTCAGGGAGAAAAATGTCCTGCCGTAGCCTCAGGAAGATAACTGAGTGAATAACTTAAAGGAGGAAAAAAAAATATCCAGGATTGCTCCAGTTAAGGAATTAGCCCGCCTTGCCTCTGCAATAAAGCTCCTCTCCCTCTCCCTGTCAGCCCTGGGCACCCTCCTTGCTCGAGTTTTAATTCTAGTCTCTAATCTCAGCCGCTCCTGTGATAAATTAATTGTAATGATAGAGGCCCCAGTTACGAGGTCTGCACCGTTTGCTTGTAATCTGAGCGACAGGTTTAGGGCCTGCTTTATTTAAGATGCGAGGGTAATTACATGGGAGTTAGCATATGCAGGCAGGGAGATATGATTCATTCTCCCAGCGACGGCCATGACACAGCTGTTTGTCGGATAAAATAGAGGAACCGTGTTGTTACAAAATGTTCCCCTTATTATACCTCATTAAAAACAAGGCTGCGATAAGTCAGACCTGGCAATGAATAAAATGTATTGCCCCCTGTAAAAGCTGATAGGAGAGAAAGAAGGTCTTCGGAGCAGGCTTGGGTCATTTATTTATTTTTTGTTCTCTTTCATGCTCCCTCTTCTTTCTTTCCCTCTGGTTTTCTGCCTCGCACTGGCTGCTGGAGGAAAGAAAAGGAATGTTTTCTCTTGCTTTCTCTTCTTTCTTTTCTTCTTTCTTCCTTTCTTTGAACCTGCCTGTGCCCTCCCCTTCTGGGAGCGATCGCCGATAAGGCAGGGTCGGGCCAACGGCAATTAGCGAAGCCTTTGGCAGGGAACAAAAGGGGAGATTTGTTCCCATCGGCCTAACACGAGTTGTGCCTCTTCACCTTGCCTGAATGCAACAGGCTGAGAGGGACGGCGAGCTCCCCCTCCAGCCCAGGGGCCGGGGCCTTCCCAGGCAGGTTATTGAAAAAAAATAAATAATCAAAATAACATTAAAACTTTCCTTTCGGGAGAGAATTTTTTTTTTCTTTTTCTTTCCCTTTCTTTTTAAATAGCCCAAGAAATGTAAGGTGATTCTCTCTCCCTTTTCCTCTGCAGGAAAACAGTGAAAGTTTAAACAATAGAAGCCAAAAGTGGGGGAGAAGGCCACCAGTGACTCTGAGAGCCCATCAGGGTGAGATGGATAGAAAGGGTCTCTCTGAACTGGCATGCCGGAGCAGAAGCATAAATCCATCTCCTCAGAGTACTGGGGTGCGGGAGTTCAAAGGATGGCTTTCACTCTCTCACCAGTGCTTTTTCCTTTGTGCACACTTTAAGCTGTCAGACTTGGTGGGTTGCAAGCATTCCTGCTTATTTATTTATTATATTGGTGTCCTAAGGATACAATGTTGACTTTTGTCTTAATTTTTTTTTTTATTATTCTGGGGAAGATAGAGTAGTTTTAAAGTAGTAGGAGCAGTGAGAGGTCTTGCCCGCTCTGGAGGGCTGTCATTTGGGAGAGAGGCACCCACCAACTTGAGCAGAGCTCGAGGCGGGCAGCTGTGGCCTTTTGGAGCTGTTTGTATGGGTTGCATTAAACCAAATGATGTGTGTCTGGGTTTTTCTAACTTTTTTTTTTTTTAACTCTGATCAATACATTCAGCTGCCTCTTCTCAGACCATTTGCTTCTCTCTTGCGTATGTTGTTCTTTTCTTCCCACAATAGCTGAGATGAATGAATAAGGCTGATTGATAGATTGGCTGGTTTATTTTTAACTTAAGCTATTGAGGGAGATTTGTAAAAGTATCATAATTTCTCCGGATGGATATTTAAGTTATAAACACCATAACATTTAGCTAACAAGATATTGAACTGCGTTCGATTTAAAAATTAGATGCAATATCTTAGAAATAACTTAATTGAAGTACCAGACACAGCAAGTTAGTCCCTTTGTAGGTTTGTTCCCTTGGGAATGAGTCCTGTTTGTAAAAATGCATATTTGGTTTGCATTTATATTCAAAACACCAGGTTTTTGGAAAGGTAAGTCATTGCTTGCCTGGGTTATTGGCCTCTGTGCTGTACCCCAGTCCTGTGCTGCCATGTGGCTCATGGTGGGTGTTAGCAGTGGGCTCAGGAGTGATAGCAGAAGGCATTGCAGTACCATGGGTGATCATCATGCTGTTAAACCAGTTAGGGACTTACAGTGGTAGAGCTGGTGTCCTGGGCAAAGAAGAGCAGATTCCAGGGTGTGAGCTGTGTTGATGTCCCGTTGCTGCTCACGGCTTCTCCCATGCCAGCCAAAGGAAGCACAAGTGCTTCCAGGTCTTGCCTCTGTCTGGTGGTAGTACTGCAGTGGAAACAGTGATTTCTGGGTTAGGGGCAGTATCAGCTCGTGGCAGTCAAGGCAGTACTGGTACTGTGCGCCTGCCAGGCTTTCAAGCCCAATTTAGCTGTAGGGGGAGATCAGTGCTGTGCACTCATGAAGAGCCTGTTCACATCTCCTTGATCCAAGGACAGGGGGTACAATGCTGAGAAGGCCTCTCAAGGCAAAACATCCCAGGCCCCTGTACAGGATTCTACAGCATTGCCACCGATGGCAGTAGTGCTGCAAGTTTCAGGGTGAGACTGAAGGCTGGTATTGGAGTGTTGGGGAAAGTTGAATGCAGCATAGGCAGCTCTTGGACAGTTTTTTCCAAATCCCTCTGTTAACCACACTTTCCCAGACTGGTGTGCTTGTCCCCTCACCTCCTCTTCCCACTTCCGTATTGATCCTCTGCACCAGTTCTCCTTTCTGAGTAGATCTTGTTTACAGAGATGTAATGAAGTGTCTTATTTCCAAATAAAATCCTGAACAAGCAGTAGTAATGGTTCACAGATTCGACCACTCCCACACTGGTAATTTACTAAAATTAAAACTTAATTAAGCCAGGCTCACTCAAAGGTTTTGCATAATTTAGTAGTCTGTGTTGGATAGCCACAGAGCTGTACAGGCAGGCAGCTGAGTCAGGACCCAGGTCTGTCATCCAGATCTGGAGTCGGAGCTATTACTTGGCAGTTTGCACACCTATTTCTTCTCACTTGTAAGATCTTAGAGCAGCTTAAAGGAGTGAGCTAGAATCACTGCCTCCCTTTTACTGAGGGGGAAAATGAGATCCAGAGAAAAACATCAACTGTCCAGGCTGGTACTGTGAATAGTAGTAAAGAACCTGATGCCTGCACTCCCTCTTCCCTGTTCATGCATCACATCAGCCATTCTCAAGATTTTTTGAAATGAATTATCACTCAGTAGCAGCATCTGAACTAGGATATGTGTGCTGAGGGATGCAGCTTGCATTTTAAGGTCACATCACGTGGGAATAGGTTGAGCATAGTGTCACTTAGGGATGCCAGCTTGGGACTGTGTGCAGCCAGGTCGTGATGAGGGTACCCGTAGGACTTGCTGCTATGGATTAGGGCTCCTGTGCAGGAGAGCATGAAGCAGGGAGGAGAGCTGCTTCCAAAGATCTTACCGTCTAGGGAGGGAAGACAGGTAGCAGGAGCAGTATTGAAGGAAAAATGGAAAGGCTTGAGGTGTCTTTAATGGAGAAGCAGCAGAAGTGCTGAGGAGCATGTAGGAGCAAAGACCAAAACGATGGGCTGCTATAGTGTGTGTTAGGCTGTACTGTCTCTCCGCCCCAGGAGATGCCCTGTCAGAGCCTGCTGTTGAAGGAGGAAGAAATCTTTGTACCTACAGTTACTTGGTTTCCTTTTTTTTTATTCCATAATGGAAAGGGACAGCTTTTATCACTGGAGCCTACTGCCTCTGAGAGACCTTTGGAGAGTCTTGAGAGTAGAAATGCCAAGACTCTCTGATCCTGTGAAATGGTGTTGGTGGAAGCACCACTGTGGGAGGTAGGTAATGTCTGAAACCCATGGCTTAGTCAGTGCAGTTTTGCTCTTCTACTGTGTGCAGGTACCCAACTGCTCAGGTACACCTGAGCACCCCTGTGGAGCACTAAAGCCTGTCTATCTCAGTTGTCCCACTGGCAACATGGGGACGATGGATGGGGACTGCCCAGGTGGGTCAGCCCAACAGGCCGTAGGAGTGCTGGTGCCTTTCTAAAGCCTTTGAGAGATGCTGGCTTGGCTGCAAGGGATGGATGAGTTAGTGGAGTTCGCTTCCTACATAACCGTGCATGAGCGGGGCTTACAGAGAAGACGTGTCTTCTCTGCAACAGGAATATGGAACTAGGGAAGGTGTTTGAGAGGGAAACAGAGAGCAGCTGAAGCTGTTTAGCTGAAGATGTGTAGAGGGGAGCTCACCTCAAAGGGGAGCCCTGAAATGTCTGTCCCAAAGGTAAGGGAGCTGCAGAACTCAATGCCTGGACCATGAGCACTGAATGGGACACCCAACGCTGGTATGGAGGGGAGGGACACCAGCGAGCTGCGAGGTTAAGGATCACCCAGAAGATGCCGGCTCAAGAGAAGGAGGGGACAGCAACAAAAGCCGTATGTGTGTGTGTGTGTGTAAAACCAAAGGCCAGCCCTCCCCTCCCCCTCGCCCCATAGAAACCCACGGGGGGCCGGAGAGGCAGGTGAGTAAATCACCCGCCCGGCTCCATCAGCGCCGGGCTCTTCTTTGTGTGCCGCACAAAGGCGGGGAGCGGGTTATTTTGGGTGCGTGCGGGTGTGTTGTGACGCTCGGGACCCCCCCGGCCGAGGACGAGCGGGGCGCGGGCAGCGGGAGAGGGGCCCCCGCCGGGCTGGGTGCCCCTTGTCGCTGGCCCGAACCCGCCCCGGCCAGACAATGCCGAGGGTGGGCTGGGGGAGGCTTTTGTCTCCCAGTTTTATACACTCTCTTTTCAAGGTGGGGAGGAGGGAGAGGGGCTGAAAAAGTTTTTGAATTTCAATCAGGTTGGGCTTTGAAAGCCTTTCGCTTTTGTTGCGGGGAGAGGAGGGGAGGTTTACATTTCAGCTGAGCCTGGTGGCCGGGCGCTGGGGAGGCGAGGGGGAGCGGGGGGGCAGCCTCTTTAATGACATCAGTTTGGCTTTGGGGCTAGGCATCCAAAAAAAAGTGTCATCGCAGAGCCTGAGGATTTGGCAGGCACAGGGAGAGGGTGTCGCACAGGGACTGTGAGACACTGCTGTGGTGGCTTTCTCAGTAGCTCCGAGACAGGCATGTCCATCCGAAGAGCTGGGTGTGACACACAAGCCCGCCTGAATGGCTTGTCCTCGCGGAGCACTGGCCACCTCCCGCCCGGCTCGTCCCCCCCACATCGGTGGTAGCTTTCACTTGCGTAAGCTGGTGAAGAATGGACCCACCGATGCCTAGAAATCCGCCTCCTCCCTCCTTCCCTTCCCACTCCTTCTCCCCGTTTCTGAGAGGTGTAATGGAGCAGATCTTAGAGGGAGCAGCTGCCTTTGCCCCCGTGCCTGCCTGCTCTGCGCTCTGCTTTATAACCTTGGGGTGAAAGGAGGGCACCGGGTGCTTGGTGCCTCCCAAGATACGATGGTTCAGGTCCTCTTTCCTGTGCAGTGCCACAGCTGTCGCCACAGCACAGGCTTTGGAAAGGCTTGTTCAGCTGGATGCTGAGGCACCCCTCAGTTGGGCACTGTGCAATTTCCAATCTCGCAGCACCGTGACGGGGTGAGAGCAGCACGCTGAGACCTCCATGAGCTGGTTCATCTGCCTCTGCACCCCTCTCACCCCCTCCACAGTGCGGAGGCAGCAGGGGATTACCCTCTCTGCATGGCCAGCCCTGGGGGAGAGGAGCATCACTCATGCCAGCCTGTCATCGTCTCCAGTAATGCGTTCCTTGCACGTGGTGATGCTGCTCTTGCCCCCCATCTGCCCAGTGGTGGAGGGGCACCTGTACCAGCTTCCCTGGATGAATCAGATAGTGCAGATGGCCCTTCCTCTTTTGTGTGTGGCGCATTTGACTCTCCCATTCAGCTGCAGAAGAGCTTGTTTTCCTTTGTTTTGGGTAAACTTAAGGAAAACACAAACCCACACTTCCAAGAGCAGATCTCAGCTCTCCTAAGGGACCATTCAGGTTCACACCTCTGATATTAAAAATCAAACACTGCCTTCTTCTTCTAGTCGCTGCAGTTCTTTGAGGGACAAACTTGGAGTAAAAAATGTGGAAGCTGTCATGGAATGAGAAGGAGTATGGTTTCACAGGATGGTTTTCCATTTTTGAGGAAAATCCTTAATCCTAGGGCATGGATTGCAATTCTCAGGTCATAGAAAGAGTGGGCATTTCTGGTTTAAAGAAAATAAACTCAACAACCTTTGGATTTTGATCAGAAACATTTTATGTCCCAGAAGTGTGTGTGCTGCCAGACCAGCGTGCCCTTGGCAATGAAATAATTTCTTCCTCTTGTGCATCCGTCAGAAGCAGCAGAGCGAGGTGAACAGAGGTTGCCAGGAGTAGGTCTTAGCTCTTACAAAAGGAGATCTCCTATTCTGCAAATATAAAGAACCCACTGAAGAACCAGGTTCCTCAAAAGTCAGAAGATCCAGAACTTCTGTCCTGCCCCAGGGGCAACACTTTTTCCCAAGCCTTATTTCAATATAATTTGGGAGGAATTTCCACAACACAAAGAATGGTTTGAAATGAGTCTCATTTAATCCTGAATCTTTCTTTTAAAGTTTAGTCTGTTAACAAATATGGGCATCCAAATGAAACCCCAGCAGAGAAGTGCCTGGGAGAGCTCACCAGCAACATTGCAGTGGCTCTGTGAGGGCCGGGTGTCCTCCACTGCTCCATATTGTGTTTGTGCATTTTCAAAAATACATTAGCTTTGCCCCTGAACAGTACTTACTAGCTAGAAATGCAAAATATAAATTGTATTTCTTAGAGTAGTCTTGTTGTATGCCCTATCTACCTGGTGTGGAGTTTTCTCTGTCTTTAAAACCCTATGATTGCCTTGAGAGTTATAAAGCAGCTTCGCAGAATCACTGTGATGCTTGGCACAGAAGGACATTGCCAAATTGTTCCTGCTTTCTATCTCTGATGTAAGCCCAGCAACTTCAGTGGGTGGCTGGTATGGAGGTATCCCTGTTCACCGTCTCCGCATCGAGCTGTAAAGGTCTGCTTTAGCAATCAGTTAGAAGAAAGTGTTGGTGGACAGTGAAGACTGACCATCCCTTTCAGGAACATCACCATAACCCAAGGGCTTGTCTGCTGTCGACTCCTACAGTGGGCAGACATTGCCAGCAGCTGCAGGTGCTTTATACCCCTCATCATGAGGAGCTCTGGCAGTGACCCGAGGTTCTGTGGAAGATAGCATGCAGTGTCCTGCTTTCCATCTGTGTGTCTGTCACCCCCTGTAGGACCACAGAGTGGAGGTAGGAGCTGGTGCACTTCGGAGCAAGTACCCTGCTGTGCTGAGACACAAGGCTGGCGTGAGTGAGGGTGAAGGAGGTACCTGTACCTGCCCAGGCTGCTGGAGCTGACCAGGGTGGCACAGCACCCAGAGTGTGACCCAGCATTGCTCAGAGGCAGAAGTTTGTCAAGAGAGGGAGAGGTTCGAAAGAGAAACAGGTTTGGGGGAAAGCAGCTAGACCTTGAAAAAGGAGGTGTTGAGATGTTTGTTTCTGAAACTAGTCAGCAGAGCTTGATGGGCAGATGTCTCCTGGTGGGGCTGTGTGGATGCAGAGTGAGAGGTGGAGCTCAAGTAGGGTAAGTGCCCTTTGTACATTAACCTGATCCACAGCTGTGGGAAGTCCTGCTGTAACCCGTATTTATGTCCATATTTTATTTTTCTCTATTTACCTCTCAATTTAAGCAAGATGGGACTGGATGTCTCCTCATACAGGACTCATGTCTGGTCTCAGCTACATCCTGAGAGTGTTCAGGAGCTCCTGGTTCCAGCAGCATTAGACCAGGATTTATGCTGGCAAGGTGAAAGTCAGAATCCGGCCCTGCCACCCCTCTTTCTTCTTGTAGGAACCTTTTTGGTTTGTGGCTTGCCTATGAGTCCATGCAAATTCATTTTGCTTCTCTCTTCTTTGAAAAAATCCCCACAATCTAATTTTTACTCTGATCCCAGGGCCTAAGGTGCCACCCCAAAATAAAAATGTATCCTTCCTTCCCCAGGTCCAAGGAAGTTGTTTTCCTCTGCCTTCTGCAGTGCAGGTTAAGCCAGTGCCAGCTCTGGTCTCGAGAGATTCCCTGCAACCCCCACTTGCCTCGCTCCGTCGCCGGCAGCTTTTTCATTATTTATTTAATGTCTTGTACCGTAAATAATGGTGACTTTATGGTTATTAGGAACGGGTTAAGGTACATGCGGGCAGCACCAGGCTGCCTTCAAAAGGAACAGGCCCGGCATAAAATGTTGCGATAATTGCTTTACTGCTGAGTGCTTGGTCTTTATTTTGTGTCCGATTTGTCTCTTAAGCCAGCGTAACATTCTCCCCGCTGCAGGAGAATGCAGAGAGCAAATTGAAGGTCTGAGCGTGAACAATGCAACATGGTGCACTGCTGGGTTTTTCTTTTCTTTCCTCTTTCTTCGTTCCTCTCTCGACCTCCCTCCAGTCATCTCTGCTCCCCCTCCCCCTCCAGCCTCCTCTCCCTCTCTGCCGCTCTCACTCTTCCACCTCTTGGCACCCTGTTTATGGCAGGTGAGATGGGAGGTGGGAAGCTGGCAGGTCCTCTTCAAAAGCAAAGAAAAAAATATAACACTGGAAAGTACCTTCTTATACAAAGCCAGGCATGTCCTTCAGCCCCAAGTACATGTCCCAACCCAAGAATAATGATGGCTTTTCCACAGTGCTAAGGATACCCATGAGCACAGTAGCTAAGGATGCTCCTGGCTGCCCACACCTGCATGGCAGCTGCCCACGCACCAAGTGTGCCAAGGAGGAGAGAGGAGGGAACCGGTCATGGAGGCAGGTGGGCTTTTAAAACACAGCTCCCAAGGTACTGGGGCCTGTAGTGTGTTTGTGCTATCCTGCTGTACAGGATAATTACCCTGTTAGAAGTAATTGCACGTGATATCCTGGTTTCATTTGTGATTTTTCTAAGGTGAAGCTCTGCTTTCCCTCCTCTTAACCACAAAAGGCAGCTGTGATTGCACTGCTGACAATGGGAGCATTCTGGAGCAGGGCAGCTGTGGTTGGTGCATCAGCAATCCTGAGGATGATGTAGCTCTTTTCCCACCTGTATGCTGCTCCCTGGCCTGAAACCATCAGAATTGCTTTCCCCTAAGATTTGTTTTTGGCGGAGGGGTAAGCCAAGTGCCAGCCTGGTTCCTGCGTGGCACTGCAAGTTGGCTCTGGGCTGCTGCTGTGACCTTGACAAAGCTGCTCAGTTTTCCTTGTCCTCTGTTATCCTGGCTGTGAAATGGCATCACTGGCCCAAATTTGCCTGATTCTGAGTCTCTGTTTAATAACTGTCCAGAAAGTGCTGTACCAGGGGGACAGAGATCTGTCAGAGGCAGTTGGAAGCAAAGAATGCAGTTTCTCATCAAATCTCTGGTTGTAGAAAAATCATTGCTTATTGACGTGGCCTTGTGGACTCCTCTGGAGTGCCCGAGTCTCCTTCATGATGGAGAAACCTCCTCTGGTTGGGAAGTCAGCAGTTTCCTGGTTATGCAGTATGTGCTGGCAGGATGGGATGGGGTGATGAGAACTGGCCCGGTACAGAGCCGTTGAACAGTCCTTTTTTCATGTTTTCCCGGCAGTGTTGGGGACAGTGAAATACTTGCTTTACTAAGAGGAAACAGAGAAATTTGGTTCAATTGTAAAGGAGTCCACAGCCTTCTCCTGAATGCCCGACCAGGAGTTTTCTGAGAAGTTCATAATCTCTCTCATTTGAGATTGGACCATTGCATTTTGGGATTCAGAATCTCTCTCATTTACAATTGGACCTCTATGCCTTATATACCTGGTATGGAGAATTTAAACCAAAAAATATCCCCCAGGCAAGATGTCATCTTCAAAAAAGCTTCAGTATTAATTTTGCTCTGGAGTTAAGATTTGGCTGTTACCCCAAGGGCAACAGCTATCTACTGAGAAGTTCATGTGGGCAAAAATTCAACTTTTTGCTTTGCCCTCTCTTCCTGCGTTAGCTAGAGATACGATGCTTACCCGAAATTTAAATTGAAGGAGTTTTACCTCTGCTGAGCCTCTGGAAAATATGATTAGCAGAGCAAATTATTGCACAAAAAAAAAGCTGTTGGTTTTTGTTCTTTACAAGGTTCCAGGAATTATTTCAATCAGAAAGTGCTAATCATCAGTTTAAGCTTAAGAATCAATGGGTTGTAGCCGTGGCAAAAGCCAAATCAATTCTGAAAATCTGACCCATGGATAGGTTTGGTCTCCTTTCTCACACTCCCCACCTGCCTTCCTTCCCCCACTCCCTGTCCCCTAGAGCAGCGATAGAGGAATTAATAAGGCATAAGGGGAAATATGAATGAATTGGGCTGAGCGAGAGAAGGAAGAGCAGGAGGAAGGATTTGTTCTTTGTATCTGAACAGCTTTAATTAGCTGTTTCTTAGTCTCTTTGGTTTGGTTGCTTGTAAGGGTAATCCAGTTAAAGAGGGTGCCTTTCATCTCCGTTGGACTTTTCTCAGCTGAGAGGGATGGGTGAGCTGTGCTGGAGCCCAGGGTGCTGTGGGCGGGTGGGAGCTGAGGCCACCCCAAACCCCAAATGTGATTGTTCCTACAGGGCTGCCGCCTTTAAAAACAACTAAAATAACCCAACTCTGGTGCAGCCTTCTAGCTAGCCACGAAAGTCAGCGGTAAAATGGCCAATGTGCTTCTCCGGGCTTAATGTGTCCTGTTTTCTGACCCCGAAACGTTTTCTTTATGAAAGGATCAAGTTGGGAGCATTGTCCCAGCGCCTTGAAAAGAGCTGCACAGAATGCTCTTTTGTGTTAAGTTGCCTTTTTTTTTTTTTTTTGAGCCACTGCCTGCTGTGTTTTTTTCCTCCCCCTCCCTTCTGCATGATGGGGGGAGAGGCTGGGACGGACAGTGATACAGACAGAGACTGTCTTGATGAACCATCTGTGCCACAGTGTAATCCAGTGGAGCTGAAAAATTAAACAGCGGTTTCAATTAACTTTGTCTCTCTGGCTCTTTTTTCTTCTTCTTCTTCTTCTTGGGGAGAAGTTTTATTTTAACCCCTTGAAAGCCATTGGTATGGAGAGGATATCAGTGTGGGCAGGGCACATGTGAAAACACACACCTGAAATCAGGAAAGTGCCCATGAAACCCGGCATCCTGTGTGGTGCAGGACACGCTGTCTGTGGTAGAGGATGGTTCAGCAGGGCATGTAATTTTGGAATAAATGGACCACAGGGGAATTTTTTCTTACTTGGTTGAAAGCGTGTGTACTCCTTTAAAAAATGACACTGACAGTTTTTGTTTACTCTTGTTGCTATAACCTGGGATGTTTCCATTATCTTGTTTAAGTGGGGTATTTTTCTCTCTGCCTGTAGCCTCAGCCTTTCGGCAGGGAGTTGCAGGGGTTAACTGTGCGTTGTCTATAACTATTGCCTTTTTATCAGTTGTAAGGTGTTTTTGCCGTTCATATTTTTTATTTATTTCCCTTCTTCCTTTACCAGAGGAAAAGCGTAGTAGGCGTTACTTTATTAAAACTATTCCTGCTCCCTGTTTCATATGCCCTTTGTGGCCATTTCTACTTCTCCTCTACAGAAAAGATAATTTAATTTTCTTTGGGAAAAAGGTTACTCCCGACCTTGGATGCTGACTGTGGTTCGTGTGAACATTTCTGTTTGCAGCAGAGTTGGCATCCCTGCTACTGGTGCATGTGTGGGTCACCCAGCTTGTGGTTACCGTGGCTTTTTGGGAGAGAATCCTGTTTTTTTCCTGTTGATGACTCTGGCTGTCTTACGTGCGTTGAGAAAGCTCAAAAAAGTTGCCAGCCAGTCATTGAGCTGAGAGTATTTGCCTTTGGAGGAGGCTTCCTGTGAGGGGTGTGTTAAATTGTGACCATCTGAACACAGTCCTTAATCTGGGAACTGTTTCCAGCAAGCTGCTGGACACTGAAATGGGGCTTTGCTCGTCTGTAATCCCCATAGCCGTCTTTTGGCCTCTTTGAGAAACATTACCAGTGTTTTGCCCTCCAGTCCTCTGGTTGTGATAAGCCTCATAGTATTTTGTTCTTACAAACTCCCTTTAAATCTATAGGACTCACAGTACTGCACTAGGGAGATGAACTTCATTAGTACTTTATTTTGAAGGAGAAATGAAGCACAAGGCAGCCAAGGGACTTGCCAGAGTAACCAGGTAACCAGCATCATGGCTGAGTCTGCTCCATGAGTTGGAAATCCAGGCTGCTCCCTGTTTTCAGTGGAGTTGAGGAGGATATCCAGACCTGTCACTCCCACATTCCCTCATTTTCATCTCTTCTGGGCCTGGGAACTTCAATTTTTGTAACCTGTGTGCTCTGCACACATAGAGGCAGAGTCTCCCAGCATCTTGCTCCTCCAGCTCATCTCTTGCCTCCCCCCTCAAGCATGCAGTAACTTTCCTGAGCGCTCCCAGCTCTACACCCTCCTCCTCCTCAGCCTTCCTTCTCAGCAAGTTCTCTTCTCCTGCACTTGTAGCACAGCAGCAGCAACTTTTCCCCAACAATGTTCTTAGGGAAAAGACCCATGAGGATGTCCCCATGCCTCTTTCCCCTCCCAGTGCTCACACTGGGGGCATGGAGGTAGCAGGGGGTGGGGTGCAGAGCCTGGGCCCAGTTGTTGTCCTTGGCTATTGAACACTCCAGGATTCCGTCCACAGCTTTGTCAGCTGAAGGACAGGTAGGGGGGACCTTTGCTTCCCACCAGCACAAATTCAGATGTTCTTGGACCCAGGCTGCTCTGTCCCACTCTGTGGGAGCTGGGACAAGGGGGCTGTGGGTGACAGCAGAGCCATAGCTCTGCAGCCTGTGTACCTCTGCCTCACACCTGCATCGTGCAGCTGGGTAGGGCCAGACAAAGCAAAAAATATGCCCTCCCCTCCAATCCACTGACTTCTGCAGCCAGGAGGGGAGGTTGCTGAGGCATGTTGGTCCCCCTGAGTCTCCCACTGCAGCTCGAGCTTGTCACTTTCTACGCTGGCAGACAAGCAGGGAAAGTGGCTGCTGGCAGCAGCATCCCGGTGCCCACTTGCCCTGCCTTCGCCCTACGCCCTCTCTGGCAAGGCAGCCGGAGGGTCTCCCCCTCCATGTGGGCAGCTTCCCAGTTACCAGGGGCTGCTGCTGGCATGACAGGGGGGAAGAATACTCAGCAAATTGCTTTGCTGCACATCTTAAAGCAGCCCTTGATTTGATTTAAACAAAAACAAAAGGGGGCTGGTGGAAAGCGGGGCAATTGGCGGGCGCAGCCCTTCTTCTGTGTCTCGCACACACAGGCTCGCATAAGTGACAGCTCAGTGGGCCGCTGTTGAGCGCTTTCATTGCACTGGCTCAGCCTTTAGCTCAGGAAAGCCAAAGTGTTTGTCACTGTGTCCCTCTCCGGCCCCCCCACGCCTTTTCTTTTGCTTTTCCTTTTCTTTCCCTCCCTCTCTCCACAGAGGAATGGGCGAGACCTTTGCATTCAAAGGGAGGATGGCTCTGTGAGGTCTCACTGAGGGTGGAAATCGCTTTAGCAGAGATGATGTTTCTTTGTTTAGGGGCAAATTGTGCCCCTTCTCTGTGGCTCCAGAGTTGCCAGATGCTGTCACCTGCAGGGGGTCCCCGGAGAGGGGTGAGGGAGCTGTGAGAGGAGAGGAAGGACTCTGGTTTGGGAGGGAAGCTGTTGCCTTTTCAGTGGATACAGTAGCAGGGATACAATGGGGAACAGAGAAAGGTTTGGGAGATTTGTTGTCAGTGTCTGGGGAACTGCGTGTGAGCAAGGGCCCAGAGAAGAAGTGCAGCTGGTTGGAAAGGACGTGCACTCCTTCCTCGCATTGTGGGGCTGTGAGCTTCATGTGGTTTGAGTACAGCCTCTCTCTAGATGCTTTGGTCTGAGTTTCTGCTGTTATTTGATACCACATCAGATTCCCATGCTGCTTCTACCTCCAGCCTTGACCAAAATGGAGCCCTAGGACTGAATTAACTGGCACTGAGGGAGATAGATTGGGTATTGCATTTCAGTGTCTCTAGTTCATTTTATTGGAGCTGACCATATCCAGCTCTCATACCAAACTAGAGTAGATCCACTCCTTGGTTTTCATACGAACCTCAGACAAAATGCAGCATAGTGGGATCAAGAAAAAGCAGTGAACAGCATCAAGGAACACACAGGGTGTTTGAAGATATGATGATGGGTGTGATCGGGCAGAGCCTCCTACTGGAATCATTCCTACCCTGGAATCATCCACTGCAGACACTGCTCTCCCTCTCTCAGCATCCCAGGGAGGAGCTGCACTCAAGAGCACCAGCAGAGTTTTGAGAACATGCCTAGTAGCCCTTTTCTGATGTCCAGGCATGTGGTCTTGTCCAGTTGTGGCGACGTGTGAATGTGTTTGGGATGATACATTCTCCTGAGCTCCAGGACCACGGCTGCTCTTACACTGGCAAGTGAGCAGCCCTCTCAAATGCCTGTCCCTCATCATCCTTCGTGAGCTGTCTGACACCCTTGCTGAGCTCCCCTCTCAGATGTGTGCACAGTCTTGTGTACTCGCATCCCTGAGGACTGAGAGCATGGTCACCTCAGCTCTCCTCAGCTAGTCATCCTTCCTGGGCATGATCCTGCAGGCTCTGCCTTGATGGCAGCAGATGTCAGGTCCATGTACCTCTGAGGATGTTCTCAGATCACTTCCAGGCTCAATGCCAGCACTTTCAGTGAAGAGGCTGGTCAGTATTTGGAAGCAGACAGGGTGGCTGCTTTAGCAGCAAATTGCTGTAACCCCTGGCACAGGGAGCGTGATGTGGAACATGAATTTCATCTTGTGTGCTGCTCCCAACAGTCATTCTCTGTGTTTTCCATTCCCAGTGGCACTGTCAGGCTCACCACAGGTCTGCTTTGGCAGAGGTGAAGGGAAGAAAATATCTCCCCTGTGAGGGTTAAGAAGAGTGACTTGTGGGTGATGCTGCAGAGTACTCCTGCCAGCCCCCGATTCATATGCCTTGGCTGTGATGAACGCTTTCTCTCGGTCCTTTTGGCAACCTCACAGTTAAAAACTTTACCAGTTTCTTTCTCTTTTTCCCTTCCTTCCTTTTCAGAGTTGACAGGGGCAAAATAAAGGCTTTATTTTTTTTTAAACAATTTTGTTCCTTCTGGGAGTGATGGAGCGAGAGTGAGTGAAGATTATAGCTCTGTGTGCCGAAGACCTTCATAATGGGGGGAGAAGCAGTGACATAATGGGAACCTAATGGCAGTAATTGGCCCTGGTTTTGACAGGGCCTATATCACAGCTCAGGAAAAAAAGAGATGTTTAAAGTAAAAATTTACACAAAATTATACGGTTTGGGGGGTGAAAACGGCTGTTTGGTTTTTATCTCTCTTTTTTCCCATTCCTCTGGGGACATTGCCTTGCACTGTGTTTGTGTGTCTGTGTGTTTTCATGTCCATCACTTAATCAAAGTCAGAATGCGGGTCCCTGAACAAGAGAGCCCTCTGTGCAGCACCCAGGTTTTTAAAGCTCTGGGTCAGATGCTGAAAGCGGCACAGCTCAAGTCTCCTTCAGGAGAGGTGGCACATGGGGACCCCACTGAGATTTCTCTGAGGCTTGGCCATGCCAAGGCTGGTGGCACAGAAAGCGAGGAGCACGGTGGGGCACAGAAACCAGAGCAGAAAAGAGGGGCTATGTGCAAGGGTGTCTTTCTTGTTGCTGTGCACACAGTGGAGTGAAATCCCTTCTCCTTTCTCCACCTTCACTTGTAGGGTCTTGCAGAGCCCCTAAAAGCCTCGCTCTCTTGTAAGAGCCCGCGCAAGCAGAGGGCAGTGAAAAGGATGTACATCCAGTGAGAAGGATGGATGTGAAAAGGAGGTACAGTGAAAAAGAATGTACATCCAGAGAAGGGCAGCCGTGTGTCCGGAGGCTGCTCTGCTGTCCTCTTAGCCCTCGGCTCACTGTGCTTCCTTTAATGCTTACTCTGGTATGCAGAGAGCAGAGGTCCACAATATCTCACCCAACCTCAGACCCTTTGAACCTCCTTCCCTGAACGTAGCCACAGTTTCCCCAGCCCTGGGCAGCTCTTTGATCATCTCCCAGGATCTCTTGCTGCTGCAGTCCAGGTCATCTCTTCCTCTCTCCAGCACTGTGGTACTTGGGGACAGTGCCCTTTCTCCAACATGGGCATGTCAGCACCAGCCAAAGTAAAATGCTGGTCCAAACTCTGATCCCTTTGCAGGCTTGGACCACACTGCATGTTTTTTGTTGCCATTCACAGTGCGAGCTGAAGTCCAGCTTGATGTCCTCTACCATGCTCCAGCTTGATGTCCCCAGACATCACCCTGGTCTTCTCTTTTGTTGCAACTTCCATGCACATTTTCTTGCTCAACACATTTCAGTCAGCTTGTTTTCCCTTGGAATAGCAAGGGAATAGTGTGTGCTAATGAAAGGCTCTGCACCAGGGGATTGCACACTTAGCCAGAAAGCGGCCACAGGACCAGAGCTGTGACTGAAAACAGAAGCTTGGAATTGTAGCACCACAAGTATGTGTGTGTGTCTGTGCAATTTTATATTCACTGCTTGGGATGGGGACTCAAACTTGTACAAGACCCTGCAGACACCTTCAAGAATGTGTCTTGTGGTTGTGCCAGCTCAGTGACAAAGTGCATCACTGCAGTTTGGATCACAAAGCTATTCTAGATGTTTCTAGAGGGTATTGAGTGACAAATTCCTCTGTCTTTAAGCTGGATTTAGCACAAAGGGCTGCTGGTCTTATGAACAAAAGATGTTCAGTTGGGATGCAGGTCTGCACGTTGGTTTGGCTGTTGAAAAGGTCCCGATTCTTTCACTCTCCTGTTTTTAGGACCTCTAAGTGTATGTAGTAAATCATCTCAAGGCTTGCCATGTCCATCGCCCAGTAGAAGTTGGACAATATTCTTCAAGGACTGACCCCAAGGGGGCAGCCTGGATGCACAGCAGGTACATTTATCCCGTGGGAATGGCCAAAGGGCACTTGTACAGAGGGCACTTTTTTTTTTCATTTTCCCGCATTCTGGCCAAAATGAAACCAGTAGTTTTGCAGTAGTACAGTTTGAAAGAGACAAGGAGCTTAAAGTGGGATCTCTCAGTGAAAATGCCTGAAGGCTGTTGTTACACCTGTGTGTTAAGGGATCAATAGTCATTTGGACCAGATTGAGCAGAGAAAAAAACTAATCTCAGCAAGCAGTATTCCCTGTGTAGCTGGGTTGGAAGTGGTGGACCTGGTCCTGGAGAGTATCCTGGGCTCACTGGGCACTTGGTGAATTTGTAGACCTCAGGTGGCCCACTCTGGTGTGATGTTTTGGGAATAAATAAATGCATCTATCCTCTAAGCTGTGAGCAGTTGTCTGTTCTTCATTGTAGTCAAGTGACAGTCATGACACAGAAGCTGTGTACTGATCCACCAAGCCCACACAGACCATTGTGGCCTGCCTGGAGAAGGTCTTACCTTGGCCCAACTCCTGCAGCCATCTCAGCTCCCCACATCTCCCAGAGAGGACGGAGAATTTGCTTAACTCCAGTTGAGAGATGGCAATGCAAAGTCCCAGCACCTGTACTGCTGGCTGGATGTGGGGAAGAGGAGTCCTTTTAATACTAAAGGCTGAGCATAGCTGTAACTTTTCCCGTGCTTGCTTCGCTTCAGTCTGGGGTATCTCTGCCCACCCCACTGTCGAGCTCATGTGTAAGAATGTGTGTGCCTGTGCGCATGCACCTGACTGACCTTAAACAAGTGTGCAAAACTCGTTTGCCTTCCCAGCTCAAAGGCTGCAGAGCTGCTGGGGACCTTGGGGGCAGGGGGAAGGCAACATCTGTTCAAAACAAAACAGTGCCTCCTGCTAAATGGCCTAGAAAGCTCCTGTGAGTGGGGTGCTGGGTGGAGACTTCAACGCTGGGAATGTTTTGTCTGGAGGAGCTGGGATCGGAGGTGGGTGTCCATGGGGGCTCCCACATCCTGAGAATGAGTCACATCTGGGGAAGTCGTTTGGCTCGTGCTGATGATTCCCCAAGCGCTCTTGGCTTTAATGACTCGTGATGCCGCAAGAAGTGGTCCTGTAATGGCCATTCCATGCTTGGCCAAGGGGCACGTGCTCTGCCCCCGCGCCGGTGTGTTTTCTCATTCCCGCAGGGGACCAGCACCTTCCGCTCTCCAGCTGCCCCAGGCAGGGCCACCTGGAGACCCCAGTGCCTTTGGGAAGGGTCTGGGGGATTTGCAGGTTGCAGTAAGGTGTGCTGCTGGTGGCCAGCCAGGTGTTTGTTGTGGCTCTGCTGTACCCATCACCAGTGCTGGACCGGTGTTAATTCTCCCTGCATGCAGAGGGTTCAGAGGTGCTGGCTAAGCTAGGAGGTAGATGCAGACCCAGGAGCGTAAGTCTGAGCATGGATCTGCTGCTTGTACTGGGAGGGAGGAGGGCAGCACCCTGACCTGGAGCAACAATCTTGGCTGTTCCACTGCCTGGGAGCTGGATTTTCAGTGAGGATGCTATCTATGTGTCATTGCCTGTAGGAGGGCTGGCCAAGCCCCAAGACACTAGTGCCACACTTGCCTACTGGAACTTGTACGGGACCAAGCACTCCCAGGCATAGCCCTGTGCTCACATAGCCTTTCTTACTGTGCAGCTGAGAGGCAGTGATGGCACTTTTCCCCCTTGTCCCTGACAGACTTCCACAGATTTCCATTCAGAAAAGTCCCTGCTTTGGACCTTGCACCCTTCACATAACCTGTAGAAACCCAGGTGATCCTGTCAGCAGCTGGCCAGGCCTGCCCCTGTGGCCATTTTCAGCTCTTCTCAGAAAGGAGAGTTGCTGGGGGACTTGTCCTGCTGGGAAGCAAATTACGGATCTGTTTAATCCAGCACCTTGCCTGCAATGGTGAGCAGAGCTCAGTACTCCAGCAAGAGTCTAAGTGCTCTGCTGTTGACAGTGTGGGGTTATTCCCCTCCAGCCCTTGTGCCACTCACTAATTGACTTCAGCTGAAATCCCCTGGCTGCATGGCAAAACCTAAGGCAAAGTTCCCTTGACTGAAAGTTGCCTGCTTCTGACTCGTCCAGTAGCCATGGTGCTCCTGTGGCTTTTCTACTGTCCAAGTACCGCCATTATTCCTCCATGGGAGGGTTTTGGTGGGCCTCAGTGTAGTTTCCGGTGGTATGTGCACATAGGGGCTGGGACTCTGCCTTCCTCTGGTCAGCCTTGGCACAGAAGCTGAAGCCCAAGAGCAGCCAAGGATAAAGGAACTGGCACTACACAAAGTGTGCATCCCAGCTCTCCTGCAAGCCTCTGAGGATGCTGCTGACCTCGCCAGGTGTGTGGGGCTATAGTGGGCTGACCCTGTTGCACTGCTGCAGTCTCTCTTAACCCCAGAGAGCAGAGTGCCATGGTTGAGTACCCACAAGTCAGTTTGTGTGCAGACACAATGTTCTTCAGGCTCCAGCTGTGGTGAAGGATAGAGAGGCAGGGTCATTGCCTTCTGTGGTGCTTCCATGGACTTTCTTCTTGGCTGCACTGGTTTGAGAGTCTGCTGCAGTCTGTTCCCACCTTTGCTGTCTTGACAGTGTCCAGATCTGTTTCTGGAACAGTCAACCTGCACTGTTGACTGTCTCTTTCTTCCATGCCTCCTGCCCCTGGTGTGGGTCACCTTCCTTTGGTGGGTTCTCCTGCTTCCCACCCAGACCCTGGCAGAAGGTTTGTTTTCATGCCAAACCAAATGCAAAGCCAGGACAGAACTATCAGTGAGCTTCACGTGTGCATTTAGGCCACTTGCAGGGCTCGGATCCTGCTCAGCCCCAGGTTGCAGCATCCGGTATCCCATCCTGGCAGGAGCCTGTCCACCAAGCCAGTGGGGAGCAGGGAATTCCCTCCCCCTGGCTGCCTTGCGCAGCAAGCTCTCATAAAGCCGCAGGTGTGGGATGTTTGTTATTTAGTCTACAGCCTGGTATGTGACAGTTTCTTTTCTACTCAGAGTGGTTTCAGATAATTAGTACATTATGATTCCACCACCTTGAGTGGGGGAGAGAGGAGGGGGCAGCCCACCCTCAGACTACTTGTAATTTCACATCCTGTGTTTTATGGACCCGAACTGGTTGGGGCGGAGAGTTGGATGGGGGGATCAGAGAGCAAACAGCAAGTCCTTCCCCCACCATCACCATCCACCAAACCCTGGGGTTGTTAGGGTGGCCAAATGTTATTTTGCAGAGTTGTAACCAGCTTAATTCAGAGAAGTTTGTTTGCGCTTTTTTTCCTCCTCTTTTTTTTTTTTTTTTTTTCATTTTAAGGCTTGAATGCCTTAAAAAAGGAAGAATGAAAAACAAGATGCTCTTTCTCCCAGCCTGTCCATGCTCCCCTCTCCCTTTTTATTACACGCTTATCGCTTCTTTCCCTCCTGCTTTTGAAATTGATTTCCTTTCCTTTCTCCCCTATTCAGGGCCTAAACGCTGAATGTTCGATATTTCATTTGAGGCCGCTAATCGCATTACCACCCTTGACGTTTTACAGATATCATATTATGGGCGCAAATTTGGCAAATTATTAGCGTTGTAATGTATAGCTTGTCAAAGGTATTTAAGACACTAAGAGCCCTGGGCTTATCAGGGTTCGCAGAGAGCTCTCGTTGAGCTTTTGAAATGCAGAGAGCCGGTTATAAAACACACTGTGACTCTCTTTTCAGCTTGTAAAAAAAGAGAGTATGAGAGAGAGAAAGGAGGGGGGAAAAAATATCATCCATCTATCAGGGTCTTCTAGGGCTGATAACAAGCAAAATTCTTCTCTGTGGGTTTCACTGGAAATGTGAGAAGCTTTTAAAACATTTCACAAGCTGTCTGGGAAAGAGGAAAAAATCTTTATTGAAAGGATGTAGCAATCTTTTTACTGAGGTCTATTTATCTCCTGGGAACAAGCTGTAAGTAGGAGTTCCCCTCCCCGTGACTGGAGGGGTTTGGGGAGGGAGATCGGGGTCCTTCAGTGCTTCTGTGGTGACTCCTTCTGGCCCAGCCTGGGATGCTGGGGTTGGAAATGGGTCCCAACAGCCCTCCTTCACCCTGATCGGCCGGGATGCTCCTTCCACAACCCGTTTGCCAGCCGCAGGAGAGAGGATGGGGAAACCCCTTCCTTGGTGCCCCAGAGCGGCTCCGGGGTAGGCAGAGCAGGGCAGAGACAGTGTTGGCATTTGCTCAGTGACCCTCTCCCAAGGGGAGGTGTTTCCTCTACGATCAGTTTATTAAAATGGTTTTAAGTCCTTTTAAAGCCCTGTGGGGGATTTGTGCCTTTCCTTGGTGTCGAGATGTGAGCGTGTGTGTTCCCCCCTCTCTTTTCAGACCGAGGGAGGAGGGGGCATGGCAGCGCTGGGTCACATTTTGCTCCCAATATTGTGATGCTAACAAGCTGCGGAGTTCGCCAAGGCGAAGCGGGGTGACAGGGTTGGCGTGATTCACTCCCCGCTGGCAGCAGAATGGATATCATGTGTCTTATTACGGAGTTAGACAGACAGAGCCCCACCACTGAGAGCTGTCAGTCCTGCCTCCGCTTGACAAAAACAAGCCATAAATAAGCAAATGCTTCACAGCAAGGGGGTTTGTGTGTGTGTGTGTGTGTGTGTGTGTGAAAGAGAGGGAGAATGGCTCTGTGTGAGATACCCAAGGGGAGCTGCATTTGTAACCCCTGTTTGTAAGAGGGAAAATGGGTGGGATTTATGCCACTGGGTCTGCACAGAAGAGAACGTCTGTCTTCCTATTGCCTTGCGTAAATGTTTGGAAACATAACCTTGTGTACACCAGGCAGTGCACATCTGGGTCAGAGCGAGCCAGCACACGGGGTGTGCAAGCCTGGTCACAGCAGTTTGTTTGGGAAGCAGTGTCAGCAGGAGGGGTAGCCGGGGGGTTCCTCTTGCAGAGGTATTTCGCTGGGAGGACACAGTGGGATGCTGAGCTTGGTAGAAGCTCTAAATACCTGTTGCACACTCATGTGGGCCTATCTGCAATGCTCGTGTGCTGGGAAGATGCAAAGCCGTAGGTTCGGGGAGCACAGAGCATCTCTGAAAAGAGCTGAGCATGGGGACTGGTTGTGCATAGGCATGGGTGAAGTGCCCATCATGTTCAGCAAGCTCTGCCAGCATCTGTTAAGGTAGGAGGACATGCAGCTCTCAAGGGCAGGGAGCCTGTCTTGTCTGGGGCAGGAAGGGTCCATGATCTTGTCAGAGATTTTCTAAGAGAGCGTAAGTGAAGGACCCTGAATCCATGCTCCTGCATGTGCTCTGTGATGGCTGCAGCCATGTCACCCATCCCTCCTGGGCTGAAACAGGGGTTAGCTCTCGGTGCCCTGTCTCTTCTGGTGAGCGCAGCAGGTTTTCCTGGCAGCCCCATGCAGCCCCCTTGTGCTGCGGGTGCTCTGCCACTCACATCCTCCCAGCAGCTTTCAGCCTCTTCTCATTTTGTGGTGCCCCGGGGGTTTCCAGCGAAGGTGTAGAGCCCACATGCAGAGCACTATTTGATCCTCAGTTCGCTTTTCTTGTTCAGCATTCCTGGGTAGCTGCGGAGTAATCCATGGACCCCCGGGGGCCACAGACCAAGGGCTGCAAATCACTGCGCTCCGCTTAAGTCTGTCAGGTTTTGTAACTGCCCCTGTGCCTGTGGAAGGGCAGGGGATGCTGTCCTCTGACCAACCAGATAAAGCAGTGAACCACAAGATTTCCATGACTTTCGGTGCCATGCAGAGCTGGTCAGCAGCCCTGTGCCATGAAGCAGTTTTGGGGCAGTGGTACAGGCTGGAAGGGCAGAAACATCAGCCACAGGGCAGGCAGCAGTGCACAGTCCAGAGAGGTGCTGGGAGCTGTGGTTTGTCGATTCTTGCAGACTGCTGTTGCGGTGATGGGAAAGAGAAGATGCAGCAGGATTTGGGGAGGGATTCTGGGTTGGATTTGGCTCCTCTGAGGAATTTGCCTCATTGCTGGCAAATGCCCCAGGCAAGCCCTTTCTGCATCAAATAGAGCTACTTTTCTCTGGTCTTGGTCCTTCTACCTTAGAAGAAGGCAGTAGGAAAAAGATATTGCCCTGTCCTTGGTTGGTTTCTGCTTAGTTGAAGTCCTTAGGGCTCTGGTCCCATTTCCCTAACAGACAGAAGTTTGTTTGATTTGAACGTGGAGCCCTGGGCTCCCTTCCCGTCTCAGCCTCCTAAGGATGCAGCATTCCCCCTCTCTCTCATATGAAATGGCGCATCGGTAAGTGCTACTTAAGAAAACACATGTTTTCCCCCTTGAAAGCAGCCCCCCCACTCCCCCCTCACACCAACACCTTTCTTTATTCGACCCAAACCTCACCAAGGGGAATTTGCAACAACTGCGGTGATAAATCCGCCCGCAGATAATTGGCAAGAAAACAACACTTGTGCAGTATATAACGTTTTATGGTTGTTTCATGTACTTTATTATAATACTAATGAGCAGTTATATATCAGGAGCTAACTGCACGCCGGATTAGCTTGTTAGCATGATATGAAACGGCAGAGCAAATAGTCCAGTCCCCCTCACCCGCGCGCCCTCCCCCTACCCCTCGTTCCCATTTGCACTGAGTAATTAGTATGCAAATTAGACCCCGGGACCACACAAGTTCTAGTATATTACAAGGGCTTTATTATGCTCTTGTGAGTAGATGATGGAAGTGGCCCATGACAGTGTTTATCTCACTACCTCTCTCTCTTTTTCTCTCTCACATACATTGGCAGAGAGTAAACACACACTGAGCTGGGCCCTGTACCATTATGACTCCCTGAAGATGCCACCAGCTTGCCTTTATCCCGACAACCAGAGTTAAGAGCCTCCTCTGGAAACACCATAACAATGATGTTAATAATAATAATAACAACCCTGATGATGGTGATGCTAAGAGCAGCATTGGCTCTAGCAGTCATGGTGATGATTGCAGGAGCAAGAAGAAGGATCAGAGTGAGTCAGAATGAGCTCTTTTTCACCTGCATCATGCTGTGGAGGAGCAAGGGTTGGCCTCAGTTTCCAGCCCTGCAGGGATATCCTGCTTTCTTGATAAAGCAAGATATTTAACTGCTTTTTGTTAACTGCTCTTGATGTGTGATGCCCAGAGCAGAGCATCTTTAGAGTCTTTGGTGATTTCCAAGCTACTGAGCAATAGATCTCAGCTGAAGTATGCTCCTGGGCTCCTTTCTCCTTATGTTTTCTGTACACCATTCTTGGTGTACCACTTTCTCTTTTTCCCTTTATTTCTCACTGAGGTGGTCTCCAACCATATATCTGGTGATGGATAGACCTTCCTGAATATAAGTGCCTTCCATTTAAATTAGACTGAAAGGCATCAACAGCATCCTCTGTCTCTGCTACCAGCATGACTCATGTCTCTGAGGGACAGACTGAAGTCAGTCTTCATGATCCATGGGTGCTGTGCTAGGACACTGAACATGGTGCCATGGGGCTGTACTCCTGCCCATAGGAGCTGAACCCACTACCTTGAGTGCCCAGCACTCTGTTGAGCTCTTAGTTATAATTTTTGGTTGCCATAACCAGGGCTGATGCCAATCTGGTCACCTTGGTGTGAATGCATACAGTCTCATTCCCACCCCTGACCCAAACTGTTCTCTTCAGGTCTGAGATCTGGTGTCTCACTTCCTTAGGGGTTGAAATAATGAGTACTGAGGAGCTGGCAGGGGTGAAGAAATGGAAGGAATCTCAGTGAAACCTCATCCCCACTTTTTGGACTCTTGTGGCATGCAGTCACCTCCACAAGCATGTTGAGCTCCATCTCAGAAACAAGCAGGATTTTGCCCATAGAATTTCCCCTAGGAAACCGTGGCTGAGAAGCTCTTGGGCTTTGACTGAAAGAAGATGTATGAGGAGGCATATGTGCTTTGTGGAAATGGAACCTCCTGCAGTCACCATAGTGCTTCTGCAGGTGCCTAGGACTTCATGAGTGTGGTAGAGTCACACGTTGGGCCGAGGGTGGGGGCAGAGAGACCTGGATCTGTACCAGACTCTGTGCTAGGCTGCCCATGGGGCAGGGCAAGTGTGGCAGACATCAGGTGTTGAGCCATCTCTGGGGAGCTGCCTTTTTAGGGGTCACTGCCAGCTTTCACTTTGGTTTGTTCCCATTCGCATCGTTTATTTCTCATCCTGGAAGCTGACCATCCTGGATGTTTGCTGTTCTGGGAGACACAGAGAAAGAAAACTGGAGGGATGGTTTGCTTTTCTGGAAGGTGTCTTCTCAGGGCTTAATACTGAAGAACTTTGTGCAAAAGGAGTGAGAGACTGAAATCCCAGAGCAAAAAAAATTAGCCACATTTGTCCTGAGCATAGGCGAAGGGCAGGGGAGGATCTGTAGAGGCGGCAGTTTTTGTAAAGCGCTGAAGTGCCCCACACATCATGCCCTGACAGGCCCTGATGTTAGCTCCCGGAATGGATCACAGGAGACTCATTAGAAAAAACAAATATTATCACACGCTGAAATGATTTATGGAGAAAAATGAAAAATTTTGTGTTGTTGCGTCCTCGCTCCCTGGCTCTCCTTTGCTTTCGCTCAGGGAAGTTATTTATGGCAGCGGGCCCTTAACAAGAGCAAGGGAAAGCGCCGAGCCGCTCGCTCCTGCAAACTGCCTGCATTTGATTTTTATTAGCGAGTTAAAACTTCCTTCTTTTCACCTCCCCCTTCCCCTCACGCGCCTTTATTATCCCGGACTAACCGAAATGCATTTTAATGCCTACTACTTGTGCTTTTAATAGTGATCCTATCGCCACCCCAGCAGCAAATAAAGTGACATTGACGGGGGGAGGAAGGCCGGACAGACAGCCAGGCAGACAGGAAGGAGTTACAGCCCGCGTGCGCTCGCTCCTCGGCTGCTCGGCGCCGATACCTTCCCAGTAACCCGAGAGCTGTTTTATTGTCAGACCAGCAAATGCACACCCAACCGGTCGCCGCCGATGTGTTCACAGCCCCGGCAGCTGCCGCTGTTGAGGCCAGGAGTGGGCAGTGCCCCGGCATGTGGCACTGGGTCCCTGAGAGGTGGCTGGTCCTCTCCTCCCATCCATGACCAGAGGTGGTGGGTGGGAGGCACCACAGTTCCTGTGGGAATGGCAGACTCTTTGCATCATATCTGTGACCAGAGGTGGTGGGCACATCTGGAGCTTCCCCCGGGCTTTGCAAGTGTCCTTGGGTGGGGGCTCCATACCCTAAGCTCTGCTGACAGGGGGAACAGCCCTCTGACTTCCAAATCAGGGCTCTTGGCTCCCAGCCTCACACAGGATGCTCCTTCACCATGGCCTCAGTTGGAGGGTGAAGAGGGGCTGGTGCCTTTCCCCTCTGGGACACAGCCTTGCCACTGGAGCAATTTTCCTGGCGTCAGCTCTGCCAAATTACCACCCTGAACTGTGCCCAGTAGGAGAATGCTGGCAGGGGTCAAAGCCAGCCTCCAAGCTGCCATCCCTTCCACTCAGTTGCTAAGTATCTCCAGGGCCACAGTGACTATGCCAGGCCTTGGTCCCCCCCAGGAACTGTCTGGGTGGCTGGACAGATCTGTTCTTCCCTGTCGAAGCATGCCCAAAGTGGCAGGATAAACTTTCCGGAGCAATGGTTATCATTTGGCCTTTCTCTCCACTCCCTCTTTGTGCGGGTCTTTTCACATGAGCCCAGTCCAGGCATCCTCCCAGTGAAGGGGTCCTCCCAGCCTTGGCCACAGCCCTTGACAGTTGCCTTCCTGGTGGTGTCCAGGGCTTTCAAGGGAGCTGGGATCCCTGCACTGGTTAATGCCCGCTGACACCTGCAGCTCCTCAGCTGGTGCTGCTGGCTGGGGGAGGTGCGGGGAGGGGGGATCGTTGGTGGCATTATTATGAAGAGCTCAGCAGGCCTGGGGCCGTCCATTGTCCGGGTGGCAAATAAATAAATAGAAGAAAGCAAGTCTTTCCTATGGCTCGGCAACGGGAGGTTAACAGCTGGACATGACATGACAAATTGAGCATTTTTTTTCCCGCAGGGGCTGATCCCAGCAGCTTGGTGTGAGGAGGAGGGATGAGGGAGAGCAGCTGAAGGAGGGGAGGGAGAAATTGGCTGGGTGAGGGTCCCACTGCCTTGTGGAGAGGCTTTGTCCCAAGCCAACCACCTCCCTCCCCACCAAGCCAGGGCCCCAGGACAAGTCTCTAGAAAACATGTTATGGGGGAACTGTCCTCCAGAAGGGAATCCCCATAGCCAAAACACCCGCCTTAACCCTGCGCACCTGATTCATACCACGACAGGTCCCCGCAGCCAGCCCCCATGTTATGTCCCCCCTCTGGCACAGCTTCGCTCCGAAATCAGGCAGCACAGTACCTTTTAACGGCCAATAAAACCCGGAATTCTCCAGCAGGAAAAGCAGGGAAATTAATCAAATCGTGGATCTGCTGTGAATTACGCGCTCACCTCCCATCTGCCTGTTCAGCCGGCTCACCTTCCCCTCCCTGCCTGCAGCCCCTTCAGCTTGCGGCAGGAGGGAGCCTTTATGGCTGCGCCTGGAGCCCTTGCCATTTGTCGTGGGCTTAATAGAAAATGTGTTAAGCATACAGGAAATGGCCCAAATGTTACCAACACGTCTAGTTTGCTTGATTTGTTTCTTCTTTTCGCGAGTGGCAGGGAGTAGTTGGTTTTATTTGGAAATTGTGGGATCCAATGGCAGCTGGCCTTGTCCCCAAGATGGTCCTTCCTGAAAGCCTCTGCTGAGATGGTGCCCCTGGCTGAGTGTGCTGCTGCTGGCAATGATGCCTGTCATACCAAATGCCATCCCTGGTACTTTTGTGAGCTGGGTTTTTTTTTTTCAGGCTTCTCCCCAGGCTTTTCCACCAAACCCAGTCTCCCTCCTCTTTGAATGGCTGCTGCACTGCATGTCCAGTGATGGGGTCCATGGGCCCCTCCTTACGCTTTACTGTCTTCTCCCTGTCCCAGCACATGGGCACCTTGGGCCTGGCCTGCCTCCATGACTTTTACTCCCACCCTTGTGCCTCCCAGGACCTGCCGAGGACCTTGGTGCCTCCAGGAGGGACAGCTGCAGCTCTTTGGAGGGCCTCCGTGTCCAAACACTATTCTGTCCAGAGCTGCTCGGCAGCCCTTTCTATATGGTCACTCTTTGCAGTGCGTTGATTTGCTGAAGGCTTTGCGAGCCCTGGAGTCTGCTCTGCGCCACCTGTGAAAGCCAGGGGCAATTGAGGGACTCGGTAGTCACTCATAGTCAGGCTTCACTGAGTTCCCATCACTGCACGGATGTGACTGGAGAGGAACTGCATGCTCTCGCCCATCCCAGCTGATGTGCCTGGGACCCAAATAAAGTCCTCTAGAGCAGAAAATGTGACCCAGGCTAGCCAGCAGAAGTAGCCAGGATGGTTTTTTTCTGTGTGGTGGACACCAGTGGAGCCACTGCCCTGACTGTGGTATGGACAGGCCCAAGGGAGCTGGAGCCATGGTGGGTGGTCAGGAGGGAGACTCTATAAACCCCATCAATCTCCTCCTCTGGCTCCCATACATCTGCTTGCAAAGGGAGGGGGAGGCAATAACCTGGCTATCCGCTCACCACTGGCGCTTTGGGAGGTGGAAGGGGGAGGAAAGGGGGAAACGCCAGCCCCGATCCCTTGGCAACTGCGGGCTGAAATATTAACTGGAAGAATGTGCCCAAGACTTGTCCCCCGCACTGGCCTGCTCCAGCACTGCCTCCTGGGGGGGGAACACAGAGGGGGCAGCCTGTTTGCACAGTCCAAGTGTCAACTAATTAATAGGAGTTTATAGGAACATTTCCAGGGCAGCTGGCTGAGGAGCAGTGGGGGAAGAGCCCCACGTTTCCTGAATCCTGGCCATCACCCAGTGCTCTTCAATGCATCTTGGAGAGACAGTAGCTGATTGGATGTGCTCGGGGGTCTGCATGACCAAAGCAGCTCAGCTGGTCACTGCATTGCTCCTTCCTGCCTGTGCTGCCAACATGCAAAGGGGTGCCCATGGCTTGTTCTGCAGACCTCTTCATTGCATGGACACACTTCTCTTCCCAGAGCTTTAAAGTCCCTGTTGTATGACCCAAATGGGTAAATTTGTTGATGCGTGTCCTACAGTAGTTCCCTGAGCACCCATGCTCGGTTGAGGAGCTGCAAGTTTCACATTCTGCTCTCTGTCCTCCAGGGTACAGGTGTGGATGTGTCCATTCCAGATCGCAATTTCTCATGTTTTCTCAAACATAAAAGATGCTTCTTGGGAAGTGTATGTGCTGGATGGTTCCCTCAGAGCACCTCCGTTGCTTCCTCTTATGTTGACATCAGGCTGTGTTGACATCAGTGAGAGGCTTTGCTTGTAGATCTGTCCCAATGCATAGCATGTTCCTTGGGACAGCTCCCCTCCTGTGCTTCGCCTCGTCATGGTGTAGGGACCTTACAGAGGCAGTCAGAATGGAGCTATCCTAGGGTAGGGAAGGACACAAGCTGGGGGAGCACCCTGGGGTGCCCCACAGAAAGTGAGGCTGGAGACCCATGCTCTGAGCATCCCTGAATTTAAGGCCTACCTGGCTGTGATCTTTGAACAAACCAATAAATGAAGTGTAATAACCAAAACAGTGATTGTTTTCCTCGCAGTAGCTGTGGAAATCTCTCCCGGGGGAGCATAAAGCTGCCAGCCTCAGGTTTTAGATCACAATCCCGCTAACCTTCCTGTCCCCTGGGCAATAGTGTACTGCTGCTGCCCTCGGAGCTAGGCTCTATTTATTATATATACTGGCCTCTGTGTGTGGCGGTGTGTTCGTAAAGCCTGATTGAGCTGTAAGGAAAAGTGCACTCAAGGGGAAGGAGGAGACAAATGCCTGATTTGGCCTGCCCTAAATATGGGCTTATAACCTCTGTAGGTGCTGCCAGAGGGTTCAAGTTGGTCATCCAGATGCAGCACCCGCTGCACAAAGGTGTTCCTTGATAGCCATCTTCCATGGAGGACCACAGTTGTCCCTGCCATTGTAACCACCCCTGAGGTGCCCGAAGGGCTGCAGGGGCACAGCAGAACTTGAACAGCTTTCTCTGAGCTGGTGTCTTGCCTTTTGCAAGGATCTGCAAAGTTCAGCTTGGAGAAATCGAGACCCCTGACCATGCAGGTGCAGCTTGGAGCAGCCAGCAGATGGGACCCCAGCACGGCTGGGGATGCTGAGTCCAGAGCCTGCAAGGTGGTGTAGCCACTGGATGGTAATGAACCATTTTGGGTGTGTCTGAAATGATAATTACGCATAGCCTGGACCAAAATCACCTGCAGGTGTTCGCCTTCAGGTGATGGATGGAAAACCAGGTCAGCATGGGAAGGACAGTGTTTTGATCTCCTGACTGTGCAGATCTTTGGCCCTGGGCTTGGAAAAACCTCATCAGTGTGGCAGACATTAGCAGAGACCCATGTCCCATGCTGTTCAACATCACTTGCGTGTGCTGGAGACCTTTACAGTTACCGTGCTGGAGGGTGAGGATCCACAGAGAAAACCTTGGCCAAAGAGGGAAGAGATTCTACAGGGGTGCTGTACTGGCTTGTGGGGGTGTGTGTTTCTGTGCACAAGTATACACAGACATGCCTAGCAGTACTCAGCTGTGTGTTACAGATCTGCTATTGCTCAGCTCTGGGAGCAAATCTTCTGTACCAGTGCCAGCAGCCATCTGGTGTGGATGTCTGAGGGTCACAGTACTGCTGCTCCATCCGGTGGGTCACCATGGAGCTCAGCAGAGCCTTGACTGGACATTCCCATTTCATTTTGCCCAGTTTATCTGGTTTTATACAAATGTGAACTGAGGCTGTGATAAAACAGGAGACAAGGTAGACAGGACCCAGTCAACCTGCTGGGGGATGGCACAACCCAAGAAAGCCCCAAAGGACAAGCAAGACACTGTTCTTCACTCCAAAACCCCATTGTGAGTTGAGCACTGGCTGTAATTACTTCCAGGTTCTGGAAGCATTTACTCCTGGATCAGGGCTTGGTGTTTCAGAGCCATCTTCAGACCTGCATCCCAAAGGTCACCCTCCTGGTATGGCTGGCAGCAGGAATGCACTCCAGCAAACAATGTAGCTGGCAGTTGCTGGAGTCATCAGCGTTTCCCTACTTGTCTTGATGTGGTTTCTACTGCAATGTCTTTGCTAGGTGAGAGCCCAGTACAGATTAGCGTGGCACCTGGCAGACTGGGAATGACAAGGCTGCCCCATCCAGTCAAGAAGGGGCACAGTGGTACAGCACAGACATAGTTACTCTTCACTGGGGTAACAGAGAGCTGTAAGATCTTCCATTTTCCAGGAATCTGCTCCTTCCCCCTACATTTAGCTTTCCTATATAATATTCCATGCTGTAGCCTATAAATGCTGCTCTGAGCCCACAGCCTGATTGAATTTGGAAGCCTTTGTTTACAGATGTCTGGCTGTACAGGGGTATTTATTGAATTTTCCATGAAATGTTGCTCCTCTAATGCTGTAAAGCACAAGCTGCCCACATCAGAGGAGCTGCGCGTTAAGGGATCGGGTTTCGCAGAGATGCATTGCTCTCCCCATTGCTCTCCCTCGTCATCCTTTCCCCTGCCAGGGGAGGAAGGTGGGTGCTGGAGTCCATGTGCAGCAGGGATTTAAGGGGACTCCGGCCCTCGAGAAGAGGAGAACTGTCTGTCTTGTTCTCCGGGGCTGGATGGTGCATTTGGTCCTGTGAGGCAGCAACTCCAGCCACATGCAATGCAGCCTGGCCAGTGCTGAGGGCAGAGCAACTCTCTGCAGAGCACAGCAGCAGCCAGGTCTGCTGGTGGGACTGCAGGTGGGTCTGATTTTGGGTTGTTACAAGTACTGTACTGGCTGTTGATGGCTCTAAAGAGACCTTCTTGGCAGACAAATGTCATCAGGGCTTTTTTGTGCCTTCCTCTGAGGCCCAAATTGTTGGGAAACAGTCAAAATAGTGGATAATTTATTAAGATGTCTCTTTGGTTGCTGTCCCTCTAGTCCATCTTTCCTTGCTCCTCTGATCTACTGGTGCCCCACAAGAAGAAAGCACTTATCAGGAAAAGAAACAGGATTTTCTTACTGGGAGACCTTTGTGAGACCCTCGGAGCATCCTCTGACCTCAGCGTGTCATTTTTAACCTTTGTCTTGGGAGGGAAATGAGGGAGAGCGTGGTCTGTGAAGGACACATCCGGGACCTGCCATTCTTGCAGTGGTAGCTGGAGGAATGTGTCTTCCTTCCTCACGAGGGAAAGTACAAAACCATCTTGCAAAACTCTGGGTCAGGAGCCCCAGGATCTCTGATGTAAAATAAATGATTCTCGGGAGAGAGCATGTGTTCACCATGTTAGAAAAACAAGCCCCCTGCAAACAGCACATACCAAACTCTGCCCGGAGGAAGGGACTTCAAGGGTGGACGGAGGGAGCAGTCTGAGCATCAGAGCACAGCCTGCCCCCCTCTCCTGGGCTGGATCTTCACATTGATCTGAGGAGGAGGCAGGAGGGATGGGGGCTTGTTTTCTCAGATTTGATTGGTTTATTTATGTTTGGTCCAGGCTCCCATCTGGTCCAACTTCAAACAGGGGCTGCTGCGAAGTGTGGAAGCCACCAAGAGAGAATCTGCAAACAACAGTTGTGCAAAGTATATAAATATTTCTGGACATAAAAATGACTGTGTCTGAGGAGGGATCAAATTGAGCTGTGGTGGAGGGTTCCCTGTCTTGCTTGAGATAAGTCCTGGAGAGTGGCTGGAGCAAGGAAAAATATGTGCTTATCTACAGTTTACATGTACATGTGCAAGGGCAGAACCAGGCCTGCTGAGTGCTGCTACGCTGGAGACTGCAAGGCAAGGAGAGGACAATGAGGAAGTCTGTCTGCGTGTTCCGGATAGAATAGTCAGCGTGCAAAAATGTCCACTGATTTGGGGGGCCAGAATTGGATTTCGGGCTTGTAACTCGTTGAAAAATCCAGCATGGCCTCTCTCAGCTCCCAAAATATAGCACCTGCATTTGAAAAGTTTGGTGTAGATGCTGGACATGAACCTTTAACTGAAGAAAGGGACAAAATCCAGTTCTGTTCACAATGGCATTTTGTGCTGTTTGAACAGGAATGAGTATCTGGGCCAGCATCGTTGTGCATCCCCGAGCAATGCAGCTGGGGGCTTCAGAACTGGCTGCTGGATTGTAAATCAGAACAGCTCCAAGATTATAGTTTGGATGGCATTCCTTCAGGGAAAAACGGCCAATGGCTAGTGTTATGCCTGGCCAAAGACAGTGTCTGAGTTGGTGATGTTGAAGAGGATGTGAATGCTGTACAGAGGAGTTTGTAGCTTGTGCTGCAATGGAGGGAACTGCAAACACCACTGAGGACAAAGAAATAGTGTCAGGGTAGAGAGGACAGTGCGTGCTGGGAGGGGATGCTCAGGTGTAGGAACAGTATATGGCATTCCCAGATGCACTTCTGAGTATTCAGGTAATGGTCCTTCCTTGTTCGAGGTAATGTGTATTTCTTGCTGGGATGAGGAGAGGGGCAAGGAGAACACAGCCACCTCTGTGGACTCACTGATACATTTGGGAACATTTAGGGGTGATGGGTCTTGTGGGGTTCACCAGGAGTGTGCCAGCCCCACACAAGGCATTCTCCGTGCTGCAGTTCACCTGAGGCTAAGCTGTCCACTGACCTCTGGCCACAGGGACTGGAATCAAACCACATGGAAGAAATCCAACCAGGCTGTTTGTTCTCAGATCAGACGAAGAAGAATCCAAAAGCAGGTGTTTCTTTAGTTGGGTCCCGGTCAGGGGATACAAGGCTGTTCCAGATCAGTGAATTGAAATCTGAATGGTTTATGTTCCCAGGATTCAGAGGTTTTAATCTCTAACTTTAAGATGTATCTTAACATTAGCACACCCAGATGTGCCATAGGCAGCAGCATGCATTTTTCCCTCCCTCAGGGAGAGCCAGGTGCCAGCTGCTAACCATGGACAGGAGTGACATGGTGCCTGGTAGGATGCTCTCCTTTCCTCTGCTGCAGAGCTGCCTCGTTGGTGTCCCAGCCTTGCTTCAAGAGGAACTTGGCAGCCAGAGCGTAGACTCAGCCAAGGGAAGGCATGCAACTCTACCCAGGCCTGGGGATTGTTACAAACTACATCAGGCAACAGAGTCAGCAGCAAGGCAAAGCCAGAAGGCCCCTTAGGATCAGAGACAGTATGCCGAGAATCCCAATTTGCCCCTTTTCCTCTTAGCAGGGACCAGGATCAGCCCCATGTGAGTTCTAAACCCCACCACCCTGTGGTATAGGTCTGCTTCTCCAGCAGTCGTGACTCTCCTGCTGTGCAAGCACCACCAGCTTCCCACATTGGGGCTCCCCAAAACTGGCAAAGACCTGGGGAATTTTACTGGGAAGATCCCTGAGTTGAATTCAGCTGTTTGAGATGGAGAGTGTCTAAAATACATCCTGCCCACGCGGAGCCCTGGCCCAGCTGCCGGCAGCCGTTCTCTGCAGCGGCCCTCAGTTAAACCTGATCCCTTGCTTTAAGGGGCTGCCTGGTACTTAGTGGAGACCATAAATAGCGATTTATAAACGATCTTCACGCCGATTCCTCTGCCGCTGCTCAGACATCAAAGTCTATAATTCACGCCCTCCCGCGTCCTGAGCCTTGCAAAACCGGAGCCTTTGATGTGAGCCCCCCTCGGTACCTGCGTGCAGGGCCGGGCCTGGCTGGGCTGCGGGCATGTGCGCTGCGTGCAGCAAGGCGCCAGGCCCGCTCGGCCAGGCATTTTATAAGGTGTCTGCTGTCACTCAGCCTGTTCCTGAGCCTGTTATCCTCTTTGGCAGGGCCGCGTGGGACGGCTCTGGAACAATGGGAAAGGACCTGGGGGGAGATTGCTGGGGGCAGCGTCCAGAAAGCACCTGGCCTCTCCTTCCCCCCTTCCCCCCCAGCACCTGCAAATTAATGGAAACTTCTCCTTCCAGTAGTGCTGCCTGTGCTGTTTAACAAGTCCAACTGCATGCTCTGAGGGCTAGAAACCAGCCTCGCTTCTCGGGGTGCAGATGGCTCCCAGGATCCTTGCCCAGCCCAACTGTTCTTCAGGCAGGGGCAAACACTGGTGCGAGAATGCTATGGTGTGAACAGTCAGTGTTTATATGTAAGGTGAGGCTAAAACGGAGTTTCTGTGAGATGAACAGTTTTCTCTTCCTCATACATGTGAAACTGCAAAATGGAGGCTCCATGCTGTGGTCAGGCTGAGCTCTAAGTGAGCCTTGTGGGACAGGTGTCCCTGGGCACGTCACCAGCCTGGCAAGCTCTTCCTCTTTCTTCTGCCTCTTTCTACCTCTTGCTTTTTTAGTTTCTGGAGCTATGGAGAGTAATTTCAAGATGTGAAACCAGTGCAGACTCTGGAGAAGGCACACATCTGTGGTCACATCCCTCTTAAACCAAATGATTCTTCAAGTGGAGCGTGCTTGACAAAGTGTTGTGAGAAGGGAGAGAGGGAGGACTTAGGTCTGTATCCCTGATCATCTTCATCACTGCCAGTTCAGCCTCTTGGTCCCCACATGAGGGCCTGCAGGGTCAGGCACCAGAGCTGGATAAGTCACATGTAAAGCACAAATGAAACTTTGTCCATAAAGAAAGCTGCCTGGTGTGGTGTGGAATACTTCATCTTACAAGCCAGACACTGTGAAGTTGATAGAGGCATTTGGGGTGTTGAGGGGATTTCAATGTATTTTGCAGCTGGGATGGTTGTGGCTTTATTTATTTTATTTTATTTTATTTTATTTTATTTTATTTTAAGCAAATGTCTGTAGAAATGTATTGAGAGAGTCTTGAATGTGCTGTAGGCTGGCAAGTGGGGAAGAAAGGGCATGAATCATGTCACTCGGCTCTGTATTTAATCATATCAAACTGGTTTGGTTCTCCAACAAGTCAACATATATTATCTGTGTAAAAAAGGCATTTTACAGGACTAGGAGTCTAAATATCATTTATAAATATTTAATTCTACAAGTGATCTTTGCAAAAGAAGAATAGCTCTTCATTATCATACCTGTGTCTATTGAAATATCACCATTATTTATCATTCACTGTTGGTGCAGTGTCCCACTTGGGCCTGGAAGAGTTATTTTCTACTGGAGGCTACCACGGCACCGGTCTCGTCCTTCTCCCCATACAAGGCACTGTTTGAAATGGGACACACAGACCTGGCATGGGTCCCCTCTGCCTTGGCCCCCGACTGCACCAGTGCAGCAGCGGGAGGGTCGCACTGTGGAGGTGTTCAGTGACACGCTGCCTAAGCTTGGGAGAGCCTCATGCCGTCAGGCTCCTTGACCTTAGCAACCAGAGCTGCTGAAACCCTCTTGGTCAAAGAGCTTTTGTGGAGCACTGGTTACCCATCTGGCTGTGAAAGTGCTCTGCTCTGCTGCAGTTGGACTGCTCCTAGAGTTGCCGAAGTGAACCATAAAAAGCAGTGGCCTCCCCGCTCATTCTGTCCCCATCCCCATCCCTGTGGCTTTCTGCCTGTTTAATCTCTCTGACATTCAGCCCAGCTTTGCCCTGCTCTGTTTTGACTCCTGACAAGCCTTTCAATTTGCTCTCCTCTCTGAAGAGCCGAGAAGCCATTGATAGCTCTCTCCCTGAATTATTGAACCTCAGTGTCGGGTTTCGGGCCCCGGGGAGCAGCCCCACACAGCATTGATCTGTAGGGCTGAGGTTCATCCAGCTGCTGGCACACGGCTGTCCCTGGATCCCCAGGCAGACATGGCTCCCTGCTTGCATGGCTTCTTGCTCTGCTATGGGAGGAGACTCCCATCTTTTAGGGACAGGGCTTTAAAAGATGACACCTCAGGGATGTGCATCCTGCACCATCATCCTCCCTGTATTTGACAAGGATGGGACAAGACAGACTTGTTCATGGCCATCTTCCCATTTGTAACCAGCCTGACAGCTCAGGAACCTTGAGCCCTGTGTGTCCCCTCCTGCGGAACAGAGGTGTGCCGTCGAGGCAGCACCAAGATTTTCTGTTGGAGCCAAAGGCCAGAGAAGGACAAAGGATTAGTTCGTTAGAGTAGGGGAACCTCTGACTTTGTTCTTCTTGGAGAAACAATCCTCCCTGGAGAAGACAAAGTGACAGGGAGTATCTCATTTAAACTCCACTGGTGTCTTGCCCCAACTGCCCAGGACTTTCTTCTTGTCAGTGCTGTGCAGGCTGATCAGAAAGCAGACACCCTCTCACACCAGAAATATCCTCAGTGTTTTCATACGCTGTAGTGAATTGTTTTCCAAAGACCACGGGAATGTTTCTTGACAGGCTGCAGAAGACTGATAGCGTTTTTCACCATATTTTCAAAAGGCACATTATTCATCCCCTTTTTTCATTGCCATCCTTACAGCCACTGCATCATGAAAGGAAGCAGGGAGCAGGTAGCCCTCACACACCAGCCTGTGTCACCATGTGTATCCCCTGGCACTGCTGGGCAGTGCTTATTACCCAGGAGAGGACAGATTTCCCATACTCCGTCCCTCCCTTACCTAGACAGGGCATTTTTAGCCCCTGGCCATTTTAGCCCATGGTCCTTTTCCCAGAGGCTGGCAGGATGTGGGGGCATGGCAGGAGCCAGAGTGCAAATGCATTTCAGTAGGAGGGGAAAGGAAGGGCAAGTGTGGATTTTATTAAGTGATAACACATCTTCAAATCAGATTATGGGAAATTTTCGGGGGCACCTCGGCATTGATTGGCTGGGCCAGCATTGGCGAGGCTGTGTGGGAGCAAGTCGGAGCATGTGCAATCGGATCCCTTCCATTAGCCTGATCGATAGCCACCGTGTGGGGGGAGCGGGCAGGAGTGTGGACAAAACTGCATAAACATATACGCAGGAGCCAAGAAATCACATTACAGCCAAAGAATCCGAGCACAACATGGGTAACCCTTTCACCCCAGCACCCAGGCCAGCATTAACGCTTTCAGGGCAGCCCTCTGTCTCCAGTGTTGGATCGGAGGATGACCGGGTTGTGGCTTGGTGTAGCAGCAGGAAGCGGTGAGGCACCACTTCCCTGTGCCTGGCTTGCTGGAGGCCAGGTGTGTTTCTTTGGCTGCAGGGGGTCCGACGGCACATGCCCTCCATTTGCATGATGTGATTGGGCACCAGGAGCGTGAACGGCCTGTGCATGGTGTCCACTCCAGTGGTGTCCCCTCCAGCAGTGTCCCCACCGCTCTTTGAAATGGAGTGCTTGTGGATTAGTATCAGACACTGCATCCATGTGATGCACAAGGAGAAGGAGCTGCCAGAGGGCTCAAGAGTCACCACAGAGCTGAGCCAAGCCCAGCCTGCAGGCCACATCTTCCTTGATCGTTTCTCACCAGCAATTTGTAGTGCAGTCCCAGGAAACTGGGAGTTACGGGTCTCCCTTCTGCATCATCCATCGTTTTCAGCAACCCCTAGTGCTTGCAGGCAGGCAGAGGTTGGTGCACCCAGTCCAAGGCAGCTTGAGAGCAATGAGGAAGAGGAAGGAAGGGAGAACAACACTTCCCATGGGACAGAAAGTAAAACTGAATGAGGGGGATCTCAGAAAGACAGAGGGCTAACACTGAAGAGACAAATAACACATTTATAAAATCTTCTCTGCTTCTTACAGTCCTAAGAATTCATAAGAAGATGGGACAAACCTTGTTGTCCTCTGAGCCCACGTCCTTTACATCTCACATGTAGGATTTCTGAACAAAAAAGTGTCAGAGAAGAACAATGCAGCTGCAGGAGCCTCCCCACTTTCACCTGCAGTGTGGTCTGGAGCCCCAGGATTTCATCTCCCTCCACACCAAGCCCCATTTATCACATTTCCAGGCCCTCCCCAGCCATGCCTGCCTTTCCAGTCCTGTTTTGACACTTCTAATTAGCAGACATTTAACACCTTGTTTTGCTTGGACTCTGCCTTCAGCCAGACAACACATCGATGGCCTTTGACTTCTCCCCTGACCTCGGCTAACCTGGCAGCGCAGAGCTCTTGGCATCGCTCTGAACACATCCTGTCCAATTTCCTCCTGCTGCCCTCTGCTCCCCAGTCCCCACGGCCCTCCCCAGCCGTGCCGGGGCGAAGGCACGGCAAGATGTGAGGCGCAGCCTTTCCCTTCGTAAGCGCTTTCCTGAACATGATTTAAAGCACTGAAGCAAGAAGAGGGGAAAAAAAAAAAGACCTGTAATAAAGTCAGCACTCTGCTTATTAAGGGGAAAAGGCTGTGTTTTACTTATACTAACATTAATTAGATAGATATATAGGGAGCAAAGAGGCGTCTGGGAGATTTATACAGAGCCCCTGAAGATGGATGTGAGGATTGACAGACAGCAGCTCCCTTAGAGTGCCAGGAACGAGGTAACTGGGAAGCAGTGATGGGGAGCCAAACAGCAGTGGTCTCAGTGATGCTTAAGTGCAGCAAGTATGAGGGTAGATGAGGATGTTTGGACCTGCCAAAAACACCTGGGGGTGCCATGAAGCTGTCAGGAGATGCAGATGGGGAGTTCCAGGGAGATTTCTGAGAGCATCCTCAGAGAGGAGCATGTCTCCCTCTCCTGTTCCCCTCTGCTGTACAGGCAGGCAGGTGTACTGGTAGCTGAAGTCTTTTAAGCAATACTTCGTCTTTCGTTCTCCAGAAACCTGTAGTCATCTGCATGCCATTACCAAATTGAGGAGACACTCAAAGCTGTTTATTTTCATTGTGAGACTTTTCTCCCTCTGCATCTTCCTCGCTGCATCAATAAAATATTTTCCTACCGTTCCCAGCACTGGACAGACAGCAGAGCAGCGAACTCATCATGGCCTTTTCATGATCCCCCGCAGAAGGGTGCTCTGTTGGCATCTGATAAGAGCTGGTCCCCTTCTGCTCAGTGTGTCATGTTGAGGTGGAAGAGCCGTCCCTGCCCCAGCTGCCCCAGCTCCCATCCACACACAGTGGGGCAGAACTGTGTGCATGCCACTAAGACATCAGAACGGGTGACCATCTTCTTGGTCCTTCTGGGCCTGCCTTCATGGCCATATGAGCCATCCTTTTCTTGTGTTTTCTTGTGTGGGAGAGGTGACCACAATCTGTGGGTACACCAGGGGTAGCTGAGCCCATACCACCTGTATGCTCTGTGCTTTTCACCCACCTTCTTCCTTCCTCATGTGTCACCTTGCAGAGTGCAGAACTCCTCACTGGCCCTTTCCTGGATGTGCAGGGACACATCTGGAAGTGCCGTGTGACACCTTTGCAACTGTTGAACTTTCTGCTTTGCCAAGACAGTTAGCATCCTTGGGCTTTCTTCACTCTTCTCCAAGCATTTCTTTTACCTGCCAGGACAAAATCTGACTGAAACAGGAAAGGAAGCTTAATTGTGAATCCTTGCAGCCCCAATGGAGAGGCCTCACTCATCCTAGGACTGCCAGGCACTTGCACACCAATAAGAGACTTCCCCAGCCTGCAGAGCTGGCTGTCTTGTTAAATCTCTGTTCCCATCCGCTTTGCACAGGAGCTGCCACACAGGGAAGAGCCCAGGGCTACATGGGGAGGCTGTGACAGACGTGGGAGTTCAGCTGAGGTCTCTTTGATCTGTAGCCTTGCACTTCACCATAAGCCCATCCTGCTCTTGGATTAGAGCTTGTAAAAGGTTTGTGGCTGCTGCTGACAGGCGGAGGGTGAAGGCTCTGGGGTTTTTATTTGCAATTGCTGCAGCAGGCCCTTGCCTGTGTCTGTGAGCTGAGGGCCACTCATCAGCCTGTCCTGCTTCTGCTTTCTGAACTGGGTATCTCCATCCTGCCCAGGCAGTGCCCCCTCCCCTCTTTCCCCCAGCCTGGGTTAAATATAGCAGCTAACTTTGGTGGTGATTAGTAATAAAATTTTAACAAGCATCCATATGAACATCGTTCTGTCACTTTTATGAGGCCATTTACAGCAGGGAGATATAAGAGCACCTTAAATCTCCCCCTAACAGGAGGGGTCATGTCAGAAGTGTGAGAAGCAGAGGGCCCAATGTCCCGTGTCACCTGCCTGTTGGTGCTGAAGGTACTCCCTGTCCCCACGATGGCACAGGTGGCTCCTCTTTGTGGAGATGGTTTCGGCTTGACCAGTCACTTTCTGGACCAGTGGGTGGAAAAGCAGGGAGATGCTGTGGGCTGCTGGTGCCCACAGGCACTGCCCATCTGCAGAGGAGCATGGCACAGGGATTTTGCTGGAGCTGAGGACAGGCACAATGGCATGAAGTTAGCTCAGGCCCTGCGGCAGGGCAGAGGCCTCAGTGCTAAGGCATTGCACTTAAAAAAATAAACTCCGGTAGGAAAAGTTGTTCACATCAACCATTTTCCATTCTCCTCCCAAGCGAGCTAACTGCAAAACAGGGAATGAATGGTTCCTGTCTCTTTGCCCAAGCCTAAATTTGGGGCCTGACTCTACTCTGACACTGCCTACCTTTTTTAAGAAAGGCTTGTAAAAGCCATACACCCTTCCTTGTTTCCGATCCGTTTGGCTGCACACCAAGGGCAGGGTTTGCTCCTGCTTCCAACGGTGTGGATCTGCCCCGTCCTCGACCACATCACAGCCTGCGTAAGCAGGATTGGATTCCGTCCCTGCTCAGCAGTATATGTGTGAGCAGCTGAAGGGATTCTTTCCTGGAGAACAGTAGAGGGAATAAGCCTTTGTGTTTCCTGTGTAGTTACACACCCCAGCTCTGCTTCTGTCTGTAGGCTTAATTTGTGTCCCTGAAAACTTTCTGCCACTGGTGTTGCTCAGCATGGCAGCTGCATCAGGTTAGGACAGGTCCGAGGTCTGGCCAGGCTCTGGGCAGAGCACCAGGGACAAGCACAGTTTCTGAGCAATGATCCAGCCAGCAAATTCAGGATGTGAGGTGGCACAGGTGGTATTTCATGCTGGGAAGCTCCTTCTGCCCCAGGTGGGAGGCAGCAGCAAATGTCTGCACCTATTGAAATCTCCATGCTCCCAGAGGAGGGCAGAGGGGATCCAGGACAGGGAGAGGTGCTGTGCCTTCCCAGCATCACAGAACCCTTTGAGTGATGGCAAACCTCAAAATAGAGCCCTTCTGTCCTGATAGCCATCAAACCACATGGCTTCACAACTGCTCTGCAACACTCCTTTCGTGTGGGCACTCTGCTTCCTGTGCCAGAAGCGCCGGGTCAAACACAGCTTCACCAAAACTTTTAATATTAAGAAAAACGCCAAGACTTGTGGTCTGAGTTATGAGTGGAAGTTTAGGTTCGTTCCTTTTTCTAGTTTTGTTTCTTCAAAAAAAGGAAACACATCTTTGAATAGCGAAATCAGAAAATAAGGAAGCAAAATGTTTCCAAAAGAAGGGCTTGCTTGTTGTGAGCACTGCCTAGTCATTATTTTTAATTAGTGTAAACAGTAATGTCTATACATATACATTTGTTATATTAAGACACCTGATATCCAACCTTTTATACACTACCCAAGCACTAACTGTGCAAGGCAAATATAAAAACCACCTGTGAAAAGGCAAGGGAGCAGAGCAGTGAGCCTTGTTCTAGGTCTAGAGCTGGAATTATAATTTGCTGTTGCTAACCTGTTTCTTTCCAAGGAGCCAAGACAGAGCATCCAGCAATCCAATCTATTTTTTAGATAATGATAAAATGGTATCAGTGATATCATAGCCAATGATAAAAGTAAGAGGAAAAGGTCGGTGTAGATTATTACAATTTTCTGGTGAGGAGGGCAGAAGTCAATAGGTGGCTAAATCAGACAGCAATCTTTTCTCAGAAAAGGTGAGTTTTCCATGTTTGAAAATTTCATTCTGGAGTCTTGTAGGATACACTGGCCCTCTGGTTTTGACTAAGTGGGAAAGCGATTCCACTCTGTTGCTATTTCCTATGAAAAGCAAGGCTGTGTGAGCCGGCAGCCCAAGCAGACAGCATCTTCAGGACTCTCCCTGTATTGCTTGCAGGCCACGGGGTGAAGCAGGGATAAGAGCACAAGACAGCTGCTGGCAGCTTTTGGGTGAGAGGAGGCAGTGGCTGCTGCCAAGCCAAGATGATGCTGGCACTGCCTGTGCTTGGCAGCAGCAGGATGACCCCATGTCTTGCTCCCACGCCGCTCTGTTGAGTTTCACTTGGAGCCCAGGCACCCCCTAGGCTGGTATTTGGGTGTTTTGCCTAATTGCTTCCTTGGGTCAGATGAGACATCTGTATCCCTGGGAGCAGGAAGGACCCAGTGCTCCCTCTGTGCATCACTTCACATTGCTACTGAGAGAGCATTGGTACCCCAGATGAGGTTAGTGAGCCGGGATGTCCCGCACATCCTTGGTGCTGTAAATTACATTCTCCATCCTCCGCACACCCACTCATGTGCCACATGTTCACTGTGCATGTCAGTGCAGTCATTGATAAAGATTGGGATCCTGGGATCACCACAGTGACTTGTTTGCAGGGGCAAGTTGCCTGAACTTGGCAGAAGAAGGTACCTCGAGGCCCCTAGTAGGTCAGGGAGGTAGGAGATGATGCTGAGGGAAAGCGAGCCCATGGATGGTGGGATGCAGGGGTAGCCCTGCTCCATGGGGTTAGAGCCTTCTCCAGCAGGAGGTCAAAAAGGCAAAGTTTCTTGGGAGGTGAATTATCAGTGGGAGCAATATCGTCAGGTCAAGCACATCGGTGCTGGGGTAATACAGTTAAGGTGCAGAGCCTTGGAGGGAGCCCGGCCGAGGAGTGCAGCATTAAAGCAATGAGCCCAGCTTAATCTGCCCCAAGTGAGGGCAGTGGGGTCTTTAATATTGTGTCAGGCTCGCAGGCCCTTGTTGGCGGGTTATTCTTCATGGCAGCTAATGCCACTGGGCTAACTGAATTAGCCCCTCCTTCCGCGGGGTGAGCGTGGGGTTGCCGGGAGGGCGATCGTGCCTCGCAGCTGCAGGGAGAGCGAGTGATGGCCTGGAAATTCAATCAGGTGAGGAGCCATTGCCATCCCCGAAGGACAGGGAGCAGCCCGATTGGGGAGGAGAGCCCGGACGGGAATGCCAGTGACTGGCTCCATGCAGTCCCTGGGCAGGGTGCCCTCCAGGGATTCCTCCCTGCTCTGGATGGCATGGAGTGCTGTCCTGCAGTCTGCTGCTCTGCATCCATCAGCGTTCTGGGAGCACCTCAGTGGAGAGCTTATCCATACCTCTGTGCTCATTTCCAACTTGCTCATGGCTAGGTGCCATATTCCCTTGCACATCTATAGGGAACCATGGCACAGGGACACGCTGGGTGGGCCATGCAGTGTGTCTCCAGGCAAGCTGGGCATCCCTGGGGTCCATCCTCCAGCAAATTTGCAGCATTTCTATTTGACTGGAAGTGAAGGTTGACTGGATGGCCTGGCCCAAGGAACTGGCAAGTGGGCCTTCTTTCTGGCTTTGCTGTTGGGAGTGATTGCACAATCCTCTTTGTAAAGCCCTGAGGGAAGTGCAGCTAAGGAGGACAGCTAAGTGGCTGGGTACAGCAGTGGCCTATCAGGAGTCCCCCATCAGGACTAATTTTCTGTCCTGAATAAATGGAAGGAAAAAAGAAACTGAACCTTGTAGGCATTTTCGTGTTGTCCTCCAAACTGGTCAGTGCTTTTTTTCTCTCCCTGTCCCAGCAATGGCTTTCTTCTTCACATCTAATTGCAAGCATACTCCTGGTGAATCCTGCAGCACACCCTGACCAGGTGACGGTGGCCTTGTCCAGCAGTGCCTGGATGGTGCTGAGCTCACCTGTGTGCCTGGAGTCCGGGACAGCCTGCACCCAGGTGGTGGCACTTTGTCAGCCCCAAAGGCAGGAGCGACTGGCAGAGGCCACAGAGAATGCTGTGGTCTCTGGAACTGGGACAGCAGAGCCATGGCAGAGGCTTGCTCCCTTCCCATAGGATACAGTGCCTCACCCCACCACACCAGCCCTTTCTATTGCTGAAGCCCCTGTCCCTTTGCCCCTGCTGCCAAGGCAGACAGTCTCCTTTGCTTTCCCAGGTGCCCCTTTGATCTTCAAACCTGCCCTATCTCTCTCTATCCCTCCTTCCCTCACATTATTATAAATGGAGGTTTTGGCTGCCTTTAAATAGTCATATCTCTCAGACAAGCTCATGTCAGCCATAAATTTTACAGTAATGATGATTTTCTAAGTGGGTTGACTGGAGCTATTTCCGCTTCAGCCTCAAGTTACCGCACATGTCCCCCCCCAGGGTCTGGCAGCCTCATTTGTTGTCCCCCTAATTGTCATTTCTCCCATACTCACTTGGGCAGAAGATGGAAGGAAAACTGACTCTGCTGTTGGCCCTGGCCCTCTTGGTTTTCCCACCTGGGAGGGGGTTTCGGAGGAGGGGAGAGGGCTGCAGGGGTGAGACAGCACTGGCTGCCTCTAACACAGGCAGGGGGAATGGCTGCAGAATCCCACCATATGGATGCCCTTACTTCTTGCCGCTCTCCCCCCTCCCCAGCCAAGTGAAACCAGCCCTGACACGTGAAAGCTGTAATTGCAGGTAATCCTCCCGCCCTGCGCATGGTTTGAATTTGGCAGAGCAGGAATGTGGAAGGGAGAAGGGGAATTACTGCCCAGACGTGCTGCAGGGCCAACATCTGCACGAGTCATCAGTGCACATCTGGCTGCAGCAGCCTGTGCTTGTAGCCCAGCCGGTCACTTTTTAGCCCGTTGGGTCTGTCTCAAGCTCCCACTTAAGGGCAGGACATGGACACCCTGGTACTGGGAACCTTAGACTGTTAGAGGAATTACTCCCTTCATCTGCTATTGCTGCTGATGTTGAGTGGTCACTCAGACTTGGGGAGCCTTAGTTTTTCTATTTGTAAAATAGATTTAGGCTGTCTGAAGTACCACACTCAAGGGTACCCATCTCTGTATCTTCTGGAGAGAGGAGTGCCTGTGGCACCCTCTTCCAGGTTTGCCTAAGGCTGGCACTGCTTTACAACACCCCCAGTGAGACGCTGGAGCAAAGGAGCAAATTCCTGCCTCCACATACAGCTGGGATCAATGAGGTGGGGGTCCTTGCTTACTTTCTGTTTCTCTTGAGCGTGGTCCCAAGAGACAGGAAGCTTTCTGCAGCATTTCTGCCTTGCAGGATCTGGCCTTTGTGAAGGAAGAAGCAAAGCAAGACGGGCAAAGTAGGACTCAAATGCTGTCAGTACCAGAGGGTCTTTGTTGGCTCCAGGTGCCCTGGACACCAGTGATGTTTCCACTGGATAAGGATGGAAAGCCTACATCACACTGACAAAATGTGCTCTTGGTAATTCCTTGCATTTTCTGGCTGTGGCTGGCAAGCTTGTCCTGCACCCTAGGAAGGCTGCTGGGACCAAGGAAGAAGCCAAAAGGGTGGGGGATGTGGAATGGCTCGGGGCACAGACAGGGGCTGAGGTCTTGGTGAGGGGAAGCTGTTTTATCCAACGCTTGTTTTCTGTGGCTGGGCTTGATCTGATGTCCAGTGAGAGGGAGGTTAGAGAGACAGGCAAGTAGCTGAAGATCCACCTGCTGCTGTGCTCAGGGTGAGGGCTGGCCCTGGACAGCACTCTGACTGCCTCATCCCTGACTGTCTCAAGCCTGCTCTGTCTCCTTGACAGAAAAGACCTGCTGAACCTTCTCATCCTGACCCTTCATCTCTGAGGTTTTGTTGGGAATGTGCATTGTCAGGGTGTAAATCCTTGCTGCTAGCGAGCCGCAGTGTGCTGGGGGGCTTTAAGCAGCAGGTGTGTGTTGTGCATCTCCTCACAAATATGGCTCAGCACCGTCCCTCATAAGGAGCCTGCCTGGGACTGACCCAGGAGCAAAAGCACCTTTCGTTCAGTTGCTTACACCGCTCCCTGCTCTCCCAGCCCTCAGGAAAGCAGCCTGACCTCGTTCAGTGAGACAGCAAACACAGCCTCCTCCCGGGCAGGCGGATTCCCAGATAACCCCCCGGCTTTCTGAGGGCACTGCAGGCTTCAGAAGCATTGTCTCTTCGGAAATTAATTTTCCTGTCGATTTCCTTATTTCTCTTAATTGATGAGGGGCAAGTCTTAGGCGCGTTGCCAGCGGCACCAGCCACAGCCTCCCATAGGTATCAGTAGAGCCAAAAGCACTAGCACTGAGGGTTGGGGAGTGTAATGAACTCTCAGAGGACTCGTTGCAGCTCAGCCCGTGCTCTAGATTAGCTGAGGAATCATCTGGCCCAGCTATTAACTGTCCCATTTAACATCATAAATTATTAACCTAATTTTGAGGAGGGTCGGTGACAGATCACGCTGATTTTGTCCGCTTCTCTGCAGCCTCTCACACAGCCTGCTGGTGTGGAGTAAGCCATGGGCAGGGCCTGAGGGTCTGTGCCTCCAGAGAAGGGGAAAGACAGGGCAGCACAGCCAGCTGGCTGCAGAAGGACCAGCTCTGGCTCTTCTTCCAGTCCAGTGGAGAGCTCAGGGAGAAGCCTGAGCAGGGAGAATCCCCCAGTATGTAAGAGCTGCCCCGGGGAGGAGCAAAGCCACCCACTCCCCAACACACCTGCACTCATGTGAAGCACATCTGCACCCCTGCTCGTGGGTGTCCAGGACCTCTGCCCCTCGCTGGGTACTAGTATGTGCTGGCCACTCTCAGTGGAAGTCCTTACCAGAGGCGTTTTTTAGCTAGCTGAAGCTCTCTAGTTCATATGGCAAAGACCTGAAGTTGGGAGGTTTTTCTTCCTATGCTCGCTGTAGACTAGAGCTTGTTTGAAAAGTTTCCTTCCTGAGAAAAGTTTTAAATAGAATAGCGGGAAGAAAATGGATTCTTTGGTATAAAAGTTTTAAACCTTTCAGAAAGTTTTTTAAAGCCAATTGAAGTGTAATGAAAATTTAAGGGATACTGTCCTTTCTTTCGCCTTTGTCTTTCTGTGAGAAGAGATGTGTGCAGGAGGAAGGGGCTGAGAATTGCATTCAAACCAGCATTTCTTTTAATTGAGTGGAAAAATTTTGAAATCGTTTGGTCTGTTGAAAAAAACATACAAACTTGAAGGAGACCAAGCTCTGAAATCCTTGTAAAATGCCTCTTTCATTCTGGCATCACCAAAAGGACTTTTTGTTTCCCCACAAGCAGCTGTGCTGCTCGGTGCTGCCTGTCCGTGGTGTGTGAGCGCATGGCCCTGGGCTGGCCTTATGTGTGTCCCCAGGCTCTGTCCCAAAAGGAGGTGGAGGGTGGCATTTGGAAGTCAGAATTGCCCCCACTCCCATCCTGCTTCAAGGCTGTACAAGCTTCAGTGGCTGTAGGACCAAGCATCACTGCCAAACATCTCCCTGGATGGAGGTGCTTGGGGTCAGGATTAGCAGGCTGAATTGGTGGTGACAAACACACCCCCAAAAAACTCTAACACAAGCACAAAGAAGTGCTTTTGGGCATGGTGAGAACATGGAAAAGTGTCATGGAACTAAGGAAATTAACAAGAGCCTGTACCACTAACCTGCTCATCCCTAAGTACCCTCGTACTAACCACAAGTGCCTGTAGCTCATTATGTGCTTCCGGCCACTCTTTCCCTTAAACAGTGAAACAGGGAGTCCTGAATCTGCAGACTCACAGCATTGGTGCTCTCATACTCCCCGTACTTGATCTCAAGCTTTACACACATAGAATAGAAGAGGAAATCGCCTTTGCCAGAGGCCCGAACCTCATTGTGCACTTGCAGTACAGACCCACACAGGACTGATGGCCAGCACACGGATATAAAATACAGCGCCCTGCCATAAAACATGCACTGCTAGTCTATATATTTTGCAATCCCTTTAAAGATTTTTTTTTCTTTAAACCCCTCACCCTAGCTCCCTCCCCGTTCTCCCCCCAAAAAATTATTATAAAGAATTATTGCCATTAGTACGTCTTTCCCAGTGAAAGGAGAAAATCGCCTCATTCATAATTTATACCCTCAATTACTATTAATAAAGAAATATTTCAGCAGAAAATCGCCTGGGAAAATTACACGTAACATTGCATTAACATTCTATTTGAACATTTTCATCACATTTGTTATAGAGTTAATAAGAGGGATATGCTCCCCTGACTTCTTCATGAAATTATGGGCTGCCTATGATAGTTTAATCTTTTAGACTTTATATAATATATTCACTTTACTAATTGAGCTATCCAAGGAGCAGTTAGGGATGTTCTTAAACGTGGAAGACAAAGTAATCAGGGCCGTGACTTCCTGACAAGAAGATCTTCTTCCGGAGATGAGGAGCTGCACGTGTGAGGGGCACACACGTATGTGTTTGTGTGCAGATGTGCCACTCCATTAGCCCTTCCCTTAATGTCCTGTCTGTACTTTGAAGTGAACATGAATGAAGAGTGGAGGTGATTTTCTGACTTGTGAAATATTCCCCAAAACTTCAATTTGTATTTCAGAGTGAAAGGGGGGTCTGGTGAACTTGAGCAAAGAATTATTTTGGGAATAGGAAATGCCCAGCATGGGGGGGTTCTCAGGAGCAGCATTTCATGTAGAGAAGCCTTTATACTCAAATTCACCCCCACCTACCGTCATGCACAGATCACCTCTGAAACTTTGGGCAGGGAGATGGGCTGGGGTGTACAATCCCTCTTCTGCTCTCCCTGGAGCTTCTGCTTCACCATGTGGTTCCATTCAGGACATACAGTGCAGAAAGGCTTCCCCCACCCAGGGGTACAAACAAACCCAAAACTGGGCTGTAGGCAAGAAGTGAGGTAGATGTGAGCAGTGAGAGATAAGGAGGCACTTGGAAGATGGACACCATGACAGTGCCACCATGGGCATTGCTCTGGACAATCTCTTTGTCTCCAGAAAATGTAGCAACAGGAAGGTTTTGGTAGCTCGCTCTTCTGTTCCTGTGCCTGCAGCAACTGGAGCCTTGATCCAGACTCAGCTGCTCTTGGACCTTTCCTTGCACAGATGCAGCATTGGGCACTGAGATTTGAGCCCCTCATCCAGTTTGGGAGATGAACTCAGGTCAGGGTCTCTCTGTGAGATCCTCCTTTCCCCTCCATATGCACAAGAGGGGCCCCTTATCACGCAGTGATATCTTTTATCTCAAGATAAAGCATCAGGCAGTGTTTTGCAGCAGGTCTGTGTGGGAAAAGGCTGCATCATCAGCTTGCTGGTGGTTGCTCACCCATTAAGCCTAAGTGGATGTAGCCCCCAGCAGGTGCGAAGAGGGATCCATCACTGCAGAGCAGTGGCCCTGCCACTGGGGATGAGGTGAGCTTCTGTTCACTGCCCTGATAAAGGAGGCTGCAGAAGCACAAGACCAGCTGCTTCATTTCACATCCACAGGGCTCTCACATCCCCTCTACATCCACTGAGACCAGGCATGGACATGGACAGGGCAGAGGGTGGCACACAGGCTCCTAGGCAAGTGTTTCCAGTCACCCATGAAACCACTCTTGTGACTTCCAGCCTCTCCAAACTTGTGGCCACTGCTGACAGCAAGAGGTTTAATGAAAAGCTTTCATGTGTTGGGATTCACTAGCTGGGACTCATTAAATAGCAAATAAGAGCCTGGATGTTGCCAACTGAGTCCTGCCGAAAGGAGCTCCTGCAGGTGAGGCAGCCTGGGATGGCAGGAGACCCCATGCTGGAGGGCAGGCAGCTGAGGTCCCATTACTCTCCAGCAGACCAAAGCCAGTGCATAGCACCAAAGATGGGAATGAGTATGGGAAGAGTGCGAGGAGGGGGTTGGCGGTGAGCACCCCTCCTCCAGCTCCTCAGGGTTAGTCTGTTCACAAAGCCTTCAACCCATCACGTCTGGCCGGGCTCAGCCATTCAGACTCCTGGAGTGACACCCAGTTCTGTCACCCAGAAGAGGAGCTAAGCTCCTGCCAGCCTTTCCCTCCCAGCCTATGTGAGCCCATCAGGAAGAGAGGGATGGATGAGTGACAGCAAGAAAAAAAGTGACTGCAGTGTGAGGTGTGGAGAGCAGAGCATCCATGCACGGCAGCATGAGCCATGCAGCTCCTCTGATGCTTTCATGGTGGAGCATGGTCGTTCCCAGCCGGCTTCACATGGAATGCGCTGCACCCTCATTGCTGAGCTTGCAACCAACGTTTTCCTGGGTGGTGGTTTGCCACCAGCCAGCACTGATGGAGGCTGTAGCCACCTGGACCACCAAGGAACTATGCTGGACAAGCAGCAGTCCATGCAAGCCCACATCTTCTCATTGCTTCCCAGATGGGCAGGGGGCCACAGAGCTGCATGTGTGCAAGTACATGGGGAGTGCGGGGAGCTGGGCATCTTTCCAGGGACCACATGGGCAGCCTGGGAACTGCAGAGGCCAAGGAAGGTGAGGCTTGAACTGTCCACCCCAGAGATGGCCACTGCCTGGCCCTGGGCAGGATGGACCACGCTGTAAACAGGACAAGGCTTGTAAACAGGGCTCCAGCTGGGATAAATTTAGCCCTTTGGGGTTGCAGCCCTGGCGCGGCAGGACACGGTGTCAGGGTATTGTCGAGAGGAGAGAGGGAGAAAGAAGCTGAATAAACAAACACAGCTTGTCCCTTTTTTTTTTTTTTTTTTTTGTCCCAGCGTTGTTGTTTCAGCCGGACAATTGCCCTGCAGATTGAGGGAACAGGCTGGAGTTCAAGTGAATTTGGCTTCCAGTGCCTCCCTTTCTCCCTTTTCACATCGTATTTTCACATGAGTGTATCCTGGCATATATGAGGAAAGTGTCCATACCCATATGTGTGGGTAACTCCGTGGATGTTCTGCACACATCTTTGGGCTAGCCCACAGGGATAGGGGCTGCTTTGCATCCCAGGTGAGGCTGAGCAAGTTGGCATTGTCTCTCATGCAGGACTTGGCTTTCTCCTTATGCACCAGACTAACACTTGTGGGTGTCCAGGGGCAGACGTGCAAGGTATGTGCCTCTCTGGGTAGAGCAGCTCTGGACGTGTCCCTCCACAGCAGAGGGGCCCTGTAGAGCTGAAAGTCTTTGCAGAAATTTAGAAACAGAGATCAGGACTCGAGTTCTTTTCCTCTTTTTCTGTCATAGGGTTTGGACAAGTCGTATTCCCTTGACAAAATCATCTGTGATCTCAGGAGCAAAGGGCATGGATCTTCTCTTTCAGTCCTGCTCTGTGAGGACCTAAGTCTTTTTCTAAAGGCCATGTTTAGAGGCAGCCTAATTTTCACATCCTAATTTTATTTTTCTCACATCTTTCTCTGACACACACATACACACGCATGCTTCTATTGGAAAAACGATTTTAATACCCATGGCACATTGTCCTGGTGTGATATAAAATCCAATGACATGTGGCATTTGTAAAAGGTCACTTCCCCCATCAGGATTCATTATCCTACCTCAGCCTGGGAAGCCATGGGGTTGGCCCCTCCTCTGTGGACCCCTTGCCCCCTCCCCAGCTAAAGGAGGCAAGCCGGGAGAGGGGATGAGGCCTTGGGTGGCCATGGAGTGGACCTTGGCAGCGTCAGGCAGTTTCTGCAGCGAGGGCTCTTGTTTCTCATGTGATGTCCCTGCCCTTCCTGGTGCCTTAATTTTCCTCCTGCCACAGAGCAAGAGGAGTTACAGGGATGTGCTGCTGGGAAAGCTCTGTGGGGTGCACAGGGCTGGGTTTGGCTTTTGCTTGCCTCTCCCTGCTCACTGCTCCCTGTCTGTTCCCTCTCGAGTCAGAGCAGGCACTTGTGGTGCCCTCGCTCTGCATGGTTTCAGAAGGGAAACGCTCCTCTTCCCTGTTTCACTTGTCCAAATTTTTGGCTAGGTTGACTGGGAAGTGCCTGTCCATGTTGGTGCTCACTGCCACCTCGACAGAACTGAGAAGAGAAAGTGGAGAGGACATGGAAAGCCCAGCTCCTCACCAGCTTCCCCACCAAGCATGGGGATGCTCGCAGCAGGGCAGGAGTGGCAAGCTGTCCTGGGGTTCTTGCACGTTTTTGCCTTTCCTTGGATTAATTTCTGCTTAGTTTTTCCCAGGACCATCTTTGTCCACCTATGTCCAAGTATATCCACCTCCCCAAGCTGTTTCCAGCCCAACTTGGACCTATTCCCTGGAGGTCAGAAGGGTGCAGGTCAGGCTTGCTGTGGAGGCTGTCTAGGGGTTCTCGGGGATGCAGTCTCTCGCAGAGCAGAGCATGGGCTGTTCTGTGGGAAGGGAACTGGAAGCCAGGACTTTTCCACTTGTTCACTAACTACCTTGGGGCAGCTTGGCCAAGTTGTAACCCTGTTCCCCACCTAAAAGGGAAGGAGGAGGTGAGGGTGGGTGCACTGAGCATGCAATGGGCTCCAGGCTTAGTGGGAAGGGCAGGAGGTGAGAAACAGGAGCAGGTTTTAATGGGGGGAGAGGGATTATTTTTGCAGCAGGGAGTGGGATTTAATGCTCGATGAAGATGACTTCTCAGAGTGCTGAGGGTGATGGTGACTGGAGCCCCTTCCTACCACATAAACACCAATGAGTTATGGGTACCCCAGCCTCTAATTACACAGTCAGCCCCAAATAGGCTGTGTCTAACGAGGCTGACAGACTAATATCTCAAGAGCCCTTAATGTGTTATCATCTCTTGCTGTATGACCTCATATTTATAACTGCTCTGGTGGGAGGTTGAGAAATGTCCTTCTCTTCCCCCAGCCCCCCTCTCCGACTTCCCCCCCCCAAAGCAGCAGCTCTTCAGCCTCATCTGTTAGGATCAGGAGGAGAGAGGCGACTTCTCTCCATCCATCATCAGAGGAGTTTGTGCTATTAGATGATTAAAGACATTTTTTATAATATTTGGAAGAGGCTTTGAAATGTCTCTCAAACAGTGTGATTAATGCCTGCTTAACCCTTGCGTGGCTGGGATGGCGTGGTGGGGAGGCAGGTGCATCCCGGGGCAGGACTCCCCGGGCATCTCAGCGGTCACCCGGCCGTTGGGCACCCCAGGCCCTGACAAGGTGTGATTCATGAGCATGGGGCACCTGCAGGAAGCTCCAGCCTCCAGGCAGTTCCTAATGCACCCGGGGACATTGTGGTTTCTGAGGCTGCAACGGTTGGGGCAGGAGGAAGCACTGTCTGCCCCTTCCCCAGCACTTACACAAGAGGCCCCAGGGCTGTGCCAGCCCAGGTCTGCAAGCTGAACCATTCCACACTGAGGCTGTAAGTTTCAAGGAAGGACAGAGAGAGGGGGTGAACAACCCTTGCTCATTCCCAGCTGGCCTGAGCTGGTGGGGTGCTTGCTTTCCTCATTTCCCTTTTTTTTTACTCTGTTGCTCCAGATGAAGTCTCTCCCAAAAGATCGTTGGCGTCTTAGATGCTCCAGTAGGATCCACCTTTAGGGTGTTGCGACCTTGCTGCGAGTTTGCCATAAAGACCCATGGGGCTGGTGGACACATTCACACTAAAATTGGTGTCAGCATTGTCTTGTACCTGCCAAAGGCAAAATTACTCATGTTTCCTGATGTTGGTTCCCATGGGGGAGTGGAGATTTGGCCTCAGATGGGGGAAGTATGCCCACCTCCTTTGATCACAGGCACAATGTTTCATAATCTCAATTTCTTGTCAATTGATTGCCAGATAGAAGCGACAACCAAAGAGGGCCCCAGGCGTCTGCAACTGCCACTCATCGTATGATTTTAACTCTCCCCCTCTGTAAGTTTGCATTATTTTCTTCTTCTTCTTCTTGTTACCTAAAGAAATCTCCCCTCCCTCACCCTCCAGAAAGCCTCCTAGAAATTCCAATACCCTTGTTGATTTGGTATTGAATGTATAAATAGCTAAGAAGGGTTAATGCATGATTAATAGATGTTTTATTAAAATGGTTAATCTGTCATTATTAAGTCAAAAGGATCAATGGATTTCTTATAATCATGGCTTAAAATCATCTTTAGCACCAATGCTTATGGGGTTAAAACCCTGGACAGGGTGTTTAGAGGACCTGGGGGTCTCCTGTTAACTCCTTCCTACTCTTTTGTCACCTGAAGTGTGACTGTTCAGATGGAGAAAAGCCAACACAGGGCTGCACATTCCGTTATGGCTACCATCCACCTTATTATTGATGGGCATTAAAATTGTCACACCTCAGTGACAGAAGAGGGAAATGGAAAGTGGGAGAAACTGGGGATGCAGCTGGATAAATGCTCTTTATTATAACAGTCAGCAGCACCTGAGTGGAGCAAGGCTGGGACATAGCCCGCCTGTCTCTGATCCATTAGGTGCCTCTGCAAAGCAGCAAACACTGGCCAAGCATCGCTCATCACAGCCTGGCTCCTTCTCTAAGGAGCACTGCCTCCACACCAGGGTGAGGTGGGGGGGATCCCAGCCTTGCACGGAGCTGAAGCCGTGTGCCTGGTGTGAGGCAGTGTGGCAGTGGCCAGGGAGGACTTGCCCAATGCCACCCGAGTCACTTCAGCCCCAGGGGCTGCTTTTCTGGCAGCTGGATGATGGTGGGTCTGGTTGACCCAACCCTTTGGGATGCCTGTTCCAAGCTGCTGTTCGGTAACTCCAGTGATACCGTGACAAATCCCAGAGACGGTGAGCTGCCGACCCCCAGCGCGAGGTCTCTGCAGGAGGAGGTGCTGTTTAGACAGGCTGACATGGGAGCATCTGAGCCAGCCCAGGCAGGGGGAGTGCAGCCTCCCTCTGCCCCCTCACTGCCCGACACAGCATCCTCTCCTCCAGCAGAGGAAAGATCCAGAGGTCATGCAGGGGGTCTGTGGTGGAGCCTGGACAGCAATGCAGAGTGCTTCAAGAGCAACTGGCGGTGGCAAGTGTTTCCTGAGTGAGTTTGGGAGCCTTGGCTGTGGATGTTGGCTACACCACTCATGCAATGGAGACCTAGACCTGCTGCCTAGTGAGCAGAGCAGATGTGGGTGTGCTGTGACCAGTCCTGGTGGCCTGAAACACGTCCCTGTGTCTCCATTTCTCCCTCCCAGGTGAATTTGTGGCACTATTGTGCAGCCCCGGGCACTACAAGCCTGCCCAAGGTTGGAGACTCTCTGTCAGAGGCTGCTGGGAGCTGGTGCTCTCTGATGATTTGGCCGTGCAGAGTTACTCTGCTGCAGCCCCCCCCTTCACTTCCTTGCCCTGCCTAAGGGCTCAGCCCCACTCCCCACCAGCTCTGCTCCCTGCCCAGCCCCACAGCCCAGGCCAGCTGGAATCAAACCAGTCAAGAGGAAATAAAGGCATCCCGTTACTTTCCCTTTGTCTTCCCTGCCTGTCCTGCACTCAGCCTGCCTCTTAAGAAATCCCAAGTCTGCCCCACCCAGCTGGCAGGTGTGTACCTGGCACAGGGATCTCAGCCTGCCGGGAGGATATAGCTGCCTCCACCTCCCACCCCCACCAGTGCTCTGCATGGGGTTGGGTGGAGATTTTCCAGACTCCCTGAGTCCAGCCCTCTCCATCCCTGTCTCATTGCTTATTTCTGGGCTATTATGTTCGACAGGGAAAATTTGTTTCTGTCCGGAGCAGATCCCCGGACAGCCTCAAGTCTCTGAGGATTTATCATCTTGAGCTTTTGTTTGTGGGTCTCCAGGACCCTCTGCCCCACAGCTGAGCCCAGATGTTTCTCTGTCTCCTCCATGGAGCCTGCTGGCCCCCAGGAGCACCGACCCTTCTCTTCCTTGATGGACGTCCAGGCATGCAGCTTCCCCACACCCTGGTCACACACATGCATGCAAAGGCTGCTGCTGGGGGCAGGATGCTGCAGTCACAGAAGCAGGGGACACGTCCTACCCACCACAAAGGTGATGGCTGTGGCTCTTTCTGGCTTTGCTTTCCAAGGCTGCCAAGGGAGGTGACCCAGGGCAGAGCACACTGGACTCCCAGCACAAGAATCCCCTGTGATCCTTAGATCATGTTCAGCCCACCCTGGGACTGGGGGGGGGGGGAAGCCTGGGCTTGTCCCCTTGCAGCCCTCAAATTGCACCCCTGCTTGTCTCCGTGCTCCACAGCAGCTAAGCAGCTAGGAGGGCTGGGCACAGGCAAGGTGTGACCCCCCTTGCTTGTCTCAAGGGTCAGCAGGGACATACCCTCATGTCTAGTACAGCTGAAACAGCAGCAGCTGCCTGTTCTGAGTGACAACAGGGTGACAGTGGGGGCGACTCTTCATCTAAGCAGATGTTCAGCTGCGCCGTGACCAGCGTGAGGAGTGTTTGGGGTCGCTCCCAACAAGTTCAGGTCTTTTAGGACAGAGCTATTGCCTGGCATAGTTAGCAACTGGGGTTGTGTTTCCAAGTCACCACCACTGCTGTGTTAGATGGGACCCCGCTTGTCACCAGCCCCCCCGCTCACTCTCATCCTGTCCCAGAGGCCACTGTGTCAGTGACAGAAGGCTGCTCTGGAGGGCAGTGGAGTGTGACAAAGAAGGAAAGGGGTGCAGGGCTGGTCCAGCAAAGCACCGCCCCTGCAGCCCCATCCCCTCCCTAGCTGCCCACATTCCTCTGCAGCAGCGCCAGGAAGGCGGGGACCAACCTTTGGCATGTTTATTGACACTCCCTGAGTTCATACTGTGACTCTACAATCTTTCCCTGAGATTATTAAGAATTAATTGATCACTTTTATATTCCCCCCGATACCCGGTGCTGCTTTGCGACAGGCGGCAGGAGGATGGAAGGGAGGCGGGAGGAGGGTGGGGTGTGTGTAAAAAACACACTGATAAATGTTAATTACTCTTTTACAGCCCTTGTCAAATTCCAGAGCAAGTCGTAAATTCATTAAACTCTAACGGATTAAGCACATGCAGCTTATTTAGTCGCCATAAACAAGATCATTTGGATGTTGATTTTCCCCTTTTTATTGCTGCAGCAGAAAAAGGGAAAAAAAATCAGATGAGGGAAGCAGTTGGTGGTTACGAGGGAGTCAGAAAAGTTTGGATTTATTTCATATCATGTTTTCTTGCTCTGTAGCAGCTCTTTGTAGTGTATCAGCCCTCCAGTTCTGCCTGGGCAGCATCTTGCTGGGAAGTCTGGCCATCCCAGGAGCTGTGTCCACACCCCAAGTGACATGGACAGCCCTGGGATGGAAGGGCCGTGCTGTACAAAGGGTGTCCATGTCCTCTCCGTGCTCCAGCGATGCCTTCTTAGTGCTGAGGCTCTTAAAGACCCAAGCAAGACCTGGATGAGCAGAGATGGGATGCATGAAGACCTTTCAGTGATTTTTTTGGTTGTGATAGCTGTTCTGCTCTCCATCATGCTGGGAGGTCTCCAAGGGTAGGTTGTCTCCTAGCAAGGCTCATCCCAGCCTCTGGGATGCAGGAGTCTGCCCTCAGCCACTCTGCAAGGGATTGTGCAGGCCGAGTTAGCATAGAAGCAGCTCTGCTCATTCTGGGATGTTTCAGCTCATTTAATGCTATCCCCAAAGTGCTGCCTGTGCCCGAGTGAGTGAGATGACCCCTATCAAACCCAGCTGAAAGAGAGAGAAGAGAGGGAAGGAAAGCCATGCTGTTGGGCAGGGACGTGGTGCCTTTGGCTTCTCCGAACATGGGAACGTGGCCCAAGGTCTGCCAACCCGCCCGGTGAGCTTGCCATCCTCTACTTGCCTGTGTTAATAATCCAGGCTGACCTCCTGAGCTGTGGGAGTGGTGGAAGGAGAATGAGAGGAGGGTCATGGAGATTAATTAATACTCAGGGCTCTAATTATGAGTTTCTTCAACACTGGACTTCTAATGAGGAACAGGCGCTGAGGCAGCCCTGAGTCCTGCTGCCCCCCAGCTGGCCCTGCTGAAACATCTCCTGCTGCCTTGCAGGAGTGGTTTTACTGGGAAAGGGATAGCAATTAGCCCTTAGGCACCAGTATCTCCCACTGCAGCTCCGGGGCTCCAGGCTGTGTGTCCAACAAGTTGCCACACTGCTGCATAACTCTGTCCATGCCGTGGGCTGAGCGTTGGAGACCTACTGCCATCCTTAGCATGCCCAGCTCCCTTAGCGTGCCCTGCTTGGTCCAGTGGGACAAGAGCAGGAGGTGGCCTGGGGTCGTTGGTAGGTGTCACAGCCGGGCTCTGTGCAGTGGAGGGTGCTCCGCAGGGCTGGTGCTGGCAGAAGCCGTGGGCACCGCTGGTTCTGTGGTGCTGGTCACCCATCTCCAGCAGTGCTGGCCCTGGGACACAGCTCTGCTTCTCCAGCATCTCCCAGCCTCCGGCAAGGCTGTGCTCACCAGGAGCTGCAGGCAGCCATGCACTGCAGGCAGCAGAGGGAACTCTAAACACCTCACTGGAGCTTGCTGCCTGGCTGCTGCCAGAAAAATTTCAGGCTTTCGCTGCAGAGTCCTCGGCAGCTCTTCACCTGAAGGAGGTGACCTGGGCACTGGAGGGGTGGCTGACTTCCTCCCACCCCATCTTAACCCATCTCTGAAATAGGTACACACCCAGAAAGTCTGAGCTGTGGGTACATACCTAACTGCCCCAGCCCTGCTCCCCTCTGCATTTGCCTCTTGAGGGGCAGAGGGAAGGAGAGGAGCTGCAAAAATGCTCAAATAGGACAGCAAGGAGCTGCCAACCTTCAGAGCCCCATTCCCAGCAAGCATTTCCCTCCCTCAGCCCTTGCAGCAAGTACAGTGTGCACAGATAAGTGCCAGCAGAAGCATCCCAGCCCGTCAGATCCCTCCATGCTTTCCTGCTGTGTGGAGGTGCCCTCCAGAGATCTCCCTGGGGTTCTGAGCGCAGGCGGGGCATCCAGGGGTTAACGGAAGGAGCATGTCCCATGCTAAGCAGTAGCTAACAGCCACCAGCTAATAACTTTATGGCTTCAAAGCAGGGCATTTATCATGCTGAAGTTTGTTTATGCACTAGTTATATGGCACATTATACCAGCACTGTGTTTGGCTGATAAATTCTCTGTGACAAGCGAGGCTACCAATGGGGACTCACCAAGTCCAAAAGACCAGTAGCTTTTTCCTGAACTCTGCTTTCTGAGATAAGGGTGTTTTTTCCCTCTTTTGTTTTGCAAGGAGGAAATAAAAAAATAAGACAACCTGAAAACTTGGGGGAAAAAAAAATATGGAGACTTGTATTGGGTAAGTTGTCCAGTGCTGTGGTGCCCCAGTGGAGGCAGAGGAGAAGGTTCTGGTCCTGGTGAGGACCAGGTGAGCTGTATTGGCAAGTGATGCTTATGGGCCCGTGGGTTCACTGGGCATAAACTGAGTGGGCACTGACAGGCTCTGGGTGTCTCCGGGAACAGCCTATCTCAGTCCTGTCTGCATTCATGGAAGGTACTTTTTTTGCAGAAGTGTAAGAAGGCACTCTGGCAGCCCTCTGGTTCTGCACAGTGTTTCTAAACTGAGCCGTAATCATAGCATTCATCCCTGTTTTGAGGTTGTGCATGTGTGCGATTTGTTACACCTTTGACACAGCTGCTGTGCTCCCCTGTACCCCTTGCTCTGGGTTCAACTGCTTTAATCTCTCTAATAATAATGACCTTCACATTTCTGGCTTGCTCTATCACAGGAGCCAAACCCACTTTGCAAACATTAACAAGCCCGGCCTCCCAACTCCGTGCAAACATGATAGGTCAGGATTATTTTTCCTGCTGCGGTGGTGGGGAAACTGAGGCATAAAGCAAGGAGAGTGCTGACCTGAGCCCACTCAGAGGGCCACCCTTGGCTTTAACCAGTAGACCTCACCCTGCTCCAGTTTGGACCACCTTAGGCTTTCGTAGGTCTCACCTCTGGAGCAGGACCCGGGGCTGGTGGGATGCAGCGGACCTGATGCCAGGACCTACCTCTGAAGTGCAACTGGGGGTTTGTGAGGCAGCAGCTGTTCCTCCTGCTGGGGAGTGGGACATGCACTGTAGGGGTATTGGTGTGCCAGCTCATCCTGGCCTCTTGCTGTGGAGCCATGCCCACAGTGCTTGTCCCCCTGCCCTGCTGCAACAAGGTGAAAGCCCCCACCGTGGTTCAGTTTTTGTGTCCAAATGCCCAGGCAGTGGATATGTGGCTGCCCAGCTCCCTGCATGAAACATGCTCTGATGTGCATCCGCAGGGTCTGCCCAGTGGGGGCATCTTGGTGCAGTTGCCTGTGCACACACACAGGTGTGCGTAAGCACGGATTGATGAGTGCACTGGGTGCATCTCCATCTCCAGTGCTGTGTTAGGATCCATCCACGGCTGCCTATCCACATGGGCGTCTCCGGACGTGTAGCCATCCCAGCCTCTGCATCTCCGGCTGCATCCCTGCTGCATCCCCGCCTGTGTACCTGTGCCGGCGTGCGCGGCCGTGGATCTGCATCGGTGGCAGCGTGCAGTGGCCCCTGCAGGCTGTAAATACTGGCAGTGTGGCGGGGAGGTTGAGCGGTTTATGGCTCAGGGTCAGGCCCGTGAATCATAAAAAGGTGTCGGAAGGAGCATTAACTCCTAGCCTTCGCTTGGTCTCTGTGTGGTTTCAGGCGGGGCCCCGAAGGCAGTGATTAAAGGGTGCACCTTCCCCTTTCAGTTTTACGGTAAAAGGAAAGCAGTAAATTAGAAGCCCACAGGCTGGGGCAGGCCAGGTCCCGCCAGCACAACAGCTAAGCAAGTACCTGCCGTGCGCCCCGAGACTCCGCCGCCGGCTCTGCACACCCCCCCGGCCCAGCCCCCACACAGCCCCTTCCCATGGCAGTCCCTTTCTGAGGAGCAGCGTCCGGCCATGTGGTGGGCATGGCAGGGACATCCCTCCATCCTTGCCCAGCAACAGTTTGGGGTGGCCACGGGTGTTCAGCCCCTCTCACCCCATAGAACAGCAGCGCCTCTTGCTCTGCACCTTTTTATGACTCCGGCTGTAATTAACTCCAGTAATAAATTTTTTTGAATCCAAATAGATATAATTAATGTTTAATGCCCCTGTTTTCTTGCGAATTGTCAGGACTATTAAGAGCTGAGTATTGATTGAAGAGGTGAGGCAGATGTTTCTGCTGCTGAGGTGGGACTGCTGAGACAGAGGCAGAGAGCCCTGATAAAATGGTCAGGTCCTGTCCCACATCTGGACCTCAGGACAGTGAGCTGGGGCTGGGGAGAGTTGGGGCAACATCCAGCACTGCAGGGCTGACCCTGGCCCAGGGGAGCAGGGAGGAAGGGATGGAAGATTGTCCTGTTTTTTCCCACCACTCAGCTATAGCTAGCCTCCAGCGCTGTGGCCTTTGTTGAGCACCCAGTCGTGGGACATTGCTGCCAGCATATGCTCTAAACTCACCATCTCCTGGAGAAGGGCTTTCATCGACAGAGGTGTGAACACACCCTGTTCCATTCTCATCCCAGATCCTGCAGCTGACCCAGCTTGCAGCTGCCCTGGCACCCTGGCTGTCACCACCACCATCTGTCATGAGAAACAGGAAACAACACCTTCTGAGCTGCTGCTGCTGCAGCCAGTCCTGATAAGGCACCATATGAAGGGCTAGGCCACTGCCAGACTGATTTCTCCCAGCTCCTGGCAGGGCCAGTGCACATCTGCCCCAGGAACACTGCAGGTACTGCAGCCTTTCTGGCCCTGGTTTCCAGTGGGAAGTCTGGGACTGGGCAGAATGAAGAATGCAGTCACATGCTGTGCCCCTGTCCCTGGGCTGGATTGAGCATTAGATGTCTCTGAGGAGGGGAGGAAGGGAGCCTTGCAGGGTGCCAGGAGAGAAAATACTTCTCCTTGCCCTTAAAAAAATGTGCTTTTTCCCCTGGGGAATGGCATTGCGGAGCCCTGGAATTGACGCAGCTGCCAGAGGTGATGGATGGCGCCAGCTGATGGAGCAAAGCGGGTCAGCAGAGCAGAAACCAGCAGGCACAAAGAGAGAGCATCCCTGCTAACCAAGGCAGGCGGTGACACCCTGTGCCGGGGCTGGGCCCACAACAGCCCCCTCTCTGTTGGGCTGGAGAGTCGGCACAGCTGGAGTACCTGGGGTGCCATCCTGCGATGCCCCCAGCTTCACCCCAACTGCACCCGCCAGCAAGAAGGGCCTTTCTTCATCTCCACACAAGCCCTGATTGTTCAGATGCTTCCCCTGCCACTGCCTTGTGCTTCTGCCCTTCCCAGAGACGGTTCTAGGAGGAAATGGAGGATTTGCAACATCTGCGTGACCAGAGCTCCTGGGACTTCAGAGTTTCAAAAGGAACTGAGACTCCTGGTGTGAGTCCAGACCAGTTTGTCTTGGTCCCCTCAGCAGCTCCAGACCAGGACATCTCAGTTCCCTCAGCAGCTGTGCTGTGTGGCTGTGCAAGCCCACAACCCACCCTATCTCAGTTTCCCCACCAGTGGCTGAGGTCCTGCTTCACCTTTGCAGGTGTGCAGCAAAGACTGGGTGCGTGCATTTGAGCCAAGGCACCCCCAAAAATTAGGGAGCTGCAGTGCCAACTGCCCAGGGCAGTTGTGCTGCCAGGTCCTCTGCCTTCCCTCCTGGGCACACAGGACTGTGCTGGCCATCTTGCAGATGAGAAGGGGGAAACTGAAATGTGGAAGCCTGGGCTGGTGTGAGTCTTGGACGACTCTCCAAGAAGGGATCTGGCCACCTTTTGAGGCTGGTGGGAGGAACTGAGTTTTTGTAAGTGGTGGAGGCAGTGGCTGCAGAGAGAAATCAAAAGACAAGGCAGCTGTGTAAAATCAGCCCAAACATCACTGAAACTTGTGTACAGTCTCTGTTTCCTCTGAGAGACATATAGAGAGCCTCTGGGCAGGGGATGGGACAGCAGCTTGCAGTGATGCCAAGGGGATGCTGGCAGTTGTGCTGTGACTGGGGCTTACAGACACCCACTCCAGCCTAGAAGCACCCTGCTCTGTCAGCAGGAAATACCTTCTCCCCAAGCACTGTCCTCATCAGCCACTCATGGGAGGGCAGGATATGTCCCCCTCAAGCCTGGGTGTGTGGGTAGGATCAGAAGGAGATCCGAACAAAAGCGGGCCACACTAAACTGTAGAAAGTAAGAGCTCTTTGGAAGGCTGGAGTAAAACAGGATGCAGTGAGCCCCAGGCTTGAGACTCAGGACTGCAGGATGCTCTCTGTCTCTCTTGTGGGGTCAGCAGGACCTTCACCTTCCTTCCACCCAAGCACAAGGAGGAGAAAAAGCTCCTGCCTCCTCCAGGAGAAAAAGCTGGGAGGCCATACTTTTTGCTCAGATCTCCTTGAACAGAGGCTCACAATGTCCTCCAGGGATGCGGAGCTACGGCGTCCTTCCTGCTGCTTGGGGTTACTGGGCAGACCTTCCCCAGATGTGTGTCGGGAAGGAGCCCAGGCATCCTGGCTCCGATCCTGTGCTCTCTTTCCACCTGAGGGATGTATCCTAGCTGAAGCTGCTAGGCTGCGGGATGTATCTCTGTGGGGATCTGAACCCTGAACTGTCATCTTTGCTCTCCAGCAAACCCAGCTGCGGAGTCCCTGTGCAGCGCCGACTGCTGCTCCGGCAGTGAGGAGGAGGAGTGCAGGAAAGGGGCTCAGCTTCAAATCGATTCTGAGCACTGTGATAAGAATCTCTTATCACCCTTGTCATTGTAATGGCTGGGACTGAAATTCTGAGCTGAGTAAGTCAGGTTTTTGCAGACCAGAGGTGAGGAGGAGATGGCGCAGCAGGGAGAAATTTTGGCTCTGGAATGAAGTTCCAGGGCTTTGAGAACCTGCTTGCTTTCCAGTGACGCTCTAAACCAGCTTTCTTTTCCCAGCCTTGGGGCTGCCCCCAGCTCCTTTCTCCAGCTCCTTCCAAAGAAGGGGAGCTCCCGGTGACACAGATGAAATGCAGTGCAGGAATGGGTCCAGAGCATCCAGACCATGCACAGTGGTCAGGAGCACACGGAAGAGCAGTCCTGGAGGCTGAATATTGCCAGGAGACCAAGAGTTAAAGGAATAACTGGGAAGTTCATGCTCCTACACCTGCAGCGTCTTGCAGCCTCTTTCCACCTTCCCCTGAGCCGGGCTCAGCTCCATCCCTTTAGAGGGTGCAGCACAGGAACAAGACAGGTACCCAGGAGCCAGTGGAGCTGACAGGGATCTAGCAGGCGTTTCCAGGCCTTTGGGAATTCCCTCTGTTCCCATTGCTGTCCAAAAGCAATGGGTAAGGAAAAGGGAGCTGCTAAGCTTTTATGCTCCAGGTGGTATTAGACTACACAGTGATAGCACGGAGTACCCTCAGCTGTAAGAGGCTCCCCGGGTGCCCTGCTGCATGTTCTGCCTTTAACCCTTCATGCTTCTTCCCTGCTTTTATTAACAACTGTTGATTGGGATTCCAAGGTCGTCGCGCCTTGCAGAGGTGCAGATAAAATCTAAGGCTGCTGCACTCTCCTTCATCTCTGGCCCCACCAATCCCCCTGTCTATCTACAATCTCTCTCCTCCTGCTAAGCTTTTCTCTGGCAGACAAGCCTCAGAAGGTTAAACAGCAGCAAGGCAACTGCTCTGTCCTCCTCCAACAACTGTGCAGCTGGAGGTTGTGTCAGCTTTCCACCCTGTCATCCTGTTCCCCCTTGCATTGGCTGTGTGGGGTGCCCTGCTGCCAGGTGGGGATGGCCAGGCAGGGACCTCAGTACTGGGGAGGGCAACACTGTTCCAAAAGGCTTGCTGAGGGTCTGCAGCTGCCTGGGAGGTTTTGCTGCTGGTTCCACACTACTTGTGTCAAAATAAATCTGCTTGAAAGACCCCATGAGCCCCCTGCACATGGGTGCCCTGTTATAGGGAGTTCCTGGCCACTGTGAGGTGCCCCAGTGCATGGCAGAGCTGGGGACTTGCACAGCAGGGGCTTTGTTGGGCCCAACAGTTGTTCTGCTGGAGAGGACGACTCTGAGCTATGGACTGGTTTTTCCCATCATGGACGAGATCCAGGTTTCATGGCTGCTTGGTGGTCAGGGAACTGGCCCACCACTCTCAAGAGACAGCTTAGGACTTGCACATTTAATGCCAGGAGGAACAGTGTCAGGTCGAGAGAAATTGGCCCCACCAGAGGATTTATTAATTTCTCCTTCCCTCTGCCTCCTGACATGGTCTGTGCTGAGATCCTGTGCCTCAGAGTCATCTCGCTAAAGCCGAGGGGAGCTTAGTGCTTAAATGGTTTTCATGCTGCAGCGAAGTTTAGTGCTTGTCAACAAGTCCGAGGTCTTGCCAAAAAGCCTTGACAAAACAGAGCAGCAGAGAGACAAGGAGAGCAGGCACCAGTGCTGGGAAGGGGGGAGCACATGAGCCAAATCTCCAAAGCACCTGCATACGTGGGAACATCCCATACCTGGCTCCACATATCTCCCCACTAGCAAATTTGGCTGCCCCACACTCCAGCAAGAATTGTATTTGGCCCAGCTCTTAAGTTTAAACCTCATGGAAAAACCTTCATTAAACCTCACTAATGCAGAAAAGCAGAGCTGGGCTGGGGCTTTCAAGCCCTTGCTTTTGTAGGCTCTTGGAGAAATAGATGTACACATGTATTTTGTGTGCTGTATTCACCAGGATGCTTTTCCTGCCGAGGCGAGCTCCGAGCTGGTGGGGCTGAACACTGTTGCAGTAACGTGCTGGCTCTGCAGATGGGGATAGCAGAGCTCAGAAACTAAACCCAGCTCCAGATGCCACTGAAAAAACTTGCCCTGCCTGGGGAGGACAAGGAAGACACCCTCACCTCCTCAGACACCCCAGCTTGCCCCGCTGGGAGGAGAAAACCTTAAAGTAATTTTCTTTCCTTTTGGGGAACTGGATTTCCTGGCTATGAATTAGTTTGAGCACGGGATGGCTGAGTTCAAGCTCTGGGACACAGATCTGGCACGGTGCGGATCTGCGAGGCACATGGCACAGGCGAGCTGGCAGTGCCAAGGTCTGGAGGCCACTCATTCTGTGGACCCCTGGGAAGCCACCTCACACATTGGTGGCAGCACGAGGAGCAAGGAAGCACAGGTAGCAGGGCAGGCTGTCCCCACCGTGGGCATGCTGCAGCAATAGCAGCCCCCAAGCCACCTGCTCCTATGGGATCTGTGGCTGCCAGTGGGTCACCCAAGTCAAACGTTTGAGCAGGATTTGGAGGAGAGCTGGGTAGCTTCATGGGCTGTAATAGTATTTACAGCCCTGCTGGCTGAGGCACTGATCCAGGGGAAAGGGAGACCCCTCCCCAGCAAAACCAAAATTGCAACAGTATCTGGCCTCCAGCCTTCCCAAAGGCAGGACTGGCCCCATCCTTTTATTGAAGCAGTCTTGGTGGACTGATGCCCCATGAACCCGTGGGTCAATCCCACCTGGCACAGTGAGCATTCCTGTGCTGGTGAGGTCCTCACCTGGTGTAAACTCACACTTCTCTGTGGATTAAGCCCTTCATTTTTGATGGGAAGTGTCAAAGATTTCCTTTCCTCACCCCACTCCATGGCTTTGCCTTGACATCCACAGTGACTGCCTTCCTTGGCAGCTTCCCTGCCTGATGGGCAGGGATGGCAGGCAGCCCTCTGCACACCTCACACTGTTTTCCCATCACCTGCCATGGGGCCCGTATGTTTTCATTTAGTCAACATAGGGAAAAGCCGTAAAACATATGTCTGCTTCCCAAGGAGAGGGAAAAAAATGACTCCAACAGCTTGGTCCAGTTAACAGCTTGGGCTCTTGACTCTGCAGTTGGCTTTGCAGGCACTTTGTTTCATGCTCCACATTAGCTGGCCCCCGTCTCTGGCTGTGCCAAGGTCTGCATCTGTGGGGAGGGATATTTGGGGGCAAGGATGCTTGTGGGGAGAAGGATGCCCCCAGGATCTCAGGGAGCATGGTGGGGCTGTGCTGCCCCCTGAGAGCAGGCAGGCAGGAGCACTTTCCACCCCACCCTTTGCGGGGTCCTCCCAGCACAGCTCCCCATCCATCCCATACATTTACCTAACGCTAATGAGACGTATTGATTGGAATGATGGGATTTGTAAAGGTCGCAGGGTTAAAGTACATAAAACCAGCCTTTCTGGAGCTGCAATATCAGGGCCGATGGGTCTGGTGGGAGAGATTAAAGGCCTCGTGCTGCAAGAATGGAGAGAGCTGACAGCAATTACATTTCAGATGTGTGCATAGTTATAATCCCCCCTCTCCTTGCAAGACAGGCAACCACGTCCCCAGCACTGCAGAGCAGGTCTCCAACATCCCCCATCTCCCTTTCAAACACAAGATTTCTACAGAGCAGATTAGGGAATGAAAGAATGAGAGAAAAGGTGAAAGGGAGGGAGAGAGAAAGACAGAAGACCCCACTGGAGAGGTTATGCCCAGCCCTGTCCCTCTGGTTTGTGCCCCTGTTTTGGGATTCCCAGCTGAGCTGTTGTGGCATTACAGCGTGCTAAAGTTGGTGGAACATGAACTCTGAAAACACTGTGGTCCCTTTTGTTAGGGCAGGACTCCCACTACTGGTAATGAGATCATCTGGCAGGTCCTAAGAGCTCTCTGTCCCCTGGAAAGGTTCGCGCTCAAGGGCTGGAGGAGTCCAGATCCCCAGAGGCGCAAATAGAGTTGGTTGGAGGTTTGTCCCAGATCAGGGTTAACAGCTCTTTGAATAAGAGACAAATAAATCTAGACATCACTTTTTCTAGAGGTGTTTCTCAGCCATATGGGGGACACACAGGAGCTCTGTCTCTTGCGTTCTGCTCTGGGCTGGGCCCATAAAAGTTTATTCCTAAAGCCTCAGAGCCAGCCCAGCTCTGGTGGAGCCGTCTTACTCCATCATCCCTCCTTGCAGGCCCCTCTACACCACGTGTTTGTTTCTTGGGCCAAAACAGAGAGGAGCACAGCCAGGAGAGTTGTACCACCTGAAGATGGTGTGCTTTTAACATCGCAGGTTCCTGCAGTGGTTATGAGGTGCAGGGGAGTAAAATGTGCCTCGAGGTCTTTCTTGGGTCTTCAGAGGAAACACACAGAGACACAAGGTAGGCTAAGGGATGTGCTGTGTTAAGGATCAGTGTTGGCAATATCACTACACACAGAAACAGCTGAATTATCTCCATGAGTGACCTTCATTAGCCCAGCTCCAGACAGGAGGAAGCTCAGCTCAGGGACCTTTCAGCCCCAGCTCATCTTGACTTCACCCATCGCTCCTCTCACAGCAAGATTAACACCAGAGGCACCTGGGACTCAGGAAGCCTGGCTCCATCTGGCATCACACCAAGCCAAGAACATGAGCAGGGGCTGCATTCCCCCAGGGATGAATCCTAGAAAGGAAAAGAAGCCTTTTACCATGCAAGGAAAAAGGCACATTGCTCTCTGGTAACTGTAGCTGTCTCAGGCTCACAGCCTTTGCCTGGTGCCAAGGCAGGACTTAGCACATGGTGAGAAGTGATCTTCACAACTCCTGCAGGGCACTTCTGCACAGCAGCAATCCCCTGCTGCCCATCCACACATGCTGGAGATTTAAATCCTCCCCCGGAGCCCTGCCAGAAGGACTGCCTTGGGAAGCAGGGGCTTCCCCAGTGCTGCAGCTCATCACCAGGCACTCACCCATACGCTCGGTCTTTATTTATCCCTCCCGCGCACTCTCTTTCCCTCTCAGATGGTAATGAGTGGTTTGCACTGGGAACTAAATGAAGTTGATTGCCCACTGGTGTCTGCCATTAGTGGTAATTAGTTAAAACATCAGAGTATAAACAGTAAATTGGCTCTAATAATTAATACTAGCACTCAAGCATATGAGAGACACAGAGACTGGGAGAGAATCAGCGGCAAGCTTGTAAAATCAGCTGGGGCTGCTTTAATTAAAAAAGAAGGAATCTAAGTAACACAGTATTGGAAAAAGGACAAAAGCCATCAGGATCTTGCTCCTTGGGAGTGTGCTTGTGTCTCCTCTGGAGTGCAGCAGGGCTGAGGACTCACCTCAAGCCTCGGGTACCTGCCAGTGCAAGATGCAGAGCCCGCAGTGCAGAGGCTGCTGTATCCCTGAGATGCTGGCATGCCACTTGTGTGATGAGTTTTAGCCTTGTTGCTGGTAACCTGGGGCAGTAGGGAGGACTGTAACATGTGAATGTGCTCCTACAGATGTGAGGATGAGGCAGACAGGTGACCTAATCCCGTGGGATTTTTCAGGGGAGATCTGCTTGGATCAGAGAGGCTGGCTTATTCGTCTGCTCTCTGCTTATTAAAGGCACCACCCTCTTCTCTTTCCTTCAGTGACGGATTTGGCCTGAGGTGCCCTCTGGGGAGCAAGGGGTGGATAGGTGCTGGCAGGGAAGGTTGGGTTTACTCTTAGAATATTTTTTTTTCCCCACAGGTTTTGCCGATCTGCAGCATCCTGCCCCTTCTTCCAGCCCCTTTCTTGCCCTTGTGCACCTTCACCTTGCCCTGGGAAGGCAGGGGCTTCCCATAGTTCTCCCTTGGCAGAAACACCTTTGCCCTTGAGTGCCTTCAACACTTTATCTTAACCAAAAAAAACCACAAAAAAACCACAACAAAAACCAAACAACAAAACCCCACCATAAAGCAGTGATACTGGTGGTGCTGGGGTGGTGCTGAGCACTCGGAGTTCCTGGTGAGGGGGTACAATGTGGCCCTCCCTGCAAAGGCAGGTGAGCTGGCCACACCCCTCACAGCCCCTGGCTTGGGCAGAGGTGGCAGAGCAGCGTTTGGGGAGGAGGCGGAGGCTGCATGTATATTGCTATTAATCATCCCCATGTACGTTAACCATGCTAATGTCCTAAGTGACAATAGCCCATCTCAGCTCATGATTTAGGGTCTGTGAACGGAAGCTGGGCTCCTGGGAGTAAATGCGTGAATCCTCCGCTGGTGCTAAACCTTCTAATAAATCTAACTCACACCAAAAAGCCCTGGGCACTAAATCCCACAATCCGGTAATTGAAACCCTTACAGCGCTCAGAAAAAGGTAACCGGTGAGTGGAAGTGAGTGTATGTTTTTACAGAATATATATCCTATCTGCACCTGATTATCTCCAGCAGAGACAAAGGAAACCTGGTGCCTCCTCATAAAGCACCTTGTTCCACAGACTTTAGATAATACCTTTGAAAATAAGAACCAAGCAGCTTCGTGCTGCAGGGGTTGATGCTGTGCTCTGCAGACATGAGTGGGCAGTAACAAGGAGCCGTGGCTCTTTGCTGGATCCCACTGCTGTCCCAGCTGTTGGCAAATGCCACTGGGCCTATGGGAGTCCGTCTTCTGTCTGCAGCCCTGGACTGTCGTACCTTGGTATCATGGGGGTCATTGGGCTGGCATGTTTGGGGACGGTCACCAACCCAACCTGGTTCAGGTGTGCAGTAGGCTGCTAGTGCTGGCAGAGGAACATTCCTGATCTGTCTCTGTCCTACAAGTTGTAGTGGCAGAGGAAGGACAGGATGTTCTGTGGGGCTCAGCATCCCAGCTGATACGGGGTGATGCAGGGTGGGTGGAGATTTTACCCCACCGGCTGGGTCTCCAGTGCAGGGAGCAGCTGACCAAGCAGAAAGCCCTGTGCAGGTCTGATCCCACCTCTGAGAGCAGAGGCACAAGTATGTCCCTGTTGTGGCAGCAATGAATTTGGCATCCCTCCCGTGGCTTGTGTGTTTCTGATAGCCAGTGCTGAGGCTGTTTATCATTTTGTTTACTAGAGAAAAGATCATGTTGGTGTTTCATTCTGCTTTTAATCTCTGTTACAGACCGCTCTGTAATGCCTTGGCAGGGGACTTAATAAATATAGTCATTTGGATAATGAATGGTGATGATACAGGCGAGCTGGAGGGAGGGTGCAGAGGAGGGATGCTGCACTGGGCGCCTGGTGGCGTTTGGAGGCAGAAGGATCGTGTCCTCCTGGGATCAATCCTCCGCAAGGTCCCGCAGCCCCAGCTGGTGACTGGGACCCAGGGGTTGCCCAGTGCTTTCCCAGTTCAGCATCCTTCGTTGTGTGAAGAGGGCTGAGACTGGCAGGGATCAATGCAGACCCCAGTGTCCTGCCTGGCAGGAACTATGAGCCTGTCACCCACTGGGGATGGGTTGTGCCCCTGAACCACGAGGAGCTGGGAGCTGTTCGTGCATGCTGCAGCACCATTTCATGCAGCACTTCTGTACAATGGCTTTCTGTGGGACATTTCTCAGAAATGAGAGAATTGGGACTTTTATTCACTCTCTCCCTACCTTTCACTTTACTGCTGCCTGACTGTCCATCTGTATTACTGCGGATCGTCCTTGCAGCCCCTCTTGCCATCTCCCACCCGTCAGAATCCCGCATCATTCTGGCCATGCCTCTGCACACCAGCGCAGCTGTTTTCGAGTGAGCCAGTGCTGGGCTGCAAATGAGCTGTGCTGGCTGCCCACCCGCATCTCCCATCCCATCCCAGGGCACGGGGACTGTCCCCTTGGGACAAAAACAGGACTGCCATTGCCTCTCCCCTTCCTCCCCACCAAACCTGTGGGGAGCCTGAGCACCCTCATTTCTCAGGTCACCGCTTGGCTAATGGTCTATTAATTTGTTCAATTGTCCCCTGTGAGGCAAACTCAATTTCTGGCCGAGATTCCTCCCTGGCTGTCGACACGGTGATGGATAGGACGAGCGGCTGTCACTGCCAGCCCCGGCTCCCACTCAGCACGCCGGGCACCCGCTCAGCTCTGCCTGCACCCTGGTGTGGCTCCAGTGGGACCAATCCGTCGCCTCACGCCCAAGGACCTGTCTCTGGCAATGAAAAATGACAGAAATATTTAAGGACAAATAACGTTTACAAACCAAATTTAAAATTATTATGGAAGGCCCTGGCTGCAGATGGGCCCAAGCTGATTCGTGGTGGCAATCAAATCGAATTTCCTTATCGTTGTATTATTTTAGGGCGTTATCTGGGCCCATAATGCAGTTAAAAATTCAATTTCATCTGCGAGCATTCATTGTTTACTGTCGCCTGTTTGCTGGGGAAAATGTAAACACTTTGCAGCCCTCAGCTGCAAAATTAATTTCTGGCAGAAAACAGGAAAGAGGAAAAAAGTGGAAGGTGCCCAAATAAAAAGAGAAAACAAGAAAGGTGGTAGCAGAAGTGCTGCCGGGCATGGCACAAGGGCTGGCAAGGGCACCAGCACCATCCGAGCTGTTTGTACCAGTCAGCTGCCGTGGCTGGCTACCACCTTGTTCCGTGCTTGGGATGGCAGTGGATGGGAATGCGAGGGGAGGGATGGGGATGGGAAAGGATTGATGCGGACAGGTACCTGGGTGGCAATGGCAGCTCTCGCCTCTTCTGCCTGCTGCCACATTTCTCCTCTGTGCAAAAGGAGGAAGAAAATACTCAGTGACCTGATGGGGCTGCCAAGGGAAAGTTGAAGGTCTCCCATTAATTCCAGACTAAAAATGACAAATTCATCTTCTACGACAATTAAATGAAGTCAGTAATTGATGCTAATTGATCTTCAGCCGAGAGGGCTCTTACTGCTTTGCTGTGCTCTCCCTGATGCTCTGGCACTTTCCTCTCTTCCACTTCTCCTCCCTGCAGTCCCCTGACCATGGGGATGTCCTCAGAGCCTCAGCAGCTGCCCCTGCGCTTCCCCAGCTCAGCCAGCCCTATGCATCTTTTTTGGCTGCTCACTTCTTGGAGTTTGCGTTTTTTTTCTCTTTTTTTTTTTTTTTTTTTGGAGGCAGGTACCAGGCCTGGCTGTGTTAGCGACAAAGGATTTATAGCCTACAGCTGTGTAGGTTTCCACTTAATTTTTATAAGCCCAGCATAAGAGCCAGCGGGGGGTAAAGCACACTTGGATTTTCTCTACTTAAAATATTACAATGTTAGCACTTTTGCTTGAGCCCTGAAAAGGGGGCGGTGGGGGGGCTGGATGCGTGTGTGTGTATATGTGTGTTCGGGGTTTTTTGGTGTTGTTTTTTCTTTTTTTTTTTCTTTTTTATGAGAGCCCTTTAATCTCGAGCCAATATGTCAAAATCAAATTAAGCCTTGGAAGGGGAGCGGGCTCAGCGTGCCAAGCTCGCTCGCTGGGTTGTAAATGTACAATTGTTTCTGGGAGCTGTTATTAAAGCGAGGTGACTGCTGCCTGTTAAGGGACCCTGACGTCACGTCCCCCAGCCGCGCTCGGGAAGCAGCACCGGGAGGAGGAGGACAGGGTTCAGCCACGTGGTGACCACAGGGAGGGGATGAAACCACGGTGTCCCCTGGAGCAGAGCAGAGGGAGGGTGGCACCAGCCCTTGTGTGGATGGACTGCATGGTGGCCCCAGCAGAAGAAGCCCTGGGGACTCTTCGGGACCCTTGGGGATGTGGCTTGTGTTTCCACACAGAAGAGCAGATTGAGAACTCCTCCAAGGAACTGTCAGAGAGGGTGGGTTTGGGGCTTACAGCAGGGTCTGGGTTTTGGAGGTAGGAGACTTTGCTCAGCCAGAACTTCCCATGGCCCTTCTGGAGAAGCAAAAGGGGCAAACCAAGGGGGTTTTTTAAGATTTCTGACTAAAAGGTCCCCATTTGCTGTGGTTGAGAGGCTCATTTCTTGCCCAACCTAAACCCTTTCCGCAGGGCGGTGGGGCTGGCCAACAGTCTCACCTGTAGAACCCCTTGCAAGGTGTGGTATAGCATCACTAATTTGGGGGAGCCAGGCCGCTGTGGGACCATGGTTAGGAGCAGAGGGGGCAAGCCTTACCCCCCTGATGTGGAGGCAGGATTTGGGGTGCTCTGCTGTGGGATACACTCTCTGCAAGGAGGTCATGAGCCACTTTCAGGGGTTCTTACTGTGGTGAGATACTGCCATCAACACCTCCATGAATGTTTTGAATCCACATTTCTCCTCAGCTTTGCTGCAAGCAAAGTAACAGCAATGAAAATACTGTAAAGTATCACTGTTCTTCACTTGAGACAGTTTGTAATTATCCATAATGCTGGTGTTTGACATGATATTTACACTGTGCAGGTCTTTAAGGTCGTCACTTACCCCTTTTTATTTCATGCAGTGGAACTGAAACAGGCTAGAGTGTGGCGGGGCAGTGAGGAGGTCTGTTGGCTGAGATCTGTTCACTGCCCTCTCCCTCTGACTTGACTTCAGCTCCTACAGATGCCGAGGCAGGTGGTCCCTGCTCCATATCCCCACATCCCCGATTTCAGTGCACTGAGATGGGCAGCTTCATGGGAAGCCATAGGGGACTGGATGCTGTGGTCCCGGCAGTTTTACCATCAGCACTGGGATGAAGACCCAGCACAAGGACAGCAATCAGACCTCACACCTCCTCTTGGCCATGCCACATCGGGCAGGAGAGACCAAGTAACATCCAGGATAATTAGTCCTGGTTTGAGGCAGTGGTAATGAGACGGAGCAAAGCGCTGCACTAACAGGGCTGTCTGGCTTCCAGCCATAAGCCAGCAGCTCCACGCAGTGCTGGGCTGTCCTGGGTGCACACATGAGCTCATTAGGAGCAAACCGAGAGACACCTAATGTGATGCTGTGGGCATCCCTGGGGTGAGCATTCCCAAGGGCCATCGGCAGCAGTTCTCCATCACCCGGGCGATGTGGCAGAGAAGCCATGTGCCCGCTGCGGGCCACTTTCACTGGTCTTGCTGGGTTGCCCCTGGGAGCCAACAGCATGGGGAGTTGTGTTCTCAGGTCTTTATGGGTCCCACTAAATCCTATGTAATATACTGTAAATAAAGTTTATGGCTGAAATTGGTGTTTTACGGGGGCAAACCAAAGTCCAGCTGCAAAGCTACAAACAAGTGAGCTGTATGCAGAGGGGAGATGGCACCAGTACCTCCTACTGAGCCCCAACCTGTTTTTTGGGCATGTTTCTCTGGGTCTTAGGGAGAATGTAGCTCGCACCAGCTGCCTCCGGCTCTGGTTATGCTCATCAGCTACACATGGCTCCCAACCGTTTGCCATAAGCAATTGAGACCGAAAGTCACTTGCAAAGTGAAAATAAATTACTTTCTGCAAGACACATGAGGAATCATCACTGAGGGCTGAGGTAAATGTAATGCATGGGGAAACTGAGGCAAGGAGTTGTGCTTCAGATCATGTAACATTGTCTGGCAGAGCCAGGAGGAAGACTGAGAGCCCTTGTGTCACCTTCCTTGTGTCTCTGTGGTTGGTGCCTGACATATCATGCAGGGACTCAATGCTGTGCATGGGGCCATGGAAACCCCAGTGTGTCAGAGGCACCCAAAATAGCCCCATCACCCCTTCTCCCACGGCTCTACAGCTGGAGCAGTGGGCAGGACTGCGCCTGAGAGAGCACACGGGTTGCTCAGCGATTCCCAGATGTGCTGTGCTCGCTGTTTTCCGGGAACCCGGCGGCCTGAGCAGAGATAAATAAGTGATACAGACATCTCTGCACTAAACACACACGACGCGCTCCCTCCCGCTCCCCCACCCCACGCACACAGTTCTATTAATCCTGACAAATTATGACGTACAGACGTGTAATGCAAACTGATTCATCATACATTCAAATCTGCTGTGTGGGAGCAGCGGGAGGGCAGAGGCAGACAAGTGTATTACACGGATAATGTATTTGACGTATTAATAAAACCAGCCGCATTGCTCAATCTGGAGAGAGGGAGGGATGCCGATACATCATGACAGATCACATATTGATGGAATCCAGATGTTGGGAATCATAGTCTTGGGGCCTTTCTTGTATTGACTAAAGGTAAAAAATGCAGGCTGTCAGCACATTAAATCTCTGCTCTGCTCATGGAGGCTGGGGGATAATTATTTATTTGTGGAGGACAAGGAAACTGCTCCCTGCGTCCCCTGTCCCGTTGGCCCAGCCATCTGTGAGGGAAGGACAGGGAAAGAATTTTTAACCCTACTGGTATTTTGTTACCTGTGGACTGCAATGACCAGCCGGAGCACATGTTACTGTAGTCCCATCATCTTGAAATCCTTGGTTCAGCTGTAGAAATCAGTGTCAAAGTGATCCCAGCTGAGCACCTGGTCTTGGATTTTTAGGCGGTGAAGCACTGAAAAAAAACCCCCCTTAGCTTTGCCAGCAATGCTGCTGCTTCCTGTGTTTTGCTCCTTTTGGACAGGGATGCACATTCTGAGTGGTTTGAGGAAGCGTTACATTTACGCTTATACACACATAAGATATTTTTAGTATTTTTCAGGAAAAGATATTCTGTTACTCACAGTTTCATGGGTAAAAGTCATTGTGCCAATAACAACTCCTACTTTAATTTTACCTCGCTGAGTCCTTTTAAAACGAAACTGCCTTGTTTCAGATCTGTTTGGGTTGGACACCCTTTAAGGGCTGCTTGTGTTCGTGAAGCCTGATTGACTTTGGCTTGTGTGTGACAAGGCGTTAAGCACACGGTAACATTATCTATTAGAGGACACAAACACACGGATGTCCTGGTTTGGCTCTGTGCTCCTCCACGGGAACAGTGCCTTTCCCTTGAGCATCTTTTTGTTGCAGCGGGTTAAACCTGCTGCCGGGTGCCTGGCCAGCACAGCAGGATGAAATGACACTGAGAGGTGACAGAGCTTTGTGCTAATGCTCTTCCCAGGGTTGTTGCCAGCCTGGAGAAGGTGCTGTGCTGTGGGTTTTTTGGGCCCTGCCCCTGCATGCTCGTGTTACTTGCAGACAGGAGGGACCAGGAGGTGGCTGGGACACAAATGGACATTACCTGGAAGGCCAGGGCAGCTCAAAGGAGAGGTGTGGATTTCAAAAGTAATGAACTTGCAGCAAAGAGGGAAAGATGTTTGAGCATTAGGAAGTGTTTAAATTATTGGGGCGTAGCTTTCTTGGATGCAGATCACTGGGACATACAAAAAGGAGGCTTCTGAACTATTATATAGGCCCAGAGAGAGAGCAAGAGAGAAAAATTCTATATTGGAGCTACAGAACTATATACATGTATTTAACGATATACATAAAATACAGAAATATGTATTATATTATATTATGTTATGTTATGTTATGTTATGTTATGTTATATTATATTAATATTTGGAGCCTACGGAACTACTTGCATGTTATTTTTCTCCTACCAGAATGGATCAAAAAGGAGGAATAACGAGATGTAGAGAAATACAAAAGCAGACATTGACATATTGGTGTTTTCCCCAGGAAAGCCTGGTGGGTACCTGCCCTGGGTCTGTGCCCATCGGAGGGGGATGCAGGGACTGCTCTGGCGTGCAGAGGTGCAGATGCCCAGGGCCACTCTGGCAGCCTTGGCACCCTGCAGAGCACTCCTCAAATCCTCTGCTCCTGGGGACGGTAGCCCAAATTGGAGCCATGCTGAGGGATTAGCCTCATTGAGCCTTCCAAAACATGTCCCCAGCATCCTCGACTGTCTAGCAGTGGGGCAGTGAGTTTGCTGTGTGGGAGCAAGCCTGCCTCGTGCTCTGGGGTCAGGGCTCCACTGCCATCTCTCCACAGCTTTGCAGTCTCAGCCGACTGAGCATGAGCCAGTGCTGCCCATGGACAGCAGTGGCCCTGCTCACTGTCCCCAGAGCAAGTGAGACCCGTCTGGCTCTATCTTTGAGTGTGCACCACGGGGCTGCTGCCCTCAGACACGGCCGGGGCACGGGGCTGGCACCGGGGTGAGTCTCTGTCCCCTGCTCAGCCACCAACTCCCTCTTGAGCTGTAGGTGACCTACACCATGCAGGGCTGTCAAAAGCAAGGACACAAGTCCCACAGAGTCCCAAAGTGCCTTTAAAATTCATTCTTTAACCTCTGGAAGCCGTTTCCTTGCATGTGAAATGGAGACAATAAACACCTGAGATGAAAGGGCAGCTTTACTCTGCTAAGATAAAGGGGTTTGCTCTTTCCCTGGACTCATTCGGTACAAGTGGATGGGTCTAGAGGCTGAGCTGCTGGCAGGGAGAGCTCACCAGCCCCAGAAAGTAGCAAGGTCCTTTTTCAAGTTGGAGAAAAGCAGCTTAGAGGAAATATAAATTGTACTGAGTGAGGAGGACTTGAAAGCAGGGAGGGCTTCTCAAATGGGGAGCCGGGGAAAATGATGGAGGGAACGTAAGAATGACAAAGCATGTCGTTCCAGTGGAGTGCAAGATGATTTGCTTTAGCTCATTAAATACTGCAATAAAATATTAATAGTTATTGTCCCTCTATTTTTTGTAATTATCCTTGCGAAGAAGGATCTGCTGCAAGTCACTAATGTATTCCCAGCAGCGGGTTGCTTTTTAATACGGTGATGGCAGTCAGGGGTGAGGAGGGGGGGGAATGAAAGCGTTTATGTGTGGCCAGAAAATAGTTGTATGATCAGGGTCATTAAAGAACCGGCGCTGTCTACAGAGAGAGAGTCAGAACAAGGGGAAGAGGAGGCTGGAGAGGAAGAGGGTGCAGGTCAACCTGGGAGCATTCAAGAAAGGATGAGATTTGAGGGCAAACTGGTGTCTGCATCCCACCTTCTCCCAAGGAAGAAATCTGTGCTGTGGCTGTGCAGCCCAGTGTGCCTGGATGTTTGCTGGTGAATGTGGTGATTTCTCCACCTGATCAAGCTGATGCAGCTTTGAAGGACCCTGGAAGTGCCAAGCTCCTGCTGCAGGTGCTCAGGTGCCCTGTGGCATCAGCCCAGTCACTTGGGAGGAAGACCTCATGGTGCTGCATGACCATAGAAGGTCCCCTCCATCACAGCCCTCCGCAAGGCAGACCTGGTGCATATTAGCTGTGTCCTTGCCTTTCAGTGTCCCTTTTCCTGTGCCTGTCTCTGAGGCTGTCCTTGCTCCAGTCAGTGCCATAGCTTGTACTGTCGCCTCCAGGTTTTTGGACCTCAGAATCTCTCAGTGGTCAGAGGACCCTTTACAGGAGTTTCATCTGAGCAAACACCCTCTGAGAGATGATCATCAGACCAGATGATGACTGGTGGGTCAGACACCGCCTGTGTCGCTAACAGGCTCTGGCAGAAAGCTTTAAAAAGTGAGGTGGAATGTCTCCTGCCAACAGCAAAGAGCCTCTCTAAGGCTTGAAGCTTCTGCAGCAGCACCAGCATCCCATCCCAGTGTGCTCAGGCCAGGAGAGACCTCACTGTGCTTTCATCTCTTGTTCCTGCTGCATGAGCTCAGTGAGATACAGTGAGGCTCTTTGCTGAGCCTGGGCAAAGCTGTTGGCTGAAACACATCACATGGAGCAGATGGGTCTTTTCCCGCTGAGGACAGCCCATGGTGCCTGGGGTGGGTGAGCAAAGGCTGAGTCCCAGCAAAGCGCTCCTGGCATGTGAGACCAGGTTTGTGATCACCGTGATGTGGCTTGGAAAGCCTTGGCTGGAGGAGACAGAACACGCTCTGCCATCAGAGATGGAGAGAGCAGGAATCGGGAATCCTTGGGCTCCTGGTCCCAGGCAGGGAAAGCCCAGGAATGCAGATGCTGGTTGGTAGCATCAGCAGCAGCAGCAGGACAGTGCCATGAGCCCACCTCAAGGAGCAGAGCCTGTCCTGGGGATCTGCCCATCTGTCTGTCCAGGCAAGCTAAGGGCTGGGCAGCCACATCCATGATGCTCCTGCTTCCCAAGCCAGAGGAGAGACCAGGGCTTTGGCCCCTCTCAGATCCCATCATCTGACCCTTGGAAGAGAAACGGTGCTGACAGGTATCTAAGTGAGGCAGAATTAAGGGAAATGATAATAAATGTAGATGGTCAGGCAGGGGAATGAAATGATCCATCTTTTGCATGTTAGTCAAGAGGTGCTCGCAGGCTCCCCCCCTCCCCGCTCCCATTCAATCAGGGCCTGTCAGACCTCCAGCAGGTTGGCATTTTTGTGAAGAATCTCTCGGCTAAAAATTGTTGTCATTCCTATTTCCTTGTTATCAGTTGGCGGCACCTCGGCGGAGCCCGGAGATTAACGCAGAATCGCCGGGCGAGCATCCATTCCCAAAGAGCCCTATCCATTACGCCGAGCTCGGCGGGTCCCTCCCGCCTCACCTCCCACATTCATCATCTTTAACGCTGACAGCCCGGTGCAGGCCTTTCAAATTTATCTCGCCGCGTCCCGGGCAGGCTCTATCCGTCAAACTGCACGAGAGGGAGCGAGCGGAGCGCCATCTCCTCTCCTCTGTACATCGGGGAGGGAGAGGGGGGAAAACAACCTGCCCGTGTGAGGGACTCGGTAAAAGATTGGTCCGAGATACACAATTAATCATGGCTCGCATCAATTTGCTTGATTTACTCCCTGGAGGGAGAAGGGGCGTAAACACGGCGTGTGCAGAGGCAGTGTGGAAACATAATGTGTCTGTCTATAGGAAAAACATTAACACATCATCCCCGTTGTGGGTGATTGATGGGGGAACGGGACAGGGGCAGCCCAGAGCTGGCAGGGTGACAGAGAGCCAGGAGCTTGCCAGGAAGATGGACCCAATGGAAATGAACCTCAGGGGCCACCGGTCAGGGCAGGTGGCACTTGGCACATCTGACCCACCTTGTGCTTCCCTTCCAGTGCTCTTCCCGAGGTGGCAGCCCATTCCAGGTATCTCCCCCCACACTGCAAGCCTCTGGGTGGGGAAGGGAGGTGGGAAGGGAAGCTTCCAGCCATTCGCCATGTGCAAGGCAGGTGCTTCAAGGTACAGATGTATAAAATGTCCCCATCTTCAGGGTGATGCAGAATCCCAAGCAAAACTGCTTTTGCACATAAAAATTTCCAAGGCGTATTTTGTGTTCGCTACTATGTCCTAAATAGGTGTCCGTGCAGCTCACTCTGCCTTACCCTCCCTGAATTCTTCCTGTAAATAACTTTTTTTGCCTGTCCCTGGAGGTGGGTGCATTTCGGGATGAGATCCAAATGTGCGGAGCACGCTCGTGAAGCCCTTCAGTAGCCTTCGGGGCGGGAGATGCCGTAGCAATGAAAGATGCTGTTATTATTAGATCCCAAGCACTGGGTTGTGCCATCCCTTGATGGCTCTGGCGAAGAGGCTGACTTTTATGGAGAAAGTTACTGCTGTATTTACAATCCAAACCTCCTCATAACGAGCCACAGGGTGGAGGAGGAAATGCGGAGAGAGCGTGTGATGATTTAGTGTGTCCTTCTTGCGTGCCTTTCAGCCAAGGAGCCTTCTCCCTCCTTCGCCAGCCCACACTTGGTAGGGCTCTGGCTCTGTGATCACACCCCCATGGACAAGGGGAGTGGGAGGAGAGGTTTAACCTAGGTCGCAATGGGGGACCAGGAGCCTGGAGACTCAAGTCCCAGACTTGTGTCTTCCTTGGTGAAATCTTTGTGTAAATAAATGGTACCCAGACCTCGTTGGGCCAGGTACTGCATTTCCCACTAGCTTTCAGGAAGGTTATTGTGTTTGGAGGTGGATATGGGGGTTCATGAGAGCTCACTGCCACCTGATATGTGTAGGGAATAACCAAGGTGATAGGAATACAGGAATATTGAGAAAGCAACCCGCAGTGTGAGAGTTGTGCAGGATGAGCTGATGCAGTTTACCAGCTCTTAACACCCAAACGGACATGTTTCCCCAGGCAGTTTGCAGACCAGAGACCATTCCTATACTCAGCACTATTCCTGCTACGAGCTGCAGATGCTGCCAGGTTTGCTCCCTGATTAGCCAGCAGTGATGTTGGACAGGCTCACTCCTCCCCATCCGTGTGTGGCCCTTGGTTGGGACCTTCCCGCAGGTGCACCCATCATTTGGGATCTGAACAAGCATCAATTTCTACATATATGTTTCTTAACATGCCTGAGGTGGGGTTTAAAAGCTGGTCTTCCAGCTCTTCCACTGCCTTGCTGTGTGGGGTTTCCTTTAGCTGCAGCCCAGAGTTTCCACCTGGGAGGAAAAGATGCTAAAACAGGGAGATCTGTCATCCACAGAGCACTGGACAGTGCTTTGTAAGTCAAAAATGGGTGAAACAAGTGTAGTCTGCCTTAAATGAAACATGGAGCTCTGTGGAATGATTTGAGTGTCCAGACTGTCCGTTAATCGCCCTCCTGTTTGCAGGTCCTTAGGAGAAAAGCCTACCCTGCTACTATCTTGTCTGTCTGTCTGTCCAGCTATCAGTACAGTGCTTCAGACTGTTCCTATTTCTGATTCATGGAGTATGAATTAAATTCTGAAATTAACACTCCTGCTGGGGGCTACTCCCATCCTCAAGAAAATTCCATCCCTTCTCTATGATGTGCAGCAGCAGCCCACACCTGTGTGCCGTATACACCCAGGAGCATCCCTCCCAGGAGCAGCTGCTGTCCCCAGAGCACCCAGGCTGAGCTCAGGCAGGACCAGCTCCGTGACCCACATTTCTGGGGTTGCTTACGGTTTAAATTTATCCGTTTAATTTCGTTGGGTTCTCCCCTGATTTAGTTTCATCTGAAGAGGGGTTTTGTTTCATTTTATCTTGTGGAAATTACTCATAATTTTGTAGTGGCTGTTTAATATATATATATATGTGTGTATATATATATATATGTATATGCTGGGTTTTATAGCCCATTTTTATCACCTTTTTATTATCTCGGGTCAAAAGCTTTACTGGGTTGCATTCAGGGAATTATGCAAACTAAGAGAAAATACCATAGCAAAACTATAGATTTTCTCATTAAACTCTGCTTGGACATGTAGTTATTGTAGTAAAACTCTAGTAACTATTACAGGCCCTAATATAAAATTATAGTTTGACACCTCAGCGTGATTGGCCTTGCACTGCGGTTAAATTAACCCTTTCCATCCCTTGCCTGCTCACACTAAAGGCTTTTGCTGGAAGCTGGCAAGCTGGACTCAGTGGGCAAGCTGGGGTGGCTGTTTGAGGGCTTAGCCTGGAGCTGCACCCACGACCCCTCTCTGGTCCAGTTCCAGATGCTCCAGAGCAGCTTTGTCTGAGCTGTCAAAACACCTCACTCAAGCAAGAACTGAGAGGGACAGTGATCCTTGAACAAGGGAGGATCCTGCAAGTCCAGGTGAATAAAATCCAATGAGGATGTAGGAGTTTGCTGGAGTTTGCAGCAGTTTCTCATTCCAGAAATTGCTTTGTTCCTACCACCCAAGGACTGTGTAATTCTCCCTGCTCCGTGCACAGTGGATTTAAGGAGCAATAAGCATATTCAGCAACTTAATTATCTCAGACGAGATTTTCTTCTCAATTACACTCAAGGAAATCTGAAGTGATTCCATTCAAGTGGATGGTCTTAGTCCACCCCTGTAAAAAGTAAAATCAGATAAAACATTGTCCATGCATGCCAGCAAATCTCCATGCCTTTGCTGTGTCACTGCAGCAATGGTGGGAGGTTTTGGGACCATCTGACGCAGTGACAGTCTGTGTTTAAAACAACTTGGATGGTCCGGCAGGGATGGGGACTATTTCCTTCTGATTGCCTGATTAACATTTTAAAACCATGTTGATAATAACCTGGGGTAGTGTGACAGTTCAGCAACTTCATTCGAGGGAAACACTTAATCATATTTATTATGTAAACACAGCTTGCCATGCCCCCATTAAATTATTAATAGTACCATTAACATATTTACATATAAATCTTATAGCAATTGATGGAAATGGCTCCAAGAACCCTGCGTTAGCTCCCTTTTTATAATGGATTCTGTCTTGCAAATACCCATTTATTAAAGAGACAAAATATTAATTTTTTGTTAAATGTTCATGTCAAAAATGTCACCTTTGCAGTTTTGCAAATTGCCATTTATGCAAAACCTACTGGGTCGGTATTTTCCTGTCTTAAAAATGGCCTGTTTAAAAATATTGCTTCAATAGCAGCAATTAAGGAGAAAAAGAATAAAGACGTTTCAGTGATCTGGGCAAGTTTTTTGCATTTTCATTAGTGATAAAATTGATAAGCTGAGCAAGACAAAAATAGAGGTTTGTTCCATCACTCCACACCTGGAGGTAGCCTAAAATGCCCTCAATCCCAAGGCTGCCTGGGGCTTAACCACTGAGCAAAACATACACAGTTCCTTCAGTATCCTGAAGGAAACAGGCGGCATAGTGGGGCATGAGGGAAACAGAAGAAACAGAACAGAGGGTACGAAGGATTTACTGAACAGGATAAAGAGAAGAGGTTGGAGGGTAGGTTGGTCCTTCTCTGGTTTCTCCTCCAAATTCTGCATCTTTCTTAATCAGCCCTGCCCTGCTAATAAGCCTAATTAGGCTATATACTGTAATTCCTTAATACCTTCCAGCTAACAGTATCCAAGGGTGATTCATTCTCAGGACTGCCAACTTTCACAAGTTTATCACAAGACTCTCAGGATTTTTTTTTTTTTTTTCATTTTGCTTCTTAAAGTTTCGGGTTCTGCAATCAAGTGGTGGTATAAGAATCTCAGTTTTCCTTTAAATAAAAATGCACACTTCGAGCCATGCGGTCAGGGCAGAAAGCTTGAGTGTGTGCTGTGAGCCTGGTCCTTAAAGCATAGAAACCAGAGAGCAAAGACAAAGGTAACCGCAGGGTGGTGGAGTTGTAGGATAATTTAGGTGGAAGGAAGCCTAAGGAGGTCACAGTACACTTAATTTCTGGTGCATCTCATATAAAATGGCAGTTTCCATTAGCGTTTTTAGTATTAAAAATAGTAAGGCATAGCTCACAGTTTTGTGTGAACTGTGTATTCTATACGTCTCCATATGGGAAAGTATAAACCTCCGCCGAGAGCTTGGCTGCCCCTTACCCCTCCGGCGCTCCCGCAGACATCCCACACTGGCAGTTCTGAGCTGAGCAGGGAGGGATAGAACCAGTTTGATGGGAAGGAGCTGTAGCTGCCTGAACTGGGACTTGCTGGGGACCCAGCAAGGGGCTCCCAACCCAGCTCCGCTTAGGACGCATGACCTTGGCAAGTTGTGCCTCCCTTCCACACCACCCTTCTCCCCACCTGAATGCAGGGCTGAGCAAGGCGCTTTTCCTTCTGGAGAATTATTGGAGAATTAGACCTTATTATGGTAATGCAGTAGCCGAAGAAAGACGGACGAAGCATTACAAAGGATTTTTTTCCCTTTCTCAATTAAATGAATGTTCTCCTAACCCATCGCGCCCAGCCCTCGTGTGTGCTGTTACAATTGTCTCTGAAAACTCTGTCTGATTTTTCAAGCAATTTCTCACGAAACAGGCACTTTCAGAAAAATCATAAGAAAGCAATCGTTTCAAATTGGTCATTTGGGACTCAAATTACTAATCTAATACATTTTTTATTGAGGGTTCCTGAAAGGTTCCATAAAACACAGTCTTTGAAGCTGCCCAAACTTGCCAGCCTCCCAGTTTGACAAATCGAATCCAACAATCCACTTTGCAGCTCAGGTTTAGGGCTCAGGAAGCCGCCACAGAAATAGCAGCATTTATATTTCTCCATCAATAGTGCCTATCTGGTCAGATTTTTAAATTCCCTGGGGAGTTGTGTTGATTTTCTTTTGCCTGTGCTGGATTTTTGTGTCTGTGTCCAAGCTGCAGGTCTCATATTGGGGATATTTGTGGGGGAGGTTGACCTGGAATCTGCTGCTGAGCATTGTCTCTGTTCCAGCTCAGAAGAGCAAGCAGGACAGAAGTTGACCCAGGCAAGGAGAGAACTGGGAGCCAGAGACTGACTTTTTTTTTTTTTTTTAAATAGAATTTGTATTATTTATTATATTATTATATTTTATTGCTTTTTCATTATTTATAATGTTATTTATGTTTTTCTTGAGGCTTAGATGGGACCCCATTAGCAGCAGAGCACTGTGCACAGTCCCATTGAGCTTAAAGGCTGAACAGAGAAAGAAACTGAAACATGGGCCATACACGGAATCCTGATCTTCTGTCTAGGAATGAGGGCTGAAAGCACGGGAAAATTAATGAGATCAAACAGGCAGTCTCTGGTCCTGAGTCCCTGTGTCATGTCATGGCTGCAAGACCATATTCCCTTCTTTGCAGCAGTTTTTGGGGAATAGGGGTAGTGCTGACCCACTTCCCAGTGGCCACTCATGGTTACAAAGCATCAGCCTTCTCACACACGAGGCACCTATCAAATAGATGTTAATTATTATTTTGGCAGATGCTGAGGGCCGTCTGAGTGCCGCCTTGAGGTACAACCAAAAAAAAGGCGCCTCTCTGATCAGGTCTAATAAAATCCAAAATAAAACTCTGTGGGTTGACAGCCAGCTCCTTCTTGATGCTGGAGAGACAGCATCCAGCGAGGAAAATCCAACAGTGTGAGGCCAACACCAGCTCAGCCGGCCAAGAGTCCAACCAAAATTGCTTTTTCCCTTGAAGGTCTTGTGGCAGCTTTTCTTTTGCAAGATCTGCCAGTTGGGAGCAAGGCAGAAATGTGGGTTTGGGGAGGATTTTCAAGCAGTGTCTGCTTCTTGGTTCGGCCAGCACAAGAGTGCAGAAGGGAGAGCGAAGGAATGAGGGAGCTCGAGAGAAAGACACTGAAAAAGCTGCTTGGCTTCAGGCAGAGATGGGGATGGAAAGTTTGGGAAGAAAGGCGTTACCTCTGCCTGCAGCTCAGCACCCACAAAAGCACAAGGCTTATGGAGCAGGGATTAGTGCAGCACTGATACTCAGACCTGGCATCTTGCTCTGAATTCCCGAGAGGAGCCATGCAATCAGGAAAGGGGGCTTCGCTGCCAATCCCACTGCACCCAGACCACTCCTCACCTAGCAGCCCACCGTGTCCTCTGGCTGTGTGGCTCCCTTGGTGCCAGTGTGGCCAGCTCAGTGCTGACACGCTCCCCTGTAATGCCTCCAAGGGGGCCTGTTACTATTTATTGGGTTAGCGTGTAGTTTTCTGCTGCCATTACAGTTTTACTGTGGGGATAATGCACAATGTGTAGTCAAAAAGGAGAGCAGGAGTTGAGTTCAAGCCAAACATGGTCATTTTGGGTATCAACTGGGACTGCATTGCGTGGGAGACTGTTTTCAGCTGAGTCTGCCTGTGGTGGTCACCCATGGGTCATGGTTACCTTTCCAGCCCATCCTTGTCTGTAGCTTCTTGAGCAGTTTGACACCAGGATCCTGCCCTTGTGCAGGTAGGGAGCATGCGCTCCCAGTGCATTTCCTTTTGCTCTGCTCAACCTATTTTTAGGCTTGTGTGAGCAGCAGGATGCCACGTTTCCATCAGAGGGGCTGCATGACTGTCAAGGTTTTAAGCCCAGCTGGAGATAAAACACCATGCATCACCCTCCCCCTGCCACCCTGGTGGAATGCGGAGGAGAATCAAAGACTTGTATGTTGAGATAAGTACAGTTCGATAATTGAAAATAAAGTAAAATGCAATAATAATGGTGAATAATAACAATAATGATAATAAAAGGGGAAAAAAACAAGTGATACACGATGCAATTGTTCACCACCCACTGACCAATGCCAGACCCCGCTTCCCAAATCCAGGTCAGCCATACTTCCAGGTAACTCCCCCCAGTTTATATTCTGGGCATGGCATTCTATGGTGTGAAATATCCCTTTGGTCAGTTCAGGTCACCTGTCCCAGTTATGCATCCTTCCAGTTTCTTTTGCGTACCCCTTCACTGGCAGAGCATGAGACAAGGGGGAAGAAAGTCCTTGACTTAGGATAAACACAACTTTGCAGAAAAACAAAACATCAGTGTTTTATGTAACATCAGCTACCAGGACCAGGCACAGAGAGGTTTCGGCCTGTATCTTGGCACAAAGTCCCTGCACAGAGACGCGTGGAGCTCGTGGCAAGTCAGGACCACTGCTCCTTGCTCCACCAAGCTGCGGGTGTAGCTCTGCCAACCCCCTGATCCTTCCCACCACCCTTCCTTGAATTCCCTCCAGATGCTGGATGGCTCTGCAGTGTGAGTGTGCTCCGTGTCCCCTTTACCCTCAGGATTCTCTCCTGTCCCTGTCGCTGTGTGCCATGGCCGCGTGCTGCAGCGCAGCCTCCCCGGGACGGTGCCTGAGAAGCTGTTTGCTTTAGCTGGAGGGAAGAGGCAGCCACGGGCAGGAGCGGCGGGTGGCTGTGACGGAATGTCTCCCGGCCCGCTGTTCCACAGACTTGGATGTCGAGAGGAGCGGAGGTGCCAAGTGCTGATCTGGCTTTTGTACTGTTGATGTGCATGATGCTGCTTTGGATTTACACCCGTGGAAGCGGGATGGGAACTTGGCCTCGGTCTCAGTGCTGTCGGAAAGCTGAGGGAGCCTTCCGACCCACCGCCAGGCTTCTAATTGGAGTGGGGGATGCAGTGGAGGAGAGGAGGGGTGAGGCTCAAGGCAAAGGGAAGGCAGCCCTGGTCTTCGTGGCCTCCGGGGGAATAAGTGTCAGCTGCAGCGACTGCCCATCACGGGAGGGAACAGCGAGGGTCTGAGCAGGTCAGGACTCAGAAGGAACAAGAAACCAGGACTTTCGGTGCCTTTCCCGTGCTCCTTCACATCCCCTCAACCTAGCAAAGATGCATTTCCTTGTGCATCAGCCGAGGCAGCCCGGGGTATGGGGATGAGGTTGCCCCTGTGCCCTAAAGCTGTGCCTGTGCAGGTCAGGACTGCATGTGAAACACCAGATCACAGCAGCAGATTAAGAGGCTGAAGCATCAGGATGTGTCCCCACTTTGTGCTGAGCATCTCTCTCTGGGGAGGGAAGGCTCTTAGGGCAAATTTCACCTTGTGCTAAGGGGTCAGCAAAAAACTCCCATGCCACTTAAATCTCACTTAAGTACTCTGCACTGGAGTGAAATTAACTCTCTCCACAGAATAAGCCATCAAGAAAAACTGATCTAAAAATCTGCACTGGGCCACAACTGAGCCACGCTTCTATTAGCAGGTAAAAAAATATTTCCCATCCTTAGAGTTAAATGAGCCAATAGTTCAATCACAGAGCGAAAAGCAGCAATAGAGACAGGGATGCTGAGTGCCTCAGGTATTGGGAATCTATGCTAGGAATCACAATAAGCAGGACTTGCCTGTGTTCTCTGTGTTTAGCAGCAGTGTTATTCAACAACCTATTTGCAAATGCCATCTTCCAAAGTCCTTTTTTCCCCCCTCGTTAAAGTTGCAGCGATAATAGGGCGATTACAGTGCAATAAGCTAAACGCAATCCATTAGTGGCATCACAGCCATTTTTAGATCTTGGGAGAAAAAAAATCAAAGCTGTTTAAGTTTTCTTATTATGCACATTAAAAGGCAGGCAGCGGGGTTTGATCAAAGACACCACCACCCCTGTGCTCCCCCGCCTGCCTCCTGTCCCTGCATCTTGCCCCCCCTCTATTCATTAGTGGTCACAGCTGTGCAGTCGGCCAATTACTTGGGAATAATAAGTACATTTTGCAGTAAATTAAATATTAATTAGTCCTTGGCAGGTTGTTTTGGGGGTTTTTTTCCTCATTTCCCTCCCTCCACCTGAAAACAGTGGAAGGGATGTGACACTGTTATCGCCTGTGTCGGCATGTGGGTGAGAGCAGGGGAGGCTCTCCCCCATCCCTGTGCTCCTTCTCCTCCAAGATGGCTTGCAGCAAGGTCTTTCCTGCTCTTCCTAGAGGGTTCACTGCTGCTGGGCCAGGATTTGCAAACACATCCTCAGCTTGGATGATACCTTCTTCCAACCTGGGCATATCCTGTCTCTGCCTGGCTTCCCATCCTGCATGCTCCACTTGGGCACTTAGCTCTCCACGCAGAGCATCATCCCTGATTGCTTGTGATGTGCACGTGAGGCCGCATCCTGCCCTGCTCCTGCACAGCAGGACCTCAACCCAAACAGTGTGTCCTGTCAGGTGATGAGGAAGAAGAGTAGTCCCTGGCCAGGGGTTCAGAGGGTCCGCCAGGGACTCTGGAGGCAGAATGACCTGGTTTGGATTTCTCTGTTCCCATGGAAGTCAGACTGCCTTGAACAAGTGGAGACCCTGGGAAAAAAGCCCTGCAGACATTAGCCAGGTGAAGCGCAGACCAGATCCCAAGCACGGATCTGCTGGAATGAGCAGTTTCTTAAAGTGAGCCAGGTGGGCTAGTTTTGATGATATCAACATATCAGCATGTACTACAGTTTAAAGAATGAATGCAGTGGAAAGAAAAAGTGGATGAAAAGAGCAGCTAAGCTCTGCATAGGAGGGATAAGAGCCTGACATGGAGGGAAGTCCTGTCCTTGCTCTGGAGCGCCCCAGGAGCACTGCAGAGGCTGGTACAGGAGTCCCTGCGAACCCTCAGCAGTCAGGACAGGAGGGGCAGATGCTCTGGTGGCTCACCCATTCCCTGCTGGCTTACTCCAATTGGAGCTGCTGTCCCTGTCACCCGGCCTGTGCCTCCCTAAAGTGCAGCATTACCTTTGCTGCCTGTGGCCAGACAAGAAGCTGGAAACAAGGAGATGGGGTCTTAGCATCCAACTCACCACCCATCCTTCCTCCTTGCCACCAATGTCAGCATGAGCAGAGGAGAGGGCATTTTGTGCTCCTTTTCCTTACAAATCTGTTACCAAGATTTTCTGGAGCAGAATGAGCTATGTTAGCAAAAGCAGAGTAATCTGTGCCTGTTGGCAGATCCCAAGGTAAAAGGTTCCACTTGTTCAGCTCTTGGATTTACACTTTACTGAACAGCTCTGTGGGCTGCCTTGTGATGCACCATGCACGACTTCACCCCTTGGTGCTCTTGAGTGCAATTAAGTTGTGGGCTTTTTTTAAATGTAGCTTGACAATATGCAGGTTAGGTTTGTATTTTATTTACAGCTTTTACTTGGGGACCAATAAAACCCCAGCTGGCTAATGTGAGATCTAAAACTTGCATCTCACTCTTTGCCTTGGATATCTTTTCTATGGTAAACTATTTATTTGTGTTTCATCTTTCTCCTCTTCCCATGCTGAGAAGCCAAGAGCTCCAGGGGCTCTTTGAAGACTATTTGCTATAGGATAGCAACTGGAATTCTCTTTAAACATCCTTGCCTGCTTTGTCCTGTAACTGGCCTCTTGGTGTCAACACACAGTTTTGTGCGAGTTTCCTGTGCAAAGCTAACATTTGCACGTTCCCCTGGCAATTGTGCTTCCAGATCCCTCTTGTTCAAGCATATCCCATCATTTATTCTTGCAGGAATGAGCAGCAGTTACTCCACGTGCCAAATCAGAGGCGGCATCAAGACCTCTTTAAAAAGAAAGATTTAACTGGGTTAGGAATGACTGCTGTGCTGCTTGGGTAGGAGGAACGTGCTGTGTGACCTACGTGTCCAGTCAAAATGGTCCGCCTTTGGATTGCAAGTATGTGGTCCCCCTGTCTATGAGCTCCAGGCTCTCATCACACAATTAAAGTGCAACAAAATCTTCTTGCAAAATCCCAGTGCATTTCACTGTCGGGCAGTCAGACATCTCCACCTACGAGCATCCCTCTGACACTGACCCTGGCATGCCAGCAGAATACATGTGAAGGGTGAGATGGCATCAGACTAGGGACACAAATCATGCTAAAAATGCCAAATAGTTGTGTTTACATGCATTCGCAACCCAAGGGTCATGCTCTTGCCATAAAAAGGGAGATGAACCCTAGTGAGATGGGAGCCATGCTCCCAAGGATGCCTCTGGGAGGGAAAGATCAAGAACTGTTGCTCATAATGGCATTAGCTGCTAAAACAGTCAAAATAATCAGGAGGTGGGGAGGATGCTGAGGGGACAGATGCAGCTGTGTGACAAGTGCCCGTCGTGTGCCGGTGCATCTGCCCAGTGACACCCCAATGTGCCCATTCTCCCTGGCATGTTACAGGTCTTCAGTGCGCATACCCCAACACCCAGCCCCCCTTTAAACCCCAGCAGTGGTTTCGGTTATATGGATCAAAAAGGCCAGGACGAGCTCTACGAAGACACAGAAGGGAAAACATTTTCTTTCTATCCCGTGTTATTTTTCACTCCTTCTGTTTCCCTTTCTGCCATCTCACGACTCTCTAAATTCAAGGGAGCTCTTCCTCAAGGTGAAATGAAGGCTCTGGGCTGCATTTGGTAGTGCCGACAACAGGGGATGAGGGTCAGGGAGGGTTAAGCAGGGAGGGGGCAGTGCAACAAGGCGGCCTGATCTAGTGATTAAACAAAGGGATTCAGCCAACATGTGTAAAATTAAGTGATCAAGAGTTGATTACAGAGTGCATTGATTGTGTACTGATGGATTAAACAGAGTCGTGCTCGGGATGCGATTTTCCAAGCCGGGCACGAAAAGCGCAGGCAATTGACGTGTTGGCCAGAAGGACCTGCTTCTCCCAATCCCTGGCTTTTATACATTCTCCGGATAAATCTGCAGAGAGGCCCGTGGAATTATAATCGATTATCCATTTCTCAAAGTCACTTAAGGGCCCTGAGCTACAAGCTAAAGTGCCGGTGCTGCGAAGAGGCATTGGGTATGCGCCGGCATGTGCGGGTGCTGGCGCGAGGGGAAAATGTGGCAATGACCCTGTGTGCTGCAAGCTGATGAATCTATTTTCTTGTAGGAAATAGTTTTGACAGTTCAATATCTGTGTTTTCGATATGTGCCCCACACATCCCCAAGGGAGGAGAGGAGAGGAGCTGGAACGTGGCGAGGGGGGAGTGGGTGGGAGGCAGGGAAAGACTCTACCCCATCACCCCTTCAAATTATAGGCGTATCAGTATATCACCAACTTAACAGGCTGCCCTCCAAGTCAAGGGCATGGGAGCAGCATGGCTGCCTGCATCTTCTGGAGGGCCAGAATGGGGCTGGAGCCCGTCTTGGAGTACCTCGCTGGGCTGTGGGGGGACCCTCAGCATGCCCCAGCCCATTGGCAGGAGAGTAGTCCCTAGGCTCTCATTTCACTGCCAGTGGTGAAGGCAAAAACCCATTTCCAGGCTGATCCTGTCTCTCAGGATGCAGTCAGGTCCTTTGCTGAGAACTCAGAGATGCAGGCAGATGGGGGTGAGACAGCTGAGCAGCTGCAGCCTGCTGCAGGATCATCCTGCACATTTTATAGGGAGCTGGATGTGATGGTGGAATGAGGCCGGGGCCAAAAACCCCTGCAGGTCTCCCCCAGTCCCTGTGCAGGGCTGTTGCTCCCACTCCCAACTGCATCCTTGTTTCTGCTACAGATGAAGCAATCAAGGCCCAAAACAGGCCCCAAATGTGTCCAGACCTCAGATCCCAGCTCTTGTACAGTCTCCCAGCCAGATACGAAGATGTTTCTGTGAAACTCCCACCTTTTCTAGTTCCCACTGCCATCATTTTTTGGCATTTAGAGAAGATGCTTTGCTCCAGGTCTTTCCATGCCAAGAGTTGATGCAGAGCATAGATAGTTAAGGCACGCTTTGGCAATGCAGCTACACAGCTCCTTCCCTCCACCCTCTCCCACCAGGCCAGCAGAAACTCCAGGCTGGGCAACTGGTTCAACCAGCGACAAGAAGTGGCCCTTGTAACAGCAAACAGTGCCAGAGGCCGGGCACATTGATGAATGTTGCCCAGCTGCCAGCCCTGGGTACACAGCCCCAGGCATTCCAGGTGGCTGAGGAGGATGAGGAGGGATGGTGAGGAGGCAGAATCATTCCCCACACTCCGTCCGTCCATGATGCACACATGGCACAGGAGCTGAGACAGCCCTGGCGTCTTCTGCCTGCCTGCCTATGTGCTGGGAAGTGTGCTGTGTCCCAGTGCTTCATTTTGCAAGTCCAACTGAGGAAGGACTGGCCATGGGCCATGGAGTCTGCAGAACTGCAGGCATGATCCCTGGGTCCCACTGGCTCTGGGTGGTTTGTCCACAGCCTGGCCAGTCTTGGGTGCATGGTATGAAAAGACCCATGGGATGGAGGGCAGCTCAAGGATGCGGAGGAAGGAGGTGCATCGTGCCCCAGGAGATCCCCCAGGACGTAAGGACAGAGTTGTAAGATTCTCTCAGCAGTGTTTCTGCCATGCCGTCTTCGCTGAAGTCAGGGACCCCTGACTGATGCTGGGGAGACCCAGCTGCTCCGTAGGACTTGAATGTTTGGGAGACAAATCAGTGGGTTGGAGGAGACTCCAGTTTCATTCCCAGAGCCGAGGATGGATGGCAGCAAGAAGATCCGTGGTCCTGAGTTTTTCCAGACTCATACTGGCACCCATCAGAGAATCTGGAGCAGAGAAGGGATCACCTCTGTCCTTGGTCCCTGCTGACCCCATTTGGTCAATTTCCAGCCCAGTGAGGGGTGTGGCTGGGCACTGTAGTGCTTCCTTGGGAGAGGCTTGCCTGGGCAGGCTCCCCAGCTGGGAGCTGCAAGAGAGGAGGGCAGGGATGGAGGCAGTGCAACACCTTCCCTGGCTTGCTCTCGGCGTTTCTCTACTTCCCTCTTGTGAAACCTGGGGAAGTGTTTCTGCTCAGTTTGGCATCCCCACGTTGAGCAGCACCATGGGGAGACAGGATCACAGCCCGTCCCAGCCCTCCTCTTCCCCTCTCCCTTCCAGGTCCCTGTCGTGCTCTCCCTTTCCAGCTCTCCCGGCGGCCTGCGTCCCTCTCATCGAGGATTCATTGTCTTGTCAGCCTCTAGTTAGCCGGCATGCGTACGAATCATAAATTACCCCACCCGGGCCTCTGCTATGCTTCAGCACAGACAAAAAAATTGCACTCCATCACCGTGTCTCCCGGCTTTTAGTGGTATTGATCAATGCTGCTCCCTTCCCGCCCCCCCCCTTTTCATTTTAACCGAGCCGGTTAAGTGCAGTATCTTATTTTGTGCTGGGACAAATGAAAAGAATATTAGCAAGGGCTGAAATATATCTCTTTTTTATCTCTCTGCTACTTTTTTATTGAATCTTTCTGAGTAGGTGGCTTTCCGCAGGATGACAGCCTCATGACAGGCTCCTCATTACAGCTGAGACAGTAATTGTGATGCATTTCCCTGCGCGGCCTTTTCACTTCTCCCCCCCCTCCTGCCTTTCCTCCTCTCTCCCTTTCCCCTGATTTGTAAAGTGATTGGATGTACAGACTCACTCAGTTTCTTAAATTATTGCCCAGCTCAATCCATCTTCCACTGCCCCGCACCGGGCAGCCATGATCTCCGCAGATGGAGAGCCAGGGTCGGATCACGAGGGGTTCCTCACCTCTCCTGCTGCCGGGCTGCCCCTCGCCATGAGAAACATGGTGCTGGACCCAATGCAACATGCAATAGCCTCTGAAGAGCCCAGGGTGCTATTAAAACATGCATTTTTACTGAGTGACCCATGGGATCAACCTCAGCTGGGTTTAACTGCATGGCAGCAGCACTGCACCAGTTTACACCAGTCGTCTCCAGTATCCAGCTTGTCGGGACGGGCAGCTACAAGAACAACTCTTTCTTTAGAAGGAAATCAATATTTTAGCAAGCTTTTCTGCCTCGGATCCCTCTATAGTTTTTACTCTCAGCAGAAGTAGGTGTATTTTCTAAGCTGCTTGGCAGCCTGGGCACATTAGCAGGGAGCAGTGTCGGGATCAGGCTCTTGGTAGGGATGCAGCAGTCTGAGTGCAGGTCTTCTCTGTGACCCAGTTTGTTCATGGGGTTGTAGAGGTTCCCCTGTCCGTGTCTCTACGTGTTTTATACACCCTGGGTGTATAAAACCATCTGTCACTCATCCCTGTGCCTCTCTTTGCTGGATTCAAGGCAGGAGTGGCCTCGTGCTGTGCCAAGCACAATCCAAGTCCAGCTTCTGCTGGTGCCCTGCAGCATCTTTGCGCTGTGATGCAGGAGTGATTCCTTAAAAACATTTTCTTACCTGAAAAGCCATTTTTTCAGACCGCTACCACCTTCCTGCCTGCACAGACCTCCAAAAGGCATGTGCTCCAAGGGAGGTCTGCTCAATGCAGGGTGATTCCTCAGTGGTCTGGATGTGCTTGCTGCTGTGTGGGGTGTTTGCAGAGTTAGGTTGTGCTGTGGATGCAGTCACGGCCAGACACTGAACCCAGCCACAGCACGCAAACCTTGAGTCACCTCACTGCCTATCTCTCTCTCTGGCACCTGGATCTCCACTGCCGTGTGCAGAGCAGCTGCAGCAGGGGCCCGATCCAGGGTAACCTGGTCCTGGGCAGCAAGCTGAGGTCCACATCCCACAGCCAGGCAGGAGCCTGAGGGATGGGAAGGCCCTGATGGAAGGAGTGGGAGGTGCCCTGACCTCATGCAGGTTTTTGGGAGCCTATACCTTTTGGTACCAACCAGCAGGATCCAAGGTAGTGCCCAGCAGGCAGGACGCTGCCCCATGGGGATGGCACTGGGACCACACCAGTAAATAACAGGGAGATGGGACAGCAATGAGCAACATTATTCCTGCTCCCTCACTTTATTATCAAATATTTTTTGCCTCTCCTGTTATTCTGCGATGCTCTGCACTGACACATGAACCATCTCTGCCTTGAGCCACCCTTGTCATCTCCCCTCCTTGGCTGCCACTTACTACCAGGGCTCTGTGAGCCTCATCAGTTGCGGCGTGGGCTCGCCAGGAGAAGAGTGAGTGTTTTGCTATTTCCAAGCTAATATGGGGCTTTCTTTGAATTATTGTTTTTTGAGCTGGAAGGAAAGGAGGCTTGTCACGCAAGATACCTGCTATCAGTACACAAATAACAGCAAGCCCATCATCGAATGGAAAATAATCGCCGCGGAAACGGAGTTGCAGAGCAGCCGGGAGGGATTATTACAGGCGCTGGCAGTGGCGATGCTGTCAAGGAGTCTGTGTCAGCACTTCCATTACCACCCACCTGGATTCGGCATGGCCCCTGAAGCAGGGCACGGGGCCGCAGGGCCCCAGCGTGGGGTCATTTCTATTCAGAAGAGTTTCAGATCAACTGGCTTTGATTGGGTTTAAATGATGGAGTGTTTAAGAGGGAGAGAGCGGAAATAGGAGGGTGAGATGGAGGGAGGCATCTCAGAGGAGGGGGGTTTGGTACTCAAGAGAAGTGGAAAACAGTTTGAGGTAGGAGAAATCAGGAGTTGGGACTGAAGAGCTGGTCCTCATGGGAGCAAGCTCCAGATGGTCACAAGGAAGGATAGCATGGGGAGGCGCAGGTGGCACCGCCTGTGCCACCCATGGCAGCAGTTCCTGGGGAGGCCCCTGACTGTGCAAATAAGCCATCAGTGCAGATGAGCAGTGGAGTTACAAACAATTTATTTCATTCATTTGGCAACTTGCTGAGCTCCTGTGCAGAGCAAGCCCTCGTGCCTTGTAAACTTTGCTCATTGAGTGACTTGGGAGCACTGTTTACTCTGCGCTGCATAGTGGTGAGGGGCTGTATACATTCTGTGCTGTCAGGACTGTTGGTGGGCTGGGTTCTTTTTTTTTTTTTTAACTTAAAATGTTCTCCAAAACAGCAGTTTGCATTCTGCTTGTGAGGGAAAGCTCTGCCTTCCAAGTGATGCACTCCCACTCTGCATAAGCCTCCCAGTGCTGTCAGGGCACAGGTGCAGGGCAGAAGCAGGGATGACTTCATAGCTCCATGCCTGTTCAGTATCATGCTTGTGTCCCCAGAACCTGAGCCCGGCTCCCATCCTGGAGCCCAAGTCCCATTACCAGCTCCTTTGCAGTGAATCAGACCTTTCTCAAAGGACTCATAGGAATTATCTTTCATCTGTGTCAGTGTAACTGAAGGAAGGATCCGGCCCTCCATCCCCAGTGGGATCGGGAGGGTTTGGTCCAGTCCGTACCTGGGCTGGGATCCATTTGCAGATGCCCTCTGAAAGATCCTGTGGATAAATTCCTCCACACAGGGGTGAATCTGCGCACTGAGCGCTCTGCTCTCAGAGCAGGAAATATTCGGTTTCAACACTTGGAGTTAAACATTTCCACGGAGCCCAGGGGACCGTGCAAACAGCAGGAGCACCAAGGCTCTGCCTTTTCATCTCTCTGGCACTGGTGAGCGGGGGGGTCGGCAGCAAGGGAAGCACGGCAGAGCCAGGGAGGGTAAACACTGGAGCCGAGCCTACCGAGTAACCAGAGAGTGAAGGGGAGAGAGAGGGGCAAAGAAAACAAAAACACAGCTGCCAAAAAACAAAAGCCTGAAAAGAGCCATTCAGTGTCTCCCAGGAGCGGGTTTGGCACAGGGCAGGGAAGGACAAGCGGGGAGCAGGCGCAGGTCCCTCTCGCTCAGGGATATGGGCCCTTTGTTCTGTCCTGGGCAAATCAGTGCCCTCCACTCCATCCAGAGGGGTAAGCACTTACACCCCAGCACGGTCCAGCCACACACATGGTGCAGCATCCTTTGTTTTCTCCTGGGTATCGGGATGTCCCTGCTCTGGAGAGGAGAGGTGGGATGTATGCATCTCTCTCCACCCTGGCATTCACAAACAAAGCCTGAGGACTTGCCATGCCCATCCTCTCCCTCTCCGCACAACCCAGCATCCGACACCATGCAGATGGGTACCACTGCCCAGAGCAAGACACCACAGCGTGGGTGTGTGCCAGGCTCTGGGCATGCTGCACATGTGGATGCTGCTGATTTGGGGAGACGCATCTCAAGAGCAGCCTCTGTGGCACTGCAGGCATGCAGCAGGTTCCACAGACTGGGGAGGCTTGCGTAGGTGTCCTCCTGGCACAGGAGAGGATCCTTCCTTTCTGCCTGTCACTTGCATTTAGCCCTGCTCCTGGGAAAGCGCAGTTGTCAGCCCCTTGGGCCGGGAGCTGGGGCTCCTTCTGTCTCCTGCTTTGGGATCTGTACGTCAGGGACTTGGCTGTATGTCCAGGTTCTTGTTCTCCTGCCCCTCTGGAAGCCCTTGTTTCAGTACAAGCACCAGCCTCCTGCGCTCACCAGAGCAAGGGGATCTTCTCCGGCTGTCATGGGGATGTGAAGTGACAGCTGTCACATCTTTCCTTGGCACAAATTCGTCACCGTATCATTGGTGTAGCTGGTGGGTAAGGCCACTGCTGCTCATTTCTCCTGCTGGCCTGGGCTGGGGTTGGGAGCAGCCATGGAAGACAGCAAGGCTTCTTCCCATGGCCTGAGATCCCTCCTGGTTGCCCCAGACACTGAAAGCCAAAGTTACCTCTGTTTAGGAACATGCACCCCCTGGAAGAGTACCGGAGAACAAGCAGGGCGTGAGGACGTGGGTGTGCAGGAGGTTAAAAATCCCACCAGTCTGGTGTACCAGCTGGTCCCCAGCAGGAGACCCTGACTGTGCATCCTGATCCACGGCTACCAATGCCAGTTCTGTGGTCTGGGATAGTTCATCACCTCCTCCAGCAAAGGAACGTCTCTGGGCTCCCTGTAGAGCAGAGACATTGCTCAACCTCTGGGATGCCCAGCCTCAGGGGATGCTCAACCACTGTTCCACCCTTTGGTGCTGCTGAGAGCATCCCAGCCCCAGCAGCCAAAGCTGTGGATGGCAGGCAATGGGGGCTCATGGGCCCCACGGCGGTGGCCTGGGCCAGGAGCGGGGATGCAGTGCGGTAGGGTGGAGGGCAGCCTGTTTACCCATCCGTCTGTACACCCCACAGCGGGGATCCAGCAGGATTTCCCGTCCGCTCAAAGGCTGCCTGTTTATTTTGGGCAGGAGACTCAGACAGCTCCATTGTTTTGCTGTGAAGTTGGGGTTATAAATAGCAGGTGGTCGGGGACACTCTTGGGCTATTTTGGGCCCCCACTAGACAAAAGTGGAAAATCTCCAAGAGGAAGGTGGAATTACTGAAATGCCGACCTTTCCCGCAAGGGTCAGCAGGAGCTGGGAGTTTGGGTTTGGGTTGGATTCTGGGCATTATTTAAAGATGAGGGAAGGAGAGAGGGAGATGTTCCAGATTGCATGGGCTGCATGCTGTGTCCTCCCTGGCAGAAGGGTGGTGGGAATGAAGGGCCGAGGCACCTGGGATCTGCCTGGGAGCCTTTGGGAGTGGCCCAAGTCCAGAGCAGAGACCAGCAGGGTTTTCCTCCTGGCTCTTCAAATGGGAGAGTTCCCAGTGGAGAGGGAAGCTGGGGAGGTAGGGAATGCCCCATAGCACTGGCCTGCCCCAACCTGCCCCTCAAGCCTCAGTTTCTCCCACCTCCTATAGGGATGCTGAAGGAAAGGGCAAGTAATATCCCGGTGATAGCCCTGCTTCCACCAAGCACGTACACTTTGTCCTGCTGGAGGGCAAAGATAAGCCAAGGTGACTCTCAAACTTATTTCAGACGCTTTCTCTCATTAAATGCCTGTGCCAGGCAGTTATACAGGGAGAAGCAGGGACCCAGTAAAGCTGCTCACACCAATGTTTTACCCTTTGAGAAGGTCTGCCTCTTTAATGGGGATTCATTTAACTGGACTCCGCCATCATTAGGAAACATAAAATGGCACCTTTTGGCTCCTGATTGGAAGGCCACACTGCACGCAGCCCCCTCGTATCCAGCGCCGGCTGCTTTATTGTGCATTACTGCCTCTCACTCGGATTTAACCAATTTGATCCATGTCTAATACATAAATAAATAATCCAGCAGGAGGGTTCATGTTGGATGACAACAGGCGGCTATAAAGCACGTTTCTCCCTGCCAGAGCCATCTGAGCCAGGCTCCGCACGCCCTCTCATGAGCAGAGCTGCTAGTACAGCTGGGAGAGGGGGCCTGGGGACCCGCGGGCTTCTCTCTTTTATGGGAACTTCATTGTTTGCTTTAGAGTTTTATTTTATGTTAAATAGACGCTGTATATTCCTTACAGAGGGGGCAATAAAGTTTCTGAGCTGGAAGAAATTGGCTTCAGAGCAGGGAGTGAACCAGGGAGATGTGGCTGGGCAGGGAAGTGGAGGAGAGGATTGAGGGTAAGGAGGGTGTGAGGAAATGCCTCGCTTGCAGATCTGCCTCAGAGACTCAACCCAGCCAGGGGTTGGGGTACACAGGCAGCCCCAAATCTCACCCAGGGGAGATACAGCCCCAGGGGACCTAGGGCTCTGGCAGCTGCGGGGTCTGGAGCTGCTGGTGGTGCAGGGAGGACAAGGGGCCCCAGCCCAGCCCTGGGACAGCGTGAGCCATCCCGGGTAATGAGCATCCAGACCTGCTCCCTACCACATCCACGGCCTCGTGACATGAGTTCTCCTCTGCCTCCCAACACTGTGTGCCCATGGAGATTTGCTCTGCCCTTCACGGGGAGGATCATCCTGACCCACCCAACTTCAGGAGTGTCAAGGAGGATGAAGATGGCTCTTTATAATGAGTTAATAGGAACAGTGAGCAATGTTGTGTCATCCATCTACTCCAAGTCGTATCGCCTGAACCGCATATGAGAAGCTGGGTTTGCACAGGGTTTGCACAGGGTCACTTGCAAAATGTGGCTGTTGCTGCTCCCCCTGAAAGACTGAAGGGCCCACAGCCAGGGTTGGGATGCTCGTGTCAGCTGCTGTCCCACTGCAGAAGAGAGCCAATCCCTGCCCCAGGGGTTGTGGGATGGGGAGAGAATTAGGGCTATACCATGAAAAAATCCCTGGATTTCAGTCCTGTGCTAGGACAGGAACCAAGGCAGAGCACAGACGATCCTGATGGCAGCTGATCTGAGCTAAAGCTTTTTCCCTTCTTTTCCTTCCCACAGGCAAAAAGAAAGCAACTTTGTTTGACAGCCAGGCTCCGATCTGCCCCATCTGCCAGGTCCTTCTTCGCCCTGGGGAGTTGCAGGAGCACATGGAGCAGGAGCTGGAGAAGCTCACCCAGCTGAACATCAGGTAAGCAGCTTCCTGGGGTCCACCAGCATCCCTGGTGACCCAGCTGGAGCACCTACATGTGGCAGAGAAGATGATGGTACCCACAGCTACCAGATATGGGAGATCTGGTGCTAGCCAGTGGGCCAGAAACATTCCCTGGAGTTCACTGCCATGGTAAAGTCAGGCAGAAATTCCTCCTGGAGGGCACAGACATCCCTTTCCCTGGGGACGTGTGTTCAGTGAGCAGCTCTCATGGTGCTGACTCCTGTGATGGAGCAACCCTGCAGCATTGCTACACACTGCTCCTCAAGCTGCCTTCAGCTCCCTTCTGCTACCCCCAGTGCAAAAAAGTCACCTATTAAAAAAAAGAATTGCCTTTTAACTGCTAGCAGTTATTTAGGAAATGGCTGCAGCCAAGGGTTGGCAGATCCCTGCCCCTGCCTTAATAAAAGTCAGCAGCCTTGGGAAACAGCGTGTTTATTTCAATTATTAATGAATTCTCCGGTCATTAAAAGGTGAGGAAAGGAATCAAACTGCCGACTAGAAGCAAAGTTACATCACCAGGTGGTAGGAGAGGAGGGACAGCATGTGTGTCAGTGTGTGTGTGTGTACCAGGGCGAGGGGTGCACGTGGCTGTGCACAGTGTGGAGGATGCGGAATCCATCCCTTGGCTCAGCTTGGATCTTCTTTGATTCAGCGATAGCCTTTGCAGATGGAGGGAGAGCTTTAGTTAGAGAAAGAGAGACCTCCCAAAATGGATCTGGGTTGAGAGATCCCAAATTTGGCACCCGCACCCTCAGGCTGAGACCAGCATTCCCCGTGTTGCACAGGAAGATAGGGAAGGGGGAAAGCAGGGAACAGGCAGCCCATTTATCCCCTGCGACACCCAGTCCCCTTGCAAGCGTAATTTATGGTGTAATTTGGGCCGCATCCAACTTAATAAAGGGCCACTGCAAATTAGTGAACAGGTTTAAATGAACAGAAGCAATTAGTGCTCAGAGGAGCCCATCAAAGAAGTTGGGCCAATATCAGAGTGAAACTGAAACTGCAAGCCAGGAGCAGAGGCTGGCTGGCGCGAAGCGGTGATGGGAAGGTGGCGTTTAATGGGAAGGGAAAGGAAACCCTAAATCATAAAGCGTGACAAGGGCCATTGTGGGCCAGCTGACAAATGAAAAAGAATGGCATTATTCCTTTAAATAACAGCAGCAGTTAGAGAGGAGACAGCTCTCCCTGGTTTGCCCTCACTTCCCTGGCCTGCTCCACTCGGCCACGCAGGCGGCGAAGAAGAATCAGAGGTCTTTATTAATTATTAAATAACGACTCCCTCCGTAGTGTGATAGATAACGTTCAATCTAGGCGATGGATTCAGGCGATGGAGGCTAATCTGTAGCACAGCAGCTCTGCATAGGGATGGGCTCTCCCAGTCCCGGAGGGAACCGATGCAGGGGCCAGCAGCAGCAGCAGGCAGGAAGGGCAGGAATAGTGGGCAGGATTAGCAGGCAGCGAGGTGTGAGGGGGCTGAAGTCCCGTGCACTGCCCAGCCCCAGCAGGCAGCTCGCTATAGTGGGTTGCTCTGTTTCCCATTCCCCCACCTTTCCTGCCTGGAGAAGCCAGGAGCAAGAACACATCAACAAGAGAAGAGAGAAACTAATAATGATCTCAAATAACCCAATAAACATAAAAATAAAATGTAGGCCTATAAACGTGACGGGCACCGGCAGCCCTGGCCGCTCCCTGCCAATACCGACTTGTTACCGAAATGGCCGAGCAGCTGTTACTTATCAGTCTGATGGGGAGAAGCGAACCAGGGGGCTGCTTTCCAAGGGCTTTTTTTTTTTCTAATTTAAAGAGGATGCAGCCAATCATGGCTTGTGTGATGTTAAGTTTTAATAAACCTTAATGATTTGCAACAAAATCATAAATTTCCTGTGCTCGGGGTTAGGAAGGCAGATCCCCTCCTGCCCGCTGAGCCTGCAGCACTGGAGGCGTGGTGGACACTGGATCAACTCCCTGGAAAAGGGATTTCTCCAGGTGACCACAGGAGCTTCTTGGGGCTGAGACGCAAGGAAGCTGTAGGCACCACCTGGATGATGCTACCCGCAGTCCCAGATCACCACAAGCAACTCACCCACTGCAATTAACCCCTTGCTCAGCTGGTGGGAATGGGGTTTGCTATCCCCCAGAGAGAGGGACAGCCCTTTTTGCCCCCATGGGCAGTACTGGTGTGACCATCCTGGCCTCAGGACAGGGACATCTCAAGGTCAACCCAGCTGGAGCATCATGCCGTGAGGGAGGAGGAGCCATGCTGGCAACAGGGCAGCAGCCACCCATGCCTAGGGAGTCCTGTGCATGTACCGGGGACGAAAACCAGCTGTTGGACCAGTGATGAACATCACTCAAGAGGATCCAACCGTGGTGCAGGGTCCAGCTTTCCCTTGAAAAAGCTATCTTGTGTAGGAATGAGGTTTCTAGCTCTGCTGCCTTCTTGGTGTGTCCAGTCTCCCACAGCATAGGGAGAGACCTGATTATGCTCGCCCCACATCTCCTCCACCCTGTGTGGGTCCAGCCGAGCCTTGTGCACAGCTCCATGCAGCGAAGCAGGGCTCTCTGAATGCAAATTTCATTTCTGAGCCACTGGCGCTGTTTCAAGAGCCGGCAGCCTCCGAGCCCTTCTCGGTGTTACATATGTAACAGCCTCATTGAACTTGACATGTCAAATTCAGGCCATTTGTGCAAAATCTCCCTTTAATAATACCGTTTCATTTCGCTCAAATGAGACTTGAATGCATGTAAAATGGAAAAGGATATTTAAGCGCTAACATTAGGCAGATGTCTTGCCAGAGGCCGATTGAATATATGAGATTTTGAAGTGCTTAACACGTTTTCGGTGCTCCCTCTTAGAATATGTCACCTGGCTTTCTTTTTTCTCCCCCTCTTTCCCTCCCCACCTGCCCCCCCTTTAAGTGAAGGGTATAAATTGAAAGAAAACAAAACTACAAACCTTGGGTTTATGGGGTTTAACTCTTGCCAAGCAAGACTGTTGGTATTCCTTCTCCAAAGAGAAATTACCTTGGAGCTCACCTTTGCAGAGCACAGGCTCAAAGCAGCAGAGAGTGGGAGGCGGGCGAGTGGTGGCTCCACAATGCAGGGCAGAAGGGATTCTCTCCTTGCTCTGTCTGTACAGTCAGAGAGCAAAAGGTGCCCAGCTGAACAGCTAAGTGCCACCCAAGGTAAAAATAAGAAATAATAACAGCGACCCTTTGTGTTATACCTGTGCCCTGTGCCCCAGCCAGGCTGGTCGCCGCAGAGTATGCGAATACTCCTGGTTTGTGTGCATGAAGTTGATCTGGATGTGTCTCCTATCCTCACTCAATATATATTCACTTGTTTTACACCTTATCCGTGTTAAAGGCTTGCAGTAAAGCACGCTGAAATGTGAGACTCTTTCTGGAGCTGTGAGTGGCCCCAGCTCCAAGCTTCAGCTGGTGCTCTGGCTGCAGCTGCATTTCCCCAGCCTGGAACTACCCAGGGAGTGCAGGCGGGCACAGCGTTTTAGAGCAGCACCCAGGGGTGTCCCTCGGGACACACGCACACATCTCCATGTGCATTGCTGCTTGTGTCACTGCAGGTAAATACTGTGAGCAGAGGTGGCAGTGGGCAGGGGAACCCTTAACCCCTGCCCGCTCTCCCCAGGCAGTGACTGCAGAGCACTGCTGATGGAGGGGAGGCTGTGTGGAGAAGGGCAGGTTTGGGGCTCTGGTTTGTGTTCGGGGTGGGCGGAAAGATGAATTGGAGTACAAAAGAGAAGTAAAGGAGGAAGAAAGAGCTGTAGAGCCAGCCTCAGCTGATGCTCCACAATGATTCTTTCTAGAGTTTGGGGAAGAGACATTTATTGGCCATTTAAAAAACCTTAGGAAGTCACATTACAAATATTACAGTTGCTGAGTTCAGCACTTTGAAGGTTGGGAATGTGCCTTTGGATGCAGTGGTTTTAATAGCATAGCAGTCTGTTCTTGAATATGCAATGCTGTTTTTTTAAAAAAATATTTGTCAGGCAATTTTAAAAAATTATTTTGCTGTGTGACAGCTGCCAGATTCTCCCCTGCATTACCAGCAGCAAACCTATGCTTCAGAGCTGGGATTTCACCTCCCCAGAATGGATGGGGTGTATCAGTATAGCTGGGGAGTGGTCCAGAGGGTGGAGCAGTGAGGGTGATGATGTTCTCCAAGTGCCCCATGGCTGTGCAAACTCTCCCTTCATTCACTTTTCTTTCTTTTTGCCTTTGTAGTCAGTAATTAATCTGAGCATGTTTGTGTTATAAAGCCCATGCCCACCTGTTGGCTGCTCCCAGCCTGGGCCAGCAGCTCTCATTGCTCCTTGCCATTCTGCTGGGGGCGTGGAGGCACATCCCTGCACATCCAGCATCTCAGGAGCTACTGATTTCCCCTAATGACCTTTCTGTGTGTCCAGGAATAATTTCTCTTCTGCTTCTGTGATTACGAAGCATTTCCTGGAGCACAGAGGGCACCGGGGTCTCGCACCTTGGTGCAAATGGAAAGTGCTGCAGGCTGTTTTCTGTGACCTCAAAGATGCTGTCACAAAGAACCAAATAGTGTCAGGCAAAGGAGGGCAGAGTAAGATGCAGTGGGAAGGCCTGTGTCAGGTGAAGTGCCCAGATGGGGGATTTAGCTTGACTTTTGGAGCCAGCTTTGATTCATGTCAGAGGAAAAGAGCCAGCCACAGGACTATGGTGCTCCAGCTCCTGTAGCAGCATTCAGTGCACCTCTGCCCAGGCTTAAATCTTCCTGTGGATTCCCTCTGAAGCTTCCTCTCCCTTGTTTGCACACATGCTCTTTTCCTCTCACTGTTCTGAATCCTCCCTTCCTTCGCAGCCAGGGTGGAAGCAGAAAGTTCTTCCTCAGTTCCTGGCACTGCACAGAGCATCCTCACCCTGTCGTGAGAAGCTTCAGCTCCAGGTTTCTTTATGTAGAGAGGCACAGCAGTAGCTCTTCTCAGAGGACAGAGGCAGCTCTGGGCCCAGTGGGATAAGGAATAAGGAGGAAACTGGCAATATAGCTAAAACACAAAGGCTGTGGGACCTTGGGAGATAAACTGGTCACAAGACAAGTTGACTGTTCTTAAGAGATGTCTTCAGACCTCTGGAGATGCATCCTGCTTTTCACATCTTTCACAGGTTGCTCTCCCAGTGTTTCGTGGTCTTTCTGATTAAAGTCATCCCATGTTAACCCCCCAGAATCTGCACTGGAAACTCCTGCTGATGGACAGGTGGGCAAGCACATCATCCCTGTGGTCCCTGTGTGCCCAAATGACAGGGGCTTGGTCTGTTGCTCCTGGTCACAATAAGGACCCAGAGCAAGTTATGAGATGTGGTTCACACTGCTCTCCTGCTCAGGGAACCTTCTGTTTAAATACGGCTGCTCCTTGCACTGCCACAGGGAAGTGTTCGCTTCATTTCTGTGGGATTTGCCGAGCACTGTGTTGTCCCAAAGGACCTTCGGAGGAGACCTTCCCAGAGCCAGCGTGGGCAGCTGCTGTGGGAAGGGCAAGTGGCCATGCTGCCAGGCCCAGCAGGATAAATAGAGTGTGTAAAACCCGAATTAGCTCTGTTGTCATGTGTCACATCAGGGTCATGGCTCTCGCCTCTGGTCTCCTTGATTTATGCCTGGAGACTTTAACTTGATGACCAGGTACTTCTCCAGACTTCTTGTGCAGCAAATGCTGCAGGTCCCCCAGCCTCTCAATGAGAGAGGTTAGATATGTTTTTGAGTGAGAAGCGTTTTTTCCAGCGCTCTGCTGGAATACATGATTGCCTTCCTTGCATGCAGTAGACACCTGTGGGCTCTCCAGAGAGGGGAAGGAGCCCTGACCAACAAGTGAGATTGCAAGCAGGCATTGCAACCTCCTGCTCCTCAACTTATCCCTGTCTCTTTTCTTCCTTCTTTTTCCCTCTTCTTTTTCCACCCTCTTCTTTTCTTTTCTTCCCTTTCTCCCCCTCTTCTACCCCCTCCCTCCATCTCTCCCCACCCCCCCGGTATCAAGGCGACATCTCCAAGCCCAGTACTTTTAATTTCGCCCGTGGCCCTTGCTGACACGGTGGATATGCACAGCAAGTTAAATTCCCGCCTGATCAATAAAGCAGAAGCAGTGTGTCCGACTGGTCGATATTTTTTTATCTGTCTTCAGCCCAGTCCTGCTGATGACAGCCCCCTGTGCTTCAGCAAAGGCACTCAAGGGCATCGGGCTTTGGCAACACAGCTCTTTTTTTTATTTAAATTAAAAAAAAACCCAGATGCCTACAAAAAAAAAAGTTCATGGAGTTTGGCCTTTGCTTAATAACGTTTTATGATTTATCTTAATTTTTAATTGAAAAAAATTTGCGAATTAATTGATTTCTGGGACTTGCCAATTAACATTGTAATTGGGTGCATGATAAATTTCGAGGGAGCATCATTTTTCTCCCTCTCCCCCTTGTCACCGAGACGGGGAATCACGAGGGCAGCTGCTTCCTATCCGTACGACCCCCGCTCATTCCTGAGGTGCCGCTGCCCTCCTCCCCCCTTGCTACTGTATCTTAAAGAAGGAACAAGAAAGCTAATAAAGTCGTGTTATTAGAGTCTCGCCAGAGGTGACCCCTCAGGGCATAAATCCAGGCTGGGGAGATGCTGGGGACAGGTACTATTAAGTGCCTGAGCATGCTTTGCAGGTGGGACTGGGTACGTCTCCTGCAGCACCCTCTCCCTGGCTGTGCCCTCCCAGTGTTCCCAGGGGCTTTCCCAAAGGGCTCTGGCATCCCCCAAGGTGTTCAGTCAAGCAGTTAACTGCCTGTGATGTCTCCTCCGTGCTCCTCCTGGGTGTGAGTTCTCCATGATCGTCCTGCAGCCAATGTTCACCAGCAAAACCAGGCTGCGGGGACAGGCTGGTGTTTGGGAGCTGCTCTAGGGACACAGAACGGGTTGTTCGCATCCTGTTCTGCCCTGATTCCCTTGGGGAGCGAGTCCTGCCCCACAGCAGCAGTGGGGCATCCCATGCTGCCCACGGCAGAGGTGTTCAGCACGGAACCTCAGCCCTGGAGTCAGGGGTGTCCAGTTTCAGGCACGGATGCATCTCCAGCTGGGTGGTATCACCTGAAGCTTTCTCCAGCAGTTTGACTCCTGTCAGATTTGAATTAAACTTGCCTGGAAGTGTCAACTTCTTGGTGATCCCCAAGCAAGGCCAGGACCACCTGCCAGCACAAGGCAGCTAACAGGGTCGCATCCCTGTGTGGGGTGTGGAGAAGTGGGTGAGCTGGCTGCTGCCAAAATGAGGACTGAGGACACAGCGTGGTGTTGGGGCAGTGAGAACAAGCCGCCCTGCAGGACTGAGACTGTGGAAATACCAAGTAAATTGAAGTGTGCTTTGTGTCTCTAGTGATTCTCCCACCCACTCCATGTGCTGGTATGGATCACCTCGCAGCAGTCAGCTCAGGTGTCCCATGCATCATCTAAAGCCCAGTGAGCTTGGATGGTGCTCTACTGTGCCATCCTGCTGCTCCTGCTGCACCCCAGTCTGTGCAGGATGCCAGCCCAGGTGGAGGGTCCCAGGTTCCCTAGCAGAGCCACAGCTCTTCCCACCAGTCAGGACACCAGAAAGGCCAGGAGCAGTCCAGCTCCAGTGTTGATGGCGGGGAAACATGGGGGAATGGAGAGAAATTTACGAGGAGAGGAGTCTGTTTATTATCTCGCCAGTGTGGTGCTGCTGATACCATGGATTTATCCTCTTTCATTCCTCCTCTGATTTGTGTCCCTGCCCCTCACCATGGCAGATTAATCATGGACAGAAAGGAAAGAGAGACCCTCCAGCTTCCTCCTGTGCATTTAGAGGGTGGCAATGACAGCAGCCTGGACCCTTCACCCACGGCTTTTCCAACGGAGAGAGCACAAGCCAGGCAGCTGCCTGCCCTGCTTAGAGATGTCCCATTCCTCTCCTCCGTGGCAGACCCCAGGGAAGGCAGAGGCTGCTGTGCATAATCCATAGGTGAGAAGCACTTCTCATGGGTCAGAACTTCCAGGGTAGCACAGCAAGTGAAAAAATGTGTGGGTCATGTTTTCCCTAGCACTTGCAGTGCCCTAAAAGGGCTATGAACACTCCTTGAAGTGCCTTCAGACCTGTGGTACCTGCAGTCCATTCCCTGACTCCAGGACATGGATTTGAAGGCTGAGGTTGGGAACTCTGGAGGGCAAAGCCCTCCTCTGCTGCTGACTCTCAGGGCAACGGGAGGCCTGGGAGGGGGTGTGTGGAAACCCAAGGCTGAGAAATAAATCTCCGGTCAGTTATTTGCCCTGGAGCGATGCATGTCTTCTGCAGAGCCTCTTCTGAACTGCCACATGAGCTGGTAATAATTAAACAGTCATTATAGCCATGGTAGAAAAGAGCCCCCCAAATCAATCTAATGCATGACCTTTCCCTCCAATTTTCCTTTTTATTTTTTCCAGCCACCTCCTTTTCAAATAGTGGGAGAGAAATGAAACTACCCCCCAGCCACAGTCTCCTGTTTGGCCTTGCACTCATGGACCATCACATCCTCACCCAAGAAATCTGTTATCCGCTCTGAGCAGGGACGTGGGGTACCAGAGGTTGCTAGAGGAAAACACAGCAGGGCAGAAACAGTCAGGGATGTGAATAGGACAGAGCAAATAGGGGATTTCAGCATGGTCAGGTCATGCCGCAGTGTTTTATGATTCTGCTGCATGTCATGTCTTTGGGGGAGGTGGGTGACTGCCCTGTGGGTCAGATTTGTCACAACTGACTGTGTTGGACACTGAGGTCCCACAAATACTGACTGGGGGAGCATGTGGGAAGCACGTCTGGCACTGTAGGTGTAGAACCTTTCTAGCCCTGACTGACTGAAGCCTCTTCGGCAATTTCTTACCATCACTCAGCCTCTTTCCCTATCATGGGATGCAGCTGCCACTGGGGGAGACACAGAAGGTTAAAAATCCCAGTGTGCTTCCTGTGATGGCACAGATCTCACCTGGCCATGTTGGGGGCTGTCACCTGCAGCTAAGTGTAAAATCAAACTTCCATTTCCTTATTTAAGCATCAAGTGACATTTCCACTTATTTAAACTGGCATTCACAAAAATCCAATTCCCCCTCTACCCAGCAACTGCTCCAGTGCAGCTGGCATTGCCATCCACACGGCTCTGCCAGAGGCTTTCTCTGCTCCCGGGGCTCTCACCCCAAGGCTGCATGTTCAAGACACAAGTCCTGCAGCTAAAAATAAATTGTTTCCAATTGTTTTGTTTTGGTTTTTTTTACAAAATACGTCCATTGGCTGCAGCCTGTAGAAATCTTTTGGTTTTGCAGGATCTCATGTGGGAGCTGCACAGGCTGGTACCTGTCAGACAGGCGGCTGCTGAGAAGGGGTTCTGTGGAAGAGTGGCAGAGCTGGAAGACTCTGGCTGCATGGCAGCAGCTCTCTTACCTGCTTCTTACTGGTTCAGTGTCCTTCAGGGATAAGCAGAAACAACTGTAGCTGCCCGAGCTCAAGGAACTTAACCTTCAGCTAATGACCTGATTTTTCCTTGTGGGAAGAAGCAGCAGCTTCCATTCATGGGGGTGATAAGGGACCACTCCTTGTGTGTTGCCTTCTTATTTCCTATGGCAAGCACACCCCCAAAGGCAGGACCATATCAAAGTAAATAGGCTTGAAGGTCATTGTGCGTAATAGCAACCATGGCAGGGGTAGAGGAAACCCCAAGGTTTGTGGGTAAGGAGGGCACGTGCTTGGCTTGCTGAGCTGCCCTTTGGGAAATCATGACAGAAGCACTGGGCCTGAACGGCCCCTTGAGGCTCGCTCAGGGACATGCCAGGGGATTCCCATTTGCACCTGGGGATTCTCCTAACCAAGTGTGTGCCTAGCATCAAAGGACAGCTGCATGTCTCTGGTGTAGCCTGAGTCCTGCTTTCTTTGTGAAGAGCCTTGATGAGAGGAAATGCTCCTCTTAAAGCTAATGGTCCCTAATACAGAGGAGCAGTGTTGTCCCCAGCAAGCATCCTGGAGCATGTGGGGATCTGGCTGTGCTGCTCCCATTAACGGGTGATGCAGTTGCAGCACTGGGCAGAGCCTTCTGGCAGCACCAGAGCAGGGGCCTTATTTTGTCCCCATGGGGGGCATCCAAACACATGGGGATACATGAATGCACAGACAGAACTGGTGTCTCAGCCTCAAGAAAGGGAGCCAGTGAGGAAGCAGCCTTGTCTCACTTGGAAATGCAAAGTCTTCAGGAGAGAGAGAAGGAGGCTGCCAAAGTCGCTGGGTCTTCCCAGGGTGTTCCTTGCTCTTCTTTGGTACTTTGGGGGGGCTGCCTAAAAGGGAAAGAAGTTGTTTTGCTGTAATGAACTAGATAAACAATTCCCCAAATAGATTAAAACTAACTGTAACTTAGAAAAGCGGGTAGTAATTATATTTTATTAGCTAGCAAAACACCATTTTTTTATTTCATAAGATAATTCTGTGTAAATCACCTTAATTAGAAGTGTCAGATGAGCCCGTGAATATCGTACTTAGTAACTAATTTCCTATGTACAGGTTATAATTTAAAACACATGGATCACTCGCTGAGTGGAAATATGCTAGCCATGAAATAATGTGGGGAGTGTTGGGGTTATTACTATGTAAATGTGTAATCATTTCAGACCACTGCAGCCTGGCTGGGTGATTAAAGAGAATCCCAAGGTCTCCAAAGATTGTGCTGTCTGCAAGGGCCTAGAGCAAAAAAACTTTAAAAGGCACTGAAAAGTGTTTGAACTTTAAAGGTCTTGATTTCCCTTTTACCATTTTTAATTTGTCTGTGGTGTTTATGGAGGGGAAGGTTTCTCTTTGCTGACAGCCTTTCGATCCTGAGCCTGCTGCCAGCATCCTTAAGAGGTGCAGGGGACTACAGCCCTTGTAATTCAGGGGCTCTTTAGTGGGATGGAGAAAAGCACCCTTAAATTGCAGGGTCTGGGTGCTTGGATGACCTGGGCTTGTGCCCATTCTACCCATCTCTGCCTATAAATAAAAACAAATTGCAAACTCTTATTAGCAATAGAGTGGGGCTACATTGTAAGAAACGGGGTGGGTATTAATAATCCTCCAGATGAAGAATAAAATAGAAGTTTGCCAAGTTATCTAAACCAGTCCCATTCCTTATCGGTCCCAACAGCAGAGGCTTGATCTTTTGGCTGACCAGAGAGACTCTCATTCTGAAAACTTCAGTTTCCTGGCCCTAACACCATTTCTAGGAGGAATTAATTATGTTCTTCCTCTTTCCCCTGAAAAGGAATAATTTTCAACACCTTTAACAAGAAAAGGGAGGAAATGGGTTTGTTTTTTTAACAAGGCATTTGGATTATAAAAGGAAAAAAAAGTTGTTTCACACTTCACATGATTGAGAAATTCAGGGTACTGCTGGAAGTGGAGAGGGGATGGAAATTTTTCCCATCATGCTTGCTCTTGCACAGGCTTGAGGTGGTGCCAGGGCTGTGTCTTGGTGGGCAGCAGGGACTAACTCTGCTCTGTGACACTTCCTGAGGGTAGAAAGCAGAGCTGGGGGACAGGACACAGGGGGCATCCTGTACCCTTGGTGAGCATCCTCCAGGACATTCCCTTAGAGAAGTGGGGCTGTGTGGGAGATGATGCCCCAGCCCGTCCATCCATGGTGCCCAGGAACCGTAGCTGGGAGCAGAGCTGTGGCATTTGGAGTGACCTGATGGCAGTGGATAACTGTGTGTTTCCACCGTTTCAGGGCAGGGGGCAAAAGGCAGTGGCACTGGGAGAGGAGGGGGGCCATAGCCCCAGGAGAAAACACCTTCCTCCATCCCTGCTCATTTCATAACACCCAGCCATCTGCCAAATCAAGGCAGATTAAAGCCAGCCAAATTCAATTTTTCCCTGCTGGCACTGCAGCTCGGCATCTGGGGCTAAAGTGTCCCCGACAAAGCGAACATGACAGGCACATTGCTTTTTTGTCACATCTAGTACCGTGTTGATCTTCTAAAAGTCTCATAAAAATTTATTGATGTCTCCCATATTGCTGTGATTGAGAAGAAAGGAGCGCGGGTGTGCGGAGCCGGGTGCGCGCGCGCGGGCGAGCGTGTGTGCGTGTGTATATTAATGTTTCTGAAGTAGATCTGATTTGATATGTCTTGTTCTATTGTCAGCATCTGTTTAGCGAGGCTTTTTAATACTTTCTGGCTGCCGATCACTCATCCTTAGCCTGGGATGCAGGCTTGCATACAAATTTTGTTATTAAACACAATNGGGCTATGGGGAGCTGGGAGCCAGCCGCCCCACCAGCGTGTGCTTACAAGCACAGGCACTGGGCTTGGCAACATATTTCAAGAGCCTTTTGCCTGCTGCAGGTGCTTTGCATTGACAAATCGAATCATGGGGAAATAATTTATTTCCTAATGCTGTTTGCAGCATGTTAGCAGGAGAATTTACATGAGAGAGATTACTTTAATAACCAAAAAATTACAGTGCAGGCCTCCCCGCCATGTCGGCTTTGATATGTAATTGTTTCAAGTTTAACCTGTCTGGAGGGGGGAAGGTGTTATTAAATCTATAGCATCTCCCGCTGGTGAGGGCAGGCGAGGAGGAGCACCGGGTAGGGACCTCCTTCCCTGCTAAATGGGGAACAAGCTGAATTAACAAATCACTCCTCTAGCAGAGCTGCTGCTTCCCCAGTGTGCCTGGAGCTGAGGAGATCTTGTTTCCCTTGCTCTTATACCGATTTAATCTCCTTCTCTTTCCTATTCTCCTTTTTTTCATTGTGCCTGACCCTCCACAGGGCTCGCCACCTCTGCTCCCCTCTCCCTGGCTTTCTTCCCTATGCCCCTGCAGACTTGCTCTCTGCTTTTTCCTGGTGCTGGGAGAGGAGCTGTGCAAGCCCCAGGCAGGGGGAGAGTCGGTGTTTGACTCATGTGGCTGGGTTTGGGGACTTCCACTCGTATGACCATTTTGTTACAGCTGGAGAAATAGTTGGCAGTGCCCTCCTTGCCATGCCCCTCCGGTCGGGGTGAGGAGGCTCTCGGTTAGGGAAGAGGAACAATGTGCTTTGCTATTTGACCTTATGAGATCCCTCAAAGCACTCCTCTCCTTGCCTGCCAGTTTTGTGACTGACCCCGTTCTCTTCTCTCTTGGCAGCAAGAGCTCCATCCTGAAAGATGCCATGGCAGCAGGCACCCCCAAGGTAAGTGAGCACAACTTAGCGTATTTTCCCTGCCCGCCAAGGGTTGCTCTTTACACCCCTTCATGTTCCCAGCCCACTCCCTGTCCTGCTACTTGATGTCTCCCAAGAAGGTGGCCACACTTCGGGGACCAGAAACACTGGGGAAAGCTGCTGTCCCCACCCAGCCGCTGGGCTGGAGCAGCCACGTCCCTGCACAGGGCTCTGCATTCCTCGTGCAGCCGAGGAACGGTGGAGCTGCTGGGCTCTGGGACTCCAGATTGTGTCTAATGACAGCTAATGAAAGCTGATCACACGCAGCCTGAGCTCAGCCTGGGAAATCACGTGTGGGAGTTCCTGGAGCCAGAGCCATATGCCAGCTTTGCAAGCGGAGAGTGGGCCTGCCTCAAGGGAGTGAAGCGCACCCAAGGAAGAGCCCAAATCACTAAAAGACCCTATCTCAGCTACAACCCCCTCCCCAGGACCCACCTCCCATCCCCTTGGCTCTGCAGAAATACAAAACTCACAGAGAATCATGGCATCACTGCAAAGGGCATGATTTACTGATTTGCTGTGAGTTGGACTTCATATGGCACAGGGGTGGGAAAGACCAGAGCTTGGGCAGGCGAGCAGGTGGCAGGGAGCACTGCAGGGCATTGCACAGCCTCTGAAAACCATGCTGTGCTCCCCAAGGTGGGCAAAGGCAAGTGGTCCAGGTTCTCCTATACTTCTGGTGACAAAGTCCAAATGAGGGAGGCTCCTGGTTTCCAGACTAGTGCAGGGCATCTCTCACAGGAATTAACATCACATCTCATCAGAATTAATTTCCAGTCTCATTCCCCCTTGGTTTTTCTGGAAGCTTATGGTGATTTTTTCGGCACGTGATGTCAGAAGCAAAGACTGACATTTCAACTCTAGATTTTCTCCTTGGGGCTGGGTGTCTTGCCAAGTACATCAACACCTTGTCTGCTCCACCAAGGGAGAGGCCTGGGAGCCACTGTGCTGACCTGAGTTCCTGGCAGGTAGAGATGACTCCCAAATAACCCCAACAATTTCCCAAACCCTTCAAGGGAAAACAAAAATTGCAGTGATACTCCATAGTGCTCCACACCTTTGACCCCTGCATGACTATACTTTGCTCCTGTGCCCTGTCCCAGGGAGATTAGGAGGAGAGTGGAGACTTGACTATTTCTCCCATGAAAAACAAGCAGAGTAGAGAGGAATCCCCAAACCCAAGCACTGCTGATAATCCACAGAGTGTGAAGCTGCCTTGGGATGTCTTGAAGGAGCTGAAAAGGGTACCAGCAAAATGAAAGCGTCTGGACTCTGCAATCTTCCTGTTCCCTCCTCATCAGGACTCAGTGTAGATAACTCAACGGTCCCAAACACATTGCCTGTGAGGGAGAAGGATGGCTAGGAAGACAGATTAGCTGTTTGGAGGCAAACACAGTGAGTGACTGACAGAGACCAGATAAAGAAGAAGGTCCATCTCACGGCAGGGCCAGTCTTTTGAAGTTTCCATTGACAAAGAATCCCATTTGCCTTGAGCGAGGGGATTAAACTGGGACTGGAGCGTCGTTCTATGTAAAAGAGATCAATCGTCCCCTGTCACCACATGGATCTTTTCCCTTTGCCCATCACGTCTGGGACTAAGAACATTAACTTCAAGAAGCCAGGAGAGCAGGGAGGGAGAGGGTGAAATCAGGAAATCTTTCATTCCCTTCTCAGAGAGCTTGAAAGCTTCTCGGCCCAGGAGGATTCATTATTTCTAGGTGGCTTTTGCTGGGAGACAAGTCCTGTGTGGCATGGGAAGGCACAGTGCTGTCACCTTCACCTGAGCTTGGTATTAAAGGCCTCTTTGTAACCAGGTGGGACTGAGGAGGAGGGTGGTGGGGAGATGAAGGCTGCTCTTTTCCTTTGTGCCCAGTGCATGTTTGCAACATGGCGTGTGAATAGCCCATCAGGACGTGAAGTCCTCTGATACAGTCCCAGGCAGAGGGATGGGGGACAGACCCCCAGAGTGGGCTTGCAGTCCATGTCCAGGCACCCAGGCATCACTGGAGGTTTGGCAGGCACCTCCAGGGAAGACCTGTACCATGTCCCACTTCCCACTCAGGGAGCTGGTGGAAGGGGACTGCTGCAATGTTTCCTGGCCAGTCCTTCTCAGGGTGCCAACAAAAAGGCCAGCACCTCCAGCAGCTCAGCAACGGGAGAAGGGGCTGCACCTCCCCATCCCTCAGGAGTATCCAATGGCAAAATGAACAGAGGCAAGGTGGTTTCACTCAGGGACATGGGAACTGGGATGGGTGCAGGCTGGTAGTTACTTCTGTGGTCACCAGTGGCTTTGAATCCACTTTAGGGCTCATTTAGGACCTTTGCCTCTAGCATTACTACTATTGCCACTTCTGTGCTGGCCTGAGGCTCTTCCTGGGGTGCAGCTGGGACAGGAGATTTAATCTTCCCAAGCTCTGTGTCCTGGCTCTGCTCCCACCCCTTCCCTACAGTTGCCCCAGCAAATGTCTCTCTGGGCAATAAAAGCCCAGATGTAAATGCATGTTCCTGACTCACTGCTCCCCTGCCCCTGAAGAGCTGTCACTCACTGCACTGGGTCAATTTTCATGGCAATATGTCAAAGAAAATCCAATCACTCAACATGGGATGTGATGAATGCAGGATTATTGTATCAGGTTCTTCTGTTATCGGAGCTGACTGAGGCAGTGACGGCCAAGCAAGGCCTGCGAGCTGGGGCTCCAGCCAGCACCACTGCTTGGTGCCTGGGCTCCCTCTCTGCAAAGGCAGCTCAAAGGGCGGTGCTGAGTGCCACAGATCTGCAGCGTTCAGGATCCTCATGTGCCATTAGAGACCACACCTAATCGATGGTGATACACCAGTGTGGACAAGGCACTTGGACAAGCAGATTGTCACTCAGAAGGTCCCTTTCTGAAGTTCTGGCCAAGCCAGCCATGCCCCAGACCTCTGTGAGCCCAGAGCTACCCTGCAGCACTTCCTAGCATGGCCAGAGGCTGGGTCTCAGGCAGAGCAGGCAGCAGGAATGTCTCGCAGAGGCATGTGGAGAACACCATAGACTCCATTTGGACCAGTGGCTGCCCAGGAGTCTGTACGTAGCTGTCAGCAGCGTGAGGTTCCCTTGGGTATCCTTCCTGGACTTCATGCTCTCCCCTTGCCTTTCTCCCCTTGCCTTGGCTGCCTCTTGCAAGGCAGGAGAGGAGCACACACTAGGTTGAACCTGTGTTGGTGAGGTGTAAATCCAACTGTTCCCGCTCTTCCGTAAGCAGCTGGTGGTAACTGGAGAATCAGCATCCCCAGGTCCTCCTTGCTACCTAAGAGCACTTCAGTACTGCCCATATTCCAGGGTATTAGCTGCAGACTGTTACCTGTCACCTAACAGGTAAACTTATATCCCCTGTGGAAGAGCTGGTACTGATCACTGGAGGGGAACAGACTGGGTTCCATGAAGCATCCCAGCTCTTGTGGTGGGTTCAGCATTTGTTTTCCACTGCTGCTTCCTAATACACGGCTGCAAATTGCCTTCCCCACTTCCAGTCCCGGCCGTGCTCTGGCTCTTGCTGCAAACAAACATTGACATGAGCGGCCACGAGCAAAATCCATCCCACACACCCGGCAGATGCCTGCAGCTGGTTTGTTTAGGTGTGCACCCAGCTCCACGGAGAGTGTCCGCAGGCAAGGGAGCCAGCACACTGCTCCCAGACCTCCGGCAGAGCTGGGAACCAAGCCACAGTGCCAGAGCTCTTTGCTTCCCCCACCCACCCCCGTGATTTTACAGCTTCACCGAGCAGTTTGAGAGAGAATTACAACATCTAGTGGGAAATTTGACCACTAAAGCCCTCCAAGGAAAAAGAGCTTCGAAGCAAGCAAGATTTGGAGCCTTAAACCTTGACAGAATATCTGTATTAAGCCCTTCCCAGCTGCCTCACTTGAGATGAAATTTCTAGCACAATCATTTAACTTCTCCATATCATGTCTGGTGGTAGGAACAGGGGATGGGTGTCAGGGCCCTGGGGTTTTAACTCCTTCTCTTGTGTCAATGACAGACTGGGAGGTTGGAGAAGTCTTTCACTATATCTGTGCCCCTTCCCTCTGTAATCATGATTTACAAGGAAAGATTAAAAAGCTAAATCTGGGTACTGTGGCAAAGCTATGGCCAAGCTGGGGACATGAGAACAGCCCACAGATATGTGAAGGAGAGGAAATTACATAGGATGAGTGTTAGCTGGCTGTGCTTTCTGCAGTTTGGGGTGATGAATACCAGAGTCACTCCAAAACCAAATATCTGCCAGGTTTTATTCCATAAAACAAATTACCCCATGACCAAACAAAGCCCCTCACTCCCCTTGGGCCAAACAGCTGTACCCTCCCGTTAGACCAGGGAAACCACTGCATTTGGCAGAAGGAGCAGAGAGGGGCAGACCTGGGCCAGATCTCTTTCCCCCTCCATCTCTAGAGTGCTGATGGGCAGTTCTGCTGGAAGGGGCCCCTTTTCCCACCATGTAGCTGGTGTCTCTTCCAAGAGGACGCAGAGCTCCATTACAGTCCCAGGTGTCACTGTAACATACACAGAAATGAATTAGTAGCTCACATTTCTGTAAGCTTATTCTGCTTGTGAACCACTGGAATTTTTCAGCAAAGGCCGGAAGCTGCTGATACCCTTATTTCTGTTCACTATTCACACCCTTCTCACATTTAAGCCTTTCATCCCCAGCTCCATCCCACCTTTATCTCTGCCAGCTAAAAGCCACTAGATAATTTTACCTCTAACTTTTCCCGGGAGCAAATGTGGACCCTCCAAAAGCTTCTAGGAAACTCAGCTCTAATAGTAGCATCTTTGTGTCGGGGATCCTTCAGCAATAACATAAAAAATGGCTAGCAGAGTTAAGGGGGAAAATCACAGCAAGGCCTGGTATCACTCATTGCTTTCGGGTTACAGTTCCCAAGTGATAACAGCTATTAGCAACACTTTGACGTCTTCCCTACGGTGGAGGGGAGGGCAGGAGACAGAAAACATGTCAAGCCATCACCTCCATGTTAAGTGATAAGTACCTATTTAGGCGGCAGAGTTAAGGCTGAATGCATCAAGCAGGGAACACTTTGTGCCCAAAAAAAAAAAAAAAAAAAGGAAAATTTAAAAAGGCCATATAGATACATAAAAAGGAGGGTTAGGGTATTTGTTCTGCTGACAGCAGCTGTGATGGATTGTTTAAGAAAAATAGACTCCTTATGTTTTTCCAGGGCTCTCAGAAAGCAGGAGTCCAGCACTTTAATACTCTCAAATGACTGGCCTTGAGAGGCAGCAGAATGTCAGAGCCAGCGGCTGGGCTGTCCCCACGCTGACACCTGCCCCGGCTGCCGGCGAGAGGCCGCGCTTCGGGCTGGGGGCGGCGTGTGCCGGCAATTTCCATCCATTTCCTCGGGCTGGCGGCTGCACCCTGACACCCGTCCCCTCCTCTCGAGCTGCCCCGGGCCCACGCCTGGCGCGCCTGCGGGTCAGGAGCCGGTGGCGTGTTGGCTCGCGTGTCCTTGCCGACATTGCCTCGGCGCTGCCCACGGCTCCTCCGCCCGAGGAGGGAGGAGCGGGTCTGGGGATCGATGGCTTGGGCTCACAGCAGCCGGCACACGGGCCGCAGGATGCGCATTTGATTCGTACCAAACCTGCCCCTGCGTTTGTATGCGTTAAAGAGGTGTTGCTCCCGGTTCCGGTGAGCTGCTGAAACAGTCCCAGCTCATCTCTGCAGGATTGCACGGTCCATGGAGCGTGTCGGGAGCAACCAGGGTGAGCCTTGCAGCATAAGCAAGGCTTATGTGCCCTCGGGATCTGTGGACACAAGCGGGGAAAGCCATGCATCCAGACACGTCTCTTCTCCTTGGCACGGCACAGCCGGGCTCCAAGGGGCAGGAAGGAATCACTGAGCAGGGCCATGGCTGCCCAGCATGGCAGGAGGAAGGAGGGAGTACAGGGCTTGGACAAGATTGATGGCCTCGTTGCCATTAAGAAAAAAATTAGCCGGTGGCGGCTATCATATTAAAGGGTGAAGAAGCCGTGAATTATTTTCTTAAAGATCTTATCACTTACAATGATAATTTTACCTTCCAAAAGGCCACTTTTAATGAGGCAAGGCAGGCAAAAAGTCATGATTTAATGCCAGATTTTTTTTTCCAAACACATTTTACTGCTTTTTTGTCCATGTTTAAAAAGCGCCGGTGACCTTTTTTTATTTAGCTTGCCCCAGGTGTAATGCTCAGTCTGATCCTCTCAGGGTTTATAACCTCCACAGAGAGTGCCTCTACCCAATGGAGAGATGATTTAAAGGAGAGGGAGAAATATGAATCTGCACCACCACTCACATACAGCCTTTGCTCCATCTTTGATGGTGGGAGTTGAGAAGGGGAGACCAGGGAGGGAGGAGAGTCCTCTCCCCCCAATATCCTCACTCAAACACACTCTGAAGGGCAGCTGGGATGTACTGGCAGCTAGGCATGGATGAGCTGACTGGTGGCCTTTCCCCAAGGGAAAAGGGACATCTCAGCATCAAGGCTTGTTCTCACCATGCGTTAGAACCTGGTCCCATGGTAGAGAGCATCTCCACCTCAGGCCTGTCCTCAGACAGAGCGCTCAGCGCCATGTTTTTGGGCTGGGATGCCAGAATTTGGGTCTGCCGTGCAGCATGGGCATGCATGGGGGCTGGGAGAGCACATTTAAAGCTACCTTTTCTCTCCACAGCCATCTTTCCAGAACCCAGTTGAGAGAGGAATGGGAATTGTATCGCTGCCCTTTGTCTGCTTTCCAGGACCTGGGTGGGAATGAGCAGAGTGGGTGCAGAGAACAGCAAATCCTTGGCTTGGCATGCTGTGGAAAGGCACCCTCACTGCTTAGCCATTGGAAAACAGCCTCAGCATGACAGTCTGGGGTAAAAGAGGCCAAAACTGGGATGGCAGAGACTGGCCTAATGCAGGATTGAAAGTCACCCTGATGGCAAGTGCCTTTTCTAATCCCTTAGCCTCTGAGCCTGCATCCCTGCCTGCCCCTATGGCTGCCCGAGAGGCAAAGTGTGGCACAGCACAGGGAAATGAGAAAAACAAATGAAGTCAAGTTTCCTAAGAGTGAAGGGGAAGTGTGACTTGGCATCTCTAACGCTGTGTTTAACATGCCGGCAAGGTATTTAGAATTGAAGTGCTTGCACACAATTTAAAAATAGACAGTTTATTAATCTAAACTGCAAGTGTATGTAGAAGAGGCCTCGAGATTGACATCTTTGGGATTAGTTTAGCCCTGCGTTTTTCCAGAGGTCATTGCCATGGTGCTCAGGAGGTTTGTGGAATAAATGGGGCCGGCGTTCTTCCCGGGACCACACGCTAAAAACTAATACATAACGTTTAATTTACTGTCTCCATAGCTAGCCCAACCATTTTTCACATAATAATATTGGATTAGAGCTACCAGAAGCTGAGGGGGGAGCTGGAGGCAGGCAGGGTTTGTCTGTCTGTCGTCAAGGAATGGGGAGATGGGTATTTTTTCCCCTTTTCTAGAATACATTGGAAGACAAAACAGATTTAACCCTCCCAGCTCCAGGTTGCTTGGCTTATTAGGGCATTAACACTTGTGCAGTCAGGGCTGTTATTCTGAGTCACAGCTGAAGGCTTTGAGGCTCATCCCTCTGTTTTATAGGACATGTGCAATCCTGCTTATTCAGAAATGGTCCTCATTCTCCATTTAGAAAATAAAGAAACTAAACAACAGCAGGAGCTTGGGGTCTGCACTCTGCAGAAATTCTGCAGAGGGCTTTTCCAGAAATAAATGAGCTGTTCACCAAAGCCCACTAGCAGCTGAGTTCAGCCAACATGTGAAGCCAGAGAGTCTCCCTGCTCCGCCTGTCTGTGCCCTGGAAAGTGGAGGCTGGGATCTTGAGGCAGCCCTTGATGGGTGCCCCCAGCCCCGCGGGCTCCCACTGGCCCTCCCAGTGGCTGGCATCCCTGTTGGGCTGAGCTGAGGAGCAAGCCAGCCCCGAGATGTGGTCAGCACAGCCCTCAGGTGGCAGAAGCAGTTGTGTCCAAGGAGATAACTGAGCACCCCAGGAGGCAACTCCTCTGTGACCCCTTTCAGGACATCCCATCTCCCTGCAGCTGGTTGAGCTGTGCTTTATGGCAGAGATCTGCACTGCACACTGGGCCATGCCTCTTGCCCTCATGGCAAGGCTGGCAGCTCATACCCATGGTGTTGAAATCGGTATCCCAAATTGCCCTCCTCCACCGCCACCCGAAGCCTCCTTCCCTCCATGCCCGTGCTGGCTGCACTGCCGTGCTGTTCTCGTGGAGAGCTGTCCAAGCAGGGGATTGCTTGTTGCTGACTGAACCGATTTGTGTGCTGAGTCATTTTTCCACTTTCTCATATCTTTCCAAAAAAATGCACATTTTTTCACGTTTCATTTCAGCCCAGAGGCAAATGTTTCTGGAATACTTGCCTTTCTCCAAGGTATTATGCTTTTTAATAATATTGTCACCACACTTGACCTGTCCAATTCAGATGATATCTACACTTCCCTTCACAAACACACACATCTCCAAGCAGTCATTTATTGTCAAATCTTGCCAGCTGATTCTCAGAAACAAACATCTGCAGAGCTGCATTTCCAGTGTACATTTTTTCACAATGTATAATGGGCTATATTTAGCCTAGTTTACCTAATTCATAATTTAAATTAGGATTTTAAATTGCATTTTTCCCTCAAAGTACTCTGATAATAAAGTTCAATTGCAACTCAGTGTACATTTCTTTAGATGCTGTCAAACCCTCCTAGTAATTTTGCTGCTAGAGTTCACTGTGTGTAGAATTTAGACTTACCTACTATTGACTTGAAGTTTATCAGTGATCTCTTAGGTCTCAAATATCACTGAGCTTTTTAACCTTCTAAAAGGCCCTTTTTTTTTTCTGTGCTACTTATTAAAATAAATAGCATCATTACTGAAGGAAGAGGTAGTTGCACTGCAAAGGTGCTGAGAGCTTTAGTGCAGTTTACAAAGCTATTGAGAGATTTAGTGGCTCTTAAAAAGGGCGGATGAGGACATGTAAGCATTGCTCCACCTCAGCACTCCTGTGCCTTATCATGAGAATTTCTGGTGTGGTCCTCACATATCATTTCCAGCAGAGTCTGATTCTGCCCCAGCCACCAGACTTGGTAAAAATGACCGTCCCATTATTGCATAAATTATTTGTACTTTGCTAGACACAGCAGCCTGGTCCCCTCGTGGGGCAGAGTCCCTTGGAAAGAGCAGAGCCAGTCCCACAGCCCAGTATTCCATCCCAGCACAGTCCCACAGCTCTGTAGATGCTCTCCATGGCTTTAAGGACAGATTAGAGACAGGCAGAGAGCTCGACAACGCTCACCACATGAATTTCTCCTTTCTCTTGCAGTCAATTTTGTTGTCGGCCTCAATCAAGCGGGAAGGAGATTCTCCGACAGCATCGCCCCACTCCTCAGATGACATCCATCACTCAGACAGATACCAGGTAAGCAGGTGGATGCTGTTGCTGGTCTCAGCCTTAGGCAGGGAGCCAGCTCACCCCACTGCCCACAGCTCTCTCTGTGTGACAGCCTTGCTCTTGGCCATGCATCACTGCCCCACTTCTCCTGCCGGCATCACGGGGACATGAGCGCTTGGCCCCTCACAGGACTGCAGAGGTGGGCTTTTACTGCAAAGTCCTCCCAGCTCTGGCTACAACCACTGTGGTATTTAAAAATGGTTTTAAATCTTTGTAGAGGTTTCTGTTACATTATATTCACCATTTTGGTCTTATTTCCATGGCTATGTTTGTCATTACTCACTCTGCCATTGAGAAGCTTTCATAGAAGTGACTTTTTTTACTCATGACTCCTACCCAAGACAGAAATTAATTTGGACCATCCACAGCCATGCCAGCCTGTTTTATAAAACACTCTCTGCCCAGAGGAGCAGCAGGTCTTGACTTGGGTGATGCAATGAGTAAGACTTGAGGGAGATGGAGCAAGAAAAGAAGAAAAAGGCAGCAGCTCAAGTACAGCTTGGCTGGTTGTAAGTCTGTCTGTATTTTTGGGGCAGGCCAGCACACTTGACTCCAACTCAACACACATCCAAACTGTTTGGCTGCAAGCGTGTACTCAGCCACTGGCTTCAAGTAGGCTCTGAAAGGCAGATAAATTAATGTTGGTCATCAGCACAGACTCAAGCATGCATCCACCTGCTGCATGGACAGGCTGGGTGGGCTGAGGCTGTACCAGCATGGCAAACACCCATCACCCTCTATCCTGTGGTGGTCTGCAGCCATACCCTCTGCCCAGGGTCAGGCAGGCACTCATATCTTCCTGCATCAGCCACTTTGCACATGCCAAGTCTGTGTTTGGATCTGCAGAGAGAAGCTGATGACCAGTGCTGAGGCTCTTAACAGAGCAGACCTAGTTACAACATGTTTCCTGGAGATGGGTCCTTTTAGTAGCAGATTCGTACATTTGTTGCCCATTATTCCATCCTCTGTCTTATTTATTGGTTATATTATCAATTGTGGACCATATTCCCATGTGGCTTTGAGTTATAACTTGGTGTCGCATGACAGCTGCTTTACCCTCCCATGAACAATAAAACCTGGTGCAAAGTAAGAGAAGCAAAACCTTGCAGAAGATACAGAAATGCCTGTTTCAGGTAATCCTGCTCTCTTTCCTGCCTGTTTATGAAGTCTAATAAATAAATTACATTCATTTCAAAAGGGCATGGAAGAGACTTTTGCCATGGCCCCCTTCGTTGGAGAAACCCCCTCCCTTCCCACTCCTCCAGACATCAGTCTCTGTGAAATTGGTGGCCCCTTGCAGCCCTCTGTTCCTGTACCTTTTTATTATGTCATACTCGAAGACAAATATTCTTAGCAGAAGCCCCTCTATGTGCTGAGTCCAGCTACTCTCTAATGTGCTTTAAGTTTGTGAGCATATTTTATGGAGGGTTGCAGCCCTTAATGCAAATGTGTAATGGGAGTTGTAAGTCTGCACTGCAGGGAGAAAACACCTCTGGGGCCTGATTTTCATTTACGCTTGTGCTGGCTGCGTTATGCTGCGCTGGCAGTGTAAAGGGACCTCAGAGTGGGTGCCAGGGGTGTGTAAAGCCTCAGTGTATTCTTAATAAAGCCACAATGTGAACGAGAATTCAGTCTGCCTGACTTACCAAGGGAAATGCCCAGGAAGCAGAGCAGAAGACTCTCATGGTGGTGATTTTAAGGGCTGCAAAATTTAGCTTTCCATATGCAGAGGTGTGCTGGAATTATGACTGTCCCTTGTGTTGTGATCCAATCATGATTATACAGTGTATTAGTAACATGCTGGAACGTGAGGTTTTGGCATTTGGGTTTTCAGAATTCCTGTGGCTCAGTTTTCTTAGTCTTTGTGCTTATATACCATGGGGATACGTAGGGAAGGAGATTTATGAATAGGAGTGCTACGGAAATAGGGGCTGGCACAGCACTTGGGCTACTTGCTGCTTGCTGCATTGCTCCCCATGCTGAGAGGGAGCTCCAGCAAAGGCAGAGGGGTGGCTCCTGGGTGTAAGGAGGAGGGATCCTCTTGCCTCCCCTGTGCCAAGCCTGGTTGCTGGAGTTTGGTTACATGGACACTGATCAGACCGAGGTGGTGGCAGCCAATGGATTTGGTCAGTAGTGGCTGCTCCTCTTAAATACAGTGTGTTCTGACAGACGGAGCTTCGAGTAAAAACAAAGCCATTTTAGTTATATTTAGTTAAAACCCTGACTACCCAGTGGAGAAATCAACAGCAAATTACAAGTGATACATCATACTGCAAAGATGGCATTTCAGGCTTGAAGGGAGCCCACAGAATATTTGTGACTGAATAGCAAGTGTAGTGTAACTGAAAGCCTAAAATCCTCGTCCGGGGAAGGCTCAGCTGCCTCCCCCTGAGCTCAGGTAAGCATGCCTCCCAAAAGACAGCTTAATTCATTAAAAGGGTAAAGCCAACAATCGGCAGCTTTGATTTTGTAAATAAGCACATGCATGAAAATCCAGCTGCGGGTTCAGCAGGCAGGCAGAGCTGGGATGTAGGACAGTCAGGACCGTGCAAAGCTCACCAGCCAGCACCTGAACTGTCCGGCTGCCCGTCATCATCTGGGGCAGTGAAACATATCGGGGGTTTTTTTGTTTTCCATCTGAAGAAGAAGCGACAGACTGTCAGGTGCCAGAGATGAGACCCAAAATGTCGGTTTGATTGCAGGAAACAAAGTCTGAGGAGTCTGCAGAGAGGGGAACAGATGGGATTTGTGTGCGTAGGAGCTTCTGCTGCCCAATTTGTAGCCCCCAGCTCTGTCCCAACCTCAGGCTGGTCTGCTGTGGCCATCCTCCACCACAGCTGTGCGGCAGATACGGGAGAGAAATCCGTGAGACAGCTTTGACCTCCCACATTTGCTGAAACATGGAAAGGAAAAGAGGGAGGAGAGACTGGAAAGCGCAGGCTCCGCCTATAGCCAAGGTGTCCCCATGGAGGGGCCATTTCTGGGTAGGGCAGGCGGGTGTCAGAGCCCTGGAGCTGAGGTGGATGCCCAGCCTGGACCCGGCAGCTGCAGACGGTGTCAGCGGCCAGGAAGGACAGGGCTTTATTTCCCAGGGCTCTGCTTCCCCAGGGCTCAACTTCTGCTGCCAGGGCAGGCCCTGAGGGCTCCATGGCAGGGCCAGGGCAGGGCAGGGGCCATGGAAGCACCATTGGGCACCTGCCTTTGGGTCTTGTTACCCCTGGACCCTGATTGGCCAAGAGCCCTTGGGCCCCCAGTCCCTGATTGGGCAGAGGAAGTTGGACAGTGTCACCCTGGTGCCTGATTGGCCAGTGCCTTTGGGTTATTTTTGGAACCAAGGCTCTGATTGGCCAGTAATGTTGGGCCTAAAGGACGCTCAATCACAATTGGACAAGGAAATCTGCTTCTAGGTTGCTCCCAGGCTCTGATTGGTCAGCTGCCCCTAGGCAGCAACCTGCCTTAGGGGTCTGATTGATCATGGCCCCTTGCGTTCCAGGGGGTCCTGATTCCTGATTGGCCAGGCACCCAGGGTCTCTGTAACCCCTGATTCCTGATTGGCCAGGCACCCAGGGTCTCTGTAACCCCTGATTCCTGATTGGCCAGGCACCCCAGGGTCCCAGTAATCCCTGATTTGTGATTGGTCAGGTACATGGGGGTCCCAGTAACCCCTGATTTCTGATTGGCCAGGTCGCCCGGGTTCCAGCCGCCCCGGGGCTCTGATTGGCCGAGCTCGCCGGGCGCTGCCGCCCCCTGTCGGTTGTCATGGGAACTGCCGGGTGAACTCTCACCCGCGCGCCGCGGGTCACATGACCGGGGCCAACATGGCGGCGGCCGCCGGGGGCTGATCGGCGGCNGGATCGGGCCGGGCCTTGTGTACGAGCGGGGGGCGAGTTGTTTACATCCGCGTCCTGACGCTTCTCCGCTTTTGTCTCCCCTCTGCAGACCTTCCTGCGGGTGCGAGCGAACCGGCAGACCCGGCTGAACGGTGAGTGCGGCCCCAACCGCGCCTGCCCCTCCGGAGAAGTTTCCAGAGTTGGGCCGAGTTGTGTGACACCCCCACGCCCCCCACACCGCAGGCCGGGAGCCGCCACCAGCCTCGCCGGGGCCTCGACGTGCCGGGGGGGGCGCAGGGGGCATGGGGTGAAGCCCTCCACGCTCATCCCCGGCTCCCCAGGGAAGCGGCTCCCTCCGCCGGGATCCCCCCAGCCGGTATAAAACAGGCCCCGAAACCCGTGTTTTCTGTGTGGGGCCCTGTTGCTGAGCTTTCACAGCTCACATGGCTGATTCTTGCAGTAAACTTTTAAGAAGCCTGAGCATCATCTGACGTCATGGTTTGTTTTGTTTGGGGTTTTTTTTTCTCAAACCCACAGCTGCTGGGGTGGTACTTTTATTCTTGTATCTCTGGGTGCTCCTAACAAGTAAACAACTATTTCTAGTTGACAGTGGCCTGGTATCAAAAAAAAACTAAATCAGAGGTCACTTTATTTCCAAGAGAGCCCATCTCTGTGCTTTGAAATTGGAAAGAAAAGCTGAAAGGAAACTTTTTTTATTAGAGCTGAAGAAGTTGAAACTTTTCTCAAAGTTCAGAGGTCGGAACTTACCACGTACACAGTAACAATGTTCTGTCGTCTGGTTTTGTACTGCTTGTAGCTACTTTAGTATGTAACATTTAGTCAGAATTTGGTTGTTCAGGCTATCAGGAGTCTCACTAATCTCGAGCTTCCTGATGTGATAGTTCACAGTAACAGCTCTGATGTTGTGCTGATGGAGTTTATTTAGAAGAACTACTGGAACAAAAAAGCAAAAGGCTTTAGAGTGTGCTGATAGCAAAAGAGTTTGCTTGCATTTGAAGCTCTCCATGTTTAGTGTAGTCTTAAGCAAATAGGAGCTACTGACACGGATCTTTGATGAGTTGGACATAGCTGAATTCAGAACTAGCCTCGGGATTTTTAAATATCAACCCAGAGGGCCAAAAAACTGCGAACTCTTGTAAGTCTGTGAAGTCATAGAACAAAGAGATGAGTTACCTTGCACCAGTTACAGGTAACTGCTGCGGGGTGCTCGCTCTGCACTCCAGGACAAGTGCAGAGAGCTGCCAGTGCTGGCAGGCAGACACAGAGACTTCAGATGGCTCAGGTACATCGAGGTGCTGCTCTGTGGTGACTTGTTTTGTGTGACAGAGGTCTCTGGAGTCAAGGATGTCAAACTGTTCCTTTATCATAGTTGGATAGCTAGGGCTAAGTTCCCACTTTCCACCTTTTTTCAGGCCAACAATATGCAGTCACCTTATTTTAAATATTTTTTTTAAGTCTGAGCCAGACTTTTGAAATTCTTGGTGTTGTGGAGTCCTTCAGTGTGAGAGGAAGCTCTTGATGGGGGCGTGCTCTGCTGAACTGGCTCAGTAGTGCTTCATGCTTTTGTCTCTAACCTGAAGCAGGGCTGCAGCACAGTCTGGGTAGACTGTGATCTCCTCTTGGGAACTATTCTTGGCCCCTCTTACTGGATGTTTTTGTGAACCTGGGCTCGTCTAAAGGCAGGCAGGTAGTTTTGTACAGCATTTGCATTGTTTTTGTTGGACATTTTACTCTTTTTGTATGTACCTTTTGGGGTACAGCCATATTCCAAGTGAAAGAACATATATACTGCCCTAATAATGCTGGGATTTCCTGTCCGTTCTCCACCCTGAGATGAAGAGGGTCTGGATGTTAGGGAGCTGCATGCAGAAATTCAGGTGAAGTGCTTTGAGTCCCAATGAAGGTCAGATTAGATCAGAACTGGTTCCTTCTGACCTTAGCTTTTGTGACTGATTACTGCTGTTCCCAGAATATACCTGTAGTGATGCCTGGTCCAGTCTGCACCCGGCCAAATGGTTGGGTGGGTTCTACTGCTCCTTTCTCTGCATGTGTCTTTACATTTGTACTTCTGAACTCTGCCTGCTTTCTTGTTTCTTCCTCCACATTTGTTTGCACTGAAATAACTTTGCGATATTTGTAAGCTTTGCCACATTATTGTTGAAGAGTTATTTGAGCGGCGTTGCTTTAGGTGGAGAACACTGGAATGCTTTAGGGAAAAAACCTCTTACTTGGCTATATCTCATATTTTAATGAGCTTCTAATCAATCATGCAACTTTAGTTTCCTAATCCTGGTTATTCTACATGAAGAGGAGTTGTGTAGGACTTGTCCAAAGACAGCTAGCTCTTTTTTTCATATTCTTATTGACGCACTCTAGAAACTTAGGGTATGGTAATTGCAGTCTGTCAAAGAAAAATCTTATTTCATTTGTTTTTATTATGTTTTACATGTACTTTTCAATATTGTTGTAACCAGTTTATCTTGGTACTTCTCTCAGGCTTTTACCGGCTGAGTTCTAGAAGCACTTCTTGAAACTCCTCCCGTAAAAAAGGCCCATAGTGTTTGCTCTTCTCCCACATTGTCCTTGACCCAAATCGTGGCTGCCCAGGCTGTTCGTGACTCAGTCTTGTTTGGACCTTGATGTTTTCCATCCTGTTGTGTTCATTTGGGAATGTGCAAAAGAAGACAAGGTAGAGAGGGAAGTGTCTTCTGTGAGCTGTTGTTGGCCTGGCTGCAACGTGATTAGGTCCTGATAGTTACATGGCTCACACGTACCTGACTGGCCAGAATTTTAATTATGTAAGTCAAACCTGTGTCTTAAATTGAGCTGTAAGTAAGGTAAATACGTTTTCAAGCTCTGGAGCAGGAGATTAATATTCTGTCTGTTAGACTCTTGGTTGAGTGTTTGTATCACAACTTCCCTGTCAGCCTCAGTGAGTTAATCCTGCACCTCTCACCTGTACTAAACTCACTTTCCAGAGGTTGTGTCCTTGTGAACCCAGGAGTATGAGGTGCTGATTCCTGATGAGCCTGTGTGACAAAGGAGGCGTTTCTTTCATTTGCCTTATTTCCACTGTTGCCAAACTGGAAACTTTAGGCCACCCTGTAAATTGATGCTTGTGGAGTTTAGCAATGCAGAGCAGGTTAGGTAGTCATTCAAAATTAGAGGTACAAAGTTTGAGTTAGTGTATCAGAACATGGGTTAAGTAGGTGCCAACCTCAGAGAATAGTGTCAGATTGAAGATTGCTGAAAATCACCTGTGTGGAACTTTGGCAATGCAAATCTGAAAGCTGCACTGAGACCCTTTTGTGAATCTGGCTCTTAATGTTCTCTCTCGGGCAGATAAGCAGCAAATTGTACTTAAGGTCTGAAACAGATGCCTCTTGACCATCTGTTTTCTTGCTTTTACTTATTCTTGAGATGGCTTTTTGTGCTCTGCCACTGCTGCCTTTGTTCCGTTGCATCAGATACTCTGGATGAGTTGATGATTCACAAAAGCTTTCTGTGATAGGTCTGACAAAAGTAGGTATAACCACTCCTCAAGACTCCTCTCGCAGAGAGCAGGTGCTAGCTCTTGTACTTGAATATCTTTGACTCAAATCTAGGGTTATTTCCAAAGTTGGCGTTCTCAGGTGAGTTGTGAAATAGGTCCTTACAAAACTCCTTTTGCACCTCCCTGAGAAGCTGATTCCAGTTTTGGTGGTGACCCTAAGCCTGTCTCTTCAAACAGACCACGCAGTTTGTTCAACCACCACCACCGTGTTCTGTGCTTTTGTAGCTGATGGGTGGGGGAGGAATAAAGCTGGATGATTTTCACTGGAAAGGAGACAAAAATGTTTCCACTTAATTTGATTGGCCTGCCATTGCAGGAGCTGCTAATGATGTCTGCATAGGACTCAGGGGACCACTCAAACTGGTGGAGGGAATCATAAGAGATATTGCTAGTAACTTAATCATGTCCTTTGATGCTGCCAGAGAGGTTGGTGCAATGTCCACTGCTAGATGCTGCATAAGAGCACTTCTGAGGTAATTAGTCCTGAAGGTGAATTTTTGCTTGGAGAGGGGAGTACCAGTGAAAACTAAAATCCATGAGCTTTTCTCGCAGGAAGTTTGGCTGAACTAGAGAGTAACACGATCTTTTGAAATTAATAAGGTTCAGCCTTGATGGGGAGAGCCTACTGTTAGAAAGGATCCTTGGTCTCTTCTGCCAGTAAGGCAGGAGTGGCGGGTTGGGTCTTTCTGCACCTGTGGGAAGGGAGGGACCGGTGTGCCCTCAGCAGCAGAGTCTTTGTCAAGTGCAGTTTGGCTCCTTCTCTAGTGCAAGCAGCCTCTCACCTTCCATAGCCCCATATTAGAGAACTACATATCAGGGAAGGGAAGAGCAATTCCCTTAGCCAGCACAGCTCCTAGTTCAAGTCAGAGACCATAACTGAGACCCCCAGCCCTTGCAGAGGGTCCCAATTCTTGCTCACCTCCATGTGCTGCTTTCTCATTCATCTGCTGTGGGGACTTAAAACTGCCTGGCTGCCTGATGGTTTCATGTAATCTTGAAGGAGGACATGCGCTTGCAGCAGGAGCAGTGTGTAGGGTAATGTACCTCCTTAAACGTGAGGCCTCAGAGGTGCTGGAAGCCCTCTGATAGCCTAATAATAATTATTAATGCTAATAAAAATTAGTGAACTCCTCACCTCCTGGCAGAAGGTTGGAATAATAACTATGGAGTCTTTGTTCAGTCAGAGGTAAGAATGGGTCAGGCTTGTGCAAAAACCTCCTTCCTTGAGTTCTGTCCTCTTTGTACATCCAGCCCTCAACTGGCTGCATTTTTATCTTCCTGAATTACGGGAGGGAATGACTTTTTCTATTTTTTTTTCCCCTTCTCCCATACTCCTGCGACAGGAGCGAGGGGGAGAGGGATTAGTGAGCTAATTAGAAATGATCGCATCTATCAACACTAATTAGCAATCCTGTGGTCTCACTTGCGTGTTCTTTTGAGCTGCTCCCCTTCGGGACAGCACCACAATCAGCCCCTGCCTTTGGGGCCGCTCCGTCCCTGCTGCGCTGATTGGAAGTGATGGCCGGGCTGCATGTGTCGGGCAGGGACAGCGCCGCTCGGATGTGCTTTCCAGGCTGCTCCCTTTCCATTCCTCCTGTCACCAGGGGCACCCTTGGCCTCCGTGGGCACGACGCTGCCGCTGCTAATGACCACAGAATGAAAATGGCAGAGGGATTTGTTTTCAACACCTCTTTCCTCCAGTGGCTTTTTCACTTGTGGCACCACAACTCAAGGGGCTGTTTCTCTGCGTAGCTAAATGAGCCAAGATAGGGGCTGGCTGCTGAGTCTGGTGTAGAGCTGAAGCAGTGAGGTTCTGTTCCCAGCTGTGCACTAACATTTCAGCAGCAGATCAGGTGCTTGTTCTGGCAAAATGGTCCCAAGAATTTATCAGAAGACCCAAAATAAGTTGTCTTCCTTTTGTCACTGCTACAGTGCAGGGACTGGAGGGTGGCAGTAAAAAACCCCTAAAAATACTAATAAATTCACTAGGCAGACTGCTTTAACTGAATTGTTTGGCCATGGGGAGTCCTACCAGAATAATTAAACTGCTCTTTCCCTGTGTTTCCCTGTTAAAAACATGATGAGGTGAGAGAAATTTGTGTCTGCAATCAGGATAGAGAAGGCTTTGTTTCTGTGTTTCTCTCCAGATGGGTGTTTGCTGAGGAATGCTCGAGTCATGTCTGATTGCAGCCTCCTTTCCTATTTTGTGCTGGCTCTACAGAGCTAGTGAGGCGAGGAAAGAGCATCCTAAACTTACATGAAAGAGCCATGCTGAAGGATATAGGTATGCACTAAACCAGAACTTCAGAAATCTCTTGGGCACTAAAGTACAAGCCAGAAAGAGCGTGATTTAACTCTGCCTAAAAGAGAGGGTTGTGGAGCTGTCAGTGTGGTGTACCCAACACAAGAGAGGGTTGTGGAGCTTCAGTAAATAAAATTTAGACAAAGGATGAAAGCTCTGTGTGTTAACTTGAGAGTCTGTGTTGTTCGAAGTGCCAGATATCAAAAACATTCTTGTTTTGGTCTCTAGTTGCTGTCTCTTATTCTAGGAATGTCACATTTACAGAATCCTTTCCAGGATGTGAGGAGTGGAGATTTATTTTTCAGAAAGTTTTCGCACATATGTATTTCAGTGAGGAAAAACAATGCCCAGGGAATAATTTGAAGCTTTCTTAGTGCTGGAGCATGAGAGAGTATAGGGGATGATGAATACTCCTAGTTCCAAATTGTGGGAAAGTATATCTTAACCCAGGGAGTCCTGAGTCCAGGGAAGCCAACAAGAAAGTCTTGAGGGAGGCCTTTCCGGTCTGTGTTGATGTGTTCAGCTGAAACTTTATAATTCTCTTGATGTGTGTGCTCCAAACTGATGCGCTTTCGAAAACAATTGACAGAAGCTTTCCTTACACTGGTCCTTCTCATCCTGGCATTCCAGCAGCTTTCTCTGACTCGTTGGCTGCAGGGAGCTGTTGATCTCTCAGTGTTCAGGCATGAAGGCTTTCAGAGCGTGCTGCAGTGCTCACAATGTCAGTAACGATTTCTGGCGAACACAGCTTTTTGGTGGTGTCATCTCTCATTACCACATGGGCTTTCCTTGGGCTTTTTCTTGTCTCTCACTCAGAATTTTGACCTTCCTTATTAATTAAACAGTGACTTTCCTGCAGCCAGTGATTGAGTTATTCAGTAATACCTGCCTAAAGCCATCATAATAAAAGACAGAAGTTCTTTTTAATGCAAATGATTTGGTTCCAGATGTTTTGATCACATTAAACGATGGCTCAAATTAACCAGCTATTGGATTAAGCAACAGGCTACCTTGGCTGCTTTTTCTAATCATCGTGATTCCTAACATGTTTGTTTCCCAGAGCGTGTTCTCAAGAAGGCAGTGTAGCCCCTAGTTTTCATGAAATAAAAACAATGGAGAGCCGGAAGCTATCTAGCATGGGTCCTGTGTTTTTCGTAGCAGATATCTTTTCTTTCTATAAATATTACCTGCTACCAAGATGGTGCTCTGACTTGTTTGTGGTGTTCTGGGAAGGAATTTTTCAGGATGTACAGGAGGCTCTGTGGTCCTGGAAGTGATGGTTAAATACCTTGTCCAAGACTATCAGGTGCTACATCATCCTTCTACACTCTAAGAAAGTTCTTGTAGAGGGAATAGACGTGTTCGTGAAAGGGCCTCAGACTTAGAAGGCAAAATCCAAAACACGGTTCAGTGGCTTGATTGCTCGAGTTCGAAAACGATTTCAGGTTTCCAAGGTTTCGTTTTAATAACTTACCATGGGATGTGCAGCAGATATTCCCTGTCCTAGTTGTTAAATTGTGAATAACTGCCTCTGTGGAATCAGAGTGCTCAGCTACAGGTTACGGATTTCCTCTGAAAAGTGCCAAGTAACAGTCTCTGTACTGTTTATAGAGGTCAGAATAGGGAGTTGCAATGGGATTTTCTGGTGTGAAATCTTACCATTTCTGCCAAGGGTTTATTATTTGGATCTGAGCAAGTAAAGACTGCATCTACAAACTTGACATGTCTTCCTTTTTTTGTTTGTTTTCTTTCCCTGGTTTCTCCATGCAGCTCGGATTGGAAAAATGAAACGGAGGAAGCAAGACGAAGGGCAGGTATGTCCCCTCTGCAGCCGGCCTCTGTCAGGATCCGAGGAAGAGATGAGTAGGCATGTGGAACAATGCCTTGCAAAGGTAGAGGCGCAGCAGGATCACCAGCTGCCATTCCCTTCTCCTTACTCCCAGCTTTGTCTGCAGTTGACCTAATGTGGGGCAAAAACTAACATTGCTGAGCTTGCAGGCAATGCTAACTGTCTCCCTAAGATCTGTAGTCACTTCTTTGTCTGGGAAGATGGATTCTTCTGGATTTTTCTGTTCTGTTGCATTAGTAACTTTTTACTTCATGCACCTTTCTGCTGTTACAGAAGTGTAATTTGTAGATTTGTAAAGGTGGAGCTATTGAAGTTTGAGAACCTTCTGCAGGACTTCAAGCATCCTATATAGCACAGGAAGAACAGTTCTTTCTGACTGTGCCTTTGACAACATTAGAACTATTGTTTGTTGGGTTGTTTTGTAGCAGACTGAGATTTGTAAAGGTTGCATGACCATCTTACTCCAGGAAGTGCGTTTAAGCAGAACTGTTCTCTTGCTGTTCATCCCAAAGACAGCAGGGAAGGAGAAACAGGCCCTGGGGGAGGGAGAGAGTTGTGTCATAGGGCTTTTTGTTCATGTTTCTCGGGAAAAACCTTCAGAAGAGGACTTGTTGCCTCAAGAGGTGCATAGTATAAAGAGAGGTGTATTTTGATCAGTATGCCCCAAAAATATGTTACTGGAGAACACTTCTGCTAGGGGTCAAAGGAATTTGTGGTATCATGTTCTTTCATGATAAAAGGAATTTTGCATGAAAGGCAGGGGAATGCATGTTGAAATGAACACCAGCATTGTTGTAGAGACCAGACCTTAAATTTCCTTGTGTTGTAAAAATTATGAAACTTGCAACATGTTTTGATCTTAGGTCATCAAGTTCTTCCTACTTCCTTCTAGTTTAGGTCAGCAGGAACAGGGGCAGGAATAGAGGCTGCTGTACGCTCTATACTTAGCTGCCCTGGGAACAGTCCAGCTTTTCTTCCCCATCCCACCATGAGTTATGAACCCCTAAGAGCTATTTCGTGCATCTCAACACTCTGCCCCTGCTTTACCCCGTGCAGAGAGAAGGTTCATGCATGACTGAGGATGACTCTGTGGACATCGAGAATGAGAACAGCAACCGCTTTGAAGAGTACGAGTGGTGCGGCCAGAAAAGGATACGGGCTACTACTCTCCTGGAGGGAGGATTTCGAGGTGCGTCAGTGTTTTGGGGGCACTTGTAAATCATTCTGCTGTGGAAGTTGATCATTACCTACCTTTAAAGGGAGGGACATGAGGATTTCCCTTTCACGAAAGGCAGAACCATCAGCCTTTGCCAGAATGTGAAGTGATTTCAGTTTTTTGTCCTTCTTGAGTGATAAGAGTCAAAATTTTTGCAAATCTTGAACAAAGCATGGGGTTATTTCTTTCTCAAGGAATGTGGCTGAAGAGGGAATGGGTAGATCATTTGGGGAAAATAGCATTTTATATCTCACACATAGTAAGAAATACGTGGAAATATGTGAAGAGAGGGAAATAGAAATGAAATTGTAAAAATTCCCAGCCTGGAGTGACGAAAGCTGGTGTATCAGCCTCTGGTGATGTATTGGACGTGACAGCTAAGTCGCTTTAGCACCTGCATAAAATATTAAAGGGCCAGTTGTGCATTTATCACTCCATCCCTTTTAAGATTGATAAATGAGAATCCAGGAACCTGCTCTGCACCTCCAGCACTGCAAGCCCTTAGGGCTCTCAGACAAACACATTTTATTTTTCCTCCTTCTTTTGCTCCTTCCCCAGTGACGGGGAAATCAGTTAGCAAGGAGAGAGTGAGTTATGGCAAAATTTGACCTCTCGTGAGCTTTATTGGTGAAAGTAATTTTAGCTAGAAACCTGGCCCCTTTCTTACATTCAGCCCTTTGGCCTCAAAGAGGAGGATTTACTAAACTGTTCGTTGGCATGAACCTCAGACACTCACCAGAGTCTCTCGCAAGCAATCCACGTAGCGCATGCTTAATGAGAGGAGGAATGCTGGCTCCGTTCAATAAAGAGGATGGGATGTGATCTCTTCCTATATCAGCTTGGATTTTAATTTAAAATATCTCAGGGGGAAAGGCTACTGCATAAGGGAGTTGGACTTAAAAGCCAGCCGTGTGCTCAGCTAAAACCAGGCACTCCTGATCTGCTTTTGCTTTCCTCTGAAATTAAATTGTAGTTGTTTTATAGCAGAGCAGATGATCAGGAGCACAGAGTTGAAGGAGCAGCTTTTTTGGGCTTTAAAGGACACCCAGTGAAGCTCACGCTGTTGAACCCTATGTCAGTACCCTAACTTTTTTTGTGACTGCATGGAGAGTTGTGTAGTTGTGTCTGTGCGTGCACACCGGTAGAGGCCTGATGAGACCATGCAGGATCTTAGACTATGTTTATGTAGTATGGACACTACAATCCATAGCAGGGAAGCATGGGACGTCTGTGTGCCTCTGTTGTTGTCACTGCTAGTCCTGATTAGAAAAAGCTGTTCAGTTCATTTCTTCCCTTTTTGTGCATGATTTTCTTCCTTCACCCCCACCAAACACCTGCATTTGAGGAGAGCATGATATTCCACTTCCTTTGGTGTGGACATCATGCTGTCTTCACCTGGTTAATGTTCCCAGTTGTTTTTGAGTTAACTCACTGAAGTGTGATCTGAACCTTTCACGTCACCTTGGTTATATGGAGACCCTCTTTCAAAGGAGGCTTCAGGTGGACAAAATGCATGTAACTGATATGGTTAGGCTGGATAAATATAAAGTACTTGCTCTTTGTTGCATTTTCTTCAGTATTTTAAGGAATTCTCGAATATGTTAGTTGTTATTACGTAGATCACTTGCTTTCCTCCACCAGAAGTTAGACAGATTCTAGCATCAGTTAGTGCTGTAACCTCTGCCAGATGGCTGCACACACATGAACAGATACTTGTGCTGTTCATTCATACTTAGACATGGCCTTGTTTCCATGAGGACTTACAGGATCTGTCTCTTCTTTCCTTTTTGAGACATTTGTGACACTGTCAAGAATTACATGGACAGATCCAGGAAAAGATTGTAAGGCCAGGAGAAAAGCAGAATAAAACTACGTGCAGTTCTAAAACCCTCCATCGTCACCTTGCTGACAAGGCTTTTGGTTTAGACTCCTTCCCTTCGTGGTGCTGGATGAAAGGTGTCTGTAGATCAGCTCACAAGCACAGGAACCTCCCTGTAGTATTTGTAGTGAGAAACATCCTCCCTCTGCAGCATTTTGTGGCAGAACTTTGCCGAAGAAGGGTCTCCTGATACCTGAGCAGCTGGCAGGTCTCTAGGACCTGGCCTTCCTCCTCTGGAGCACACCTCTGCTGGCAGCTGGATTCAACAGCTGCCGTGCTTCTCGAGAGAAGTGTCCTCTTCCCTAAACAGGGGAATTTTTTCCTTCCAACTTTCTACTTAGTATTTTGAGAGAACCAGACATAATGTACAGGGTACCTACCTACTCTGTGCGAGAAGTTGTTGTAAAATTTGAAAAGCCAAAGCAAATGGGAGTGATCTCCTACAGCTGGCTGATTGCATTTATTTTTAATTAAGTTACACTTTTTCATGCTCTCTTTTGTGGCTCTCCTATTGTCTCTGACTGCTGGCATTCATGGGTCTTCATCACTCAGGACTGCTATGTGCACTCTCAGGTAACCTTAAGGTGACTGTCTGTCTTCTTTTGCTGCCAGTGTTGGCTCTTGCCAGACAGAATTCTTAATTTACAGCCCTGAAGCACAGCACAACGTTTTGTAGATGCTTTCTAATGCTTAAAACTGCTTTGTCTGGAGTTGGCAAGGCCCTTGTTAACCCCCGTCACCTGAGGCTTTGCGTTTGGCTCTGTTCCCTTTGCTGAGAAGTAGCAGTGATGTGGAAATCAAAGGTCTTTTATAATGCCAGACAGCCTTTGCCAGGCTACAGGGATGTCACCAACGTCTAAAGAGATGACATGGGGAAATACATAAAACCGGAGGGGAAAATAGATGGCCATGTGTCTCATTAATTTCGGTTTTAATGGTGTGTTGCTTTGAGGAGATGTCACAGCTGGGTGAAAGGGGAGCAGGACACTGTGGCCAGTGTGTTGCACATAAGTCCATTGGGCAGCTTTATAGGAGTGACTCCAACTTATCACAGATCCTGGCTTCTTTTTATCATTTTTGGTTAGTGGACAAGGTTCGTATCACTCTCAACATGAGGAAAATTCTTTGCCAATTATATGGAAAATCCTGACAGATTCCCAGTTGGAATAAGGTTGAGAAACCTTGAGGTTTTTCTTCTTAAAAACAGAAACATCAGGAAAATGAACAGCCCTGTTTGGATTTTCTGGAAGATGGTCTAAAATCTAGGAGCAATCACAGGCTGAAACTCTCACTTGCAAAGTTCCTAGGATGATACTCTTCTGCTTCCAAAGCACTTGCAGGGAAAACTTGATTTTCTAACCCTAGGGGCTGTCTTAGAAGCTGGAAATTCTTTGTCTTCTCTGTTGGTGTTACAGCTGCAAGCCCCCAGTCAGGTCTAGTGCAGCAGAGCCAAAGCGCACGTACTTGGCTGCCACAGCTTGGCATACCTGAGGGAGCAGGTGGAAAGAACAGGCTGTGGCAGCAGGTAGGAATACGGCATAACTGAGCAGTGCAGCGATCAGTGTGTTGTCTCTGAAGCTGTTGGGTTTGGTGAAGGATTTCAGTCAGGAAATGTTTAGTACTTCTAGCTGCTCTCCTGGCTTCTTAAAGCATCATTTGCTGTCATTCGATATGCTTTTGAACACTTGAAGGATGCTGGGTGTAAATGAAGATGATTGGCGATTATACAGGGTTTGGAACCACTTTGTTTCAGCAGAGGTCCTGCTTGAAGTATGGGTTTGTAGGAGAGTTTGTGGTTCTGTTTTGGGGGTAGGTGCAGAAGAACACCAGCATGAAATACCGAGCTTCGTTTAAATCAAGCTTGTACTTCAAAGTGTAAAACTGTACAGATAAAATAATCAAATATTCACCTGCCTCTGTACAGTGTCACAAGACTTAAAATTTCTCTTGAAACAACTCTCTCTCCCCATGTCTCTGAATCATCCCTCTCCGAAGCTCTTTGTTGCACAGGATTATTTCATGCCATCTTTAATGAGTTTCTGTGTTTAGGATGCCAACAAGGCTTCGCAAGTGAAAGCGTCAAGTGGATTCCTCTCTGATGTGGGGTTTGTTAGGTTTTTTTAGTGCTCAACATATTTGTAGCAATTCTTCTCTTCCAGTCCAGAATGGATGCACGTTACCCTCAGTGTTTACACTGTAAGGTTATCCCTTTAAAGAATTCCTGAGGGAAGTTCAAAAGGTTTTTTTTTTTCTTTGAAAGATTCAGTGTCTCTTTTTGTGTGTGTTTCTTACTTGAAAGAAGGGAAGGGAGGGGGGGAAGTGGAAAAAAAGTGCTTTATCTGAAAAGAATCACATCAGCTTCACACTGATAGAAGCTGCTGTCATCTCTTAAACGGCTTAGCACAGTCAAAAGGCAAGAGGACTTAAAACAGTGTCTTACACAGGGATCGATGGGTGGAACACATAACTCGTAACTGCAAAAAAAAAAAGCGGCTCGGGGGGAGAGATAACGGTAATGATTGCATTGAGGGAAGCTTGAGGGAGGCTTGTTCTTTGTAACACAGCTTCAAAGGTGTCTGGACTGGTGCCTGAGCAAACTGTCCTGTGAAGTTGCTGCCTCTGTAGGTCTAGGGAAGGCGGGGGGGTGGGGGATGCTTGCACCCTTCTGTTTCTTAACAGATGGGACAAAGATTAGTAAATGCCAGGTTAGCAGCTCCCTTCTGCTGCCTCGGATTTGAGGAGAGGATTTTGTCACTTGGTCTCTTTCTGTCCATTCCAGGAGGCAGCTTGTCCGGGAGAGGGGAAGGAGGAGAGCACGGCTGGGGCGGTTGGGGAGCTGGGTGTGGGGCGGGATGTCAGTTTATCGATCGCACCTCAGTCAGGAGAGCTGCGGGCACAGCGCTCTGAGCACGAGCGGCAGCGTGCTTAATGTGATTGAAAGGCAGTTAAAATGGCGGTGACCTTTTCAGGGGGAATTAGATTGCCTGCCAAGAGTGGTTAGAGGGAGTGATAACGCCAGCTTGAGGAAGCTGTCCAGTCTGCTTCAAAGGGAGAGAGACAGGGAAAGCAAGCTGGCAGCAAGTACCATTTAAAGCACGAACCGTGCCGTCTGATAGAACAGAGATTGCTGTCCTCTTTAGATATGAAAGAATTGAAGAATTGTAGCTAAGTTCTCTCCACCCGCCCTGTCCTCCTCTTCTCCCCTCCAGCTCCCCTACCAAAAAGCCTTCCTCTAGGTGCGGTAGCAAGCTAGTCACCACTGCTCTTCTGGGTTTCTTTTGCTTCAGCAGATCACTTGCATCAAAAATAACACAGAACAGAGAAAGACTTTGAAAATGTTAAAATGGCAAGCAGGGCATTTTCAGGGAAGGATACTTTCTAAGAAAGATCAACATGACAAGGATCTGTCTGATAGATTGTGATACTCTTGAAGAAGAAGAAACACACAGGGATTACTTAACTCTGAAGTTCCTCTTTATTTTTCTGGTATTTCTTTTTATTTCTCCATGCTGCCCTCCTCCCAGGCTAGCAAGGGGCTTGGATCTGTTTCTTAATGTCTTACCCAGGGAAAAGAACAGCACAACTAGGCATATGCATTGAGGAACTTGGTAAAGCCTTTATAAGCGGTAACAAACTACAGTTAACCTTGGGTGTCCATTTGCATTGGATCTCATGTCATGTACAATTAGGGCAGCTGCCTGGAAAGTGGGACTGTATTAAAATGTTTAAAAGATTTTAGCAAATGGCTGCAGTCCTCCCACTGTCAGCTTTCTATCGCCACAGAATCAACATATGCTTCCAGTTTGGGCAGCAAGTGTTGTATGCCAGTCTTCATCCGGTGTGGCTTAGTTGTCCCAGAAAGAGCATTGGTGCAGTAGCTGTATGCTCCTCCAGTTTGTTCTCCTTCTAAATTCATGCAGCATTAGAATCATTCTTTCAAGTGTGAGGACCTGGCCTCAGAATCTAAATAGATACTTTTTAGTTCTCCTACCTCAACAACAGGATTTTGTGATTACGGTGACTTCTTGGGTCTGGTAACTGCCTGGCAGAAAGCTCCAAACAGAAAAGGAGAACTCACTTGTGCATCTCTGTGCGATTTCATGAAAATAGAACTCTACAACAAAACTCTTAAAATCTGTGTTTGACTCATGTGTGGAAACACGGAGAAGCATCTTCTCTAGTGTTACAAAGATAGTAGCAGAGCTGGTGACAAACCTTAAAAGTCTTGCTCTAGAATCTCACTTAGTAGCCAGCTGTGCCCTCTTTTTCAAATAAAACATAATGAGACATGCAGGAAAGCTTCAAGAGACAAGGAGACTTCCCTTTTTCTGTGTCGGGAGATTCAGGCCATGTTGAAGGTTATACTGGTAAGAGAGTATAAACTGATCTACTCAAATGCAGCAAAAGCATTTGAGCTGAACAGTAAGTGTGTGACTTCTCATAAGAGACTGTGTGGGAAATGGAAGATGTCACTGGCATATTTAGGCCTTTTGGAAGAGTGGTCTAGTAACTAGAATCATCTTTGTTGGTGCTATGTAGATGAGCAAGAATTCATTTTACCCAGCCTGGATGCAAGAGCAGTTTGTGGTAAGAGTATAGGGAATCTTTGCTGTAATGAAATTCTTAATCTTCCCTCATTTAGCAAGAGCACAATTCAGTGCATTTCTCTGCCACGTTTTCAGCGTCTCTCTCTAAGGTGAATGTGTCTGTATATCTGAGCATCCTTCCCAGTCTCTCAATCCTTGAATTTTAGCCTTCCTGTGCTTGGGTTGCGCCCTTCTGCTGGTCACTTCTACCTGCTATAAGCTTCCGAGTGGGTGAGATGTATAAATGTCGTGTTTCTGAAGTGCTTATTCTGTGCCTTATGCCCCTTGAGAAGGCTGCTGAGCCCCAGAGCATTTGTATCACTTACCTCAGCCCTTGTGTAAAAGTGGCAATCCTGGTAATCCCTCCATTGCGGAAGCACAATAATTTGGATTGATCTGATGGAGTAGCCCAACCACTTCTTAATGTTTGCAGCTCTGTCCTTTGACAGTAAGTACTTGCCCATAAGGTTATACTTGACCTAAAAATGCTAACAAAATCTGTTTGAATAGTGTTAGATATAATAATCACATGGGCTGCACCTGATTCTTCCTCTGTAGTTTGTGTCTGCATATAGAATTTGAAGGATTCTGTGGTTAATAAATATCTCTTAAGTATTGTCCTGTATATTAATATCATAAGTTGACTCTAGTGAGCCAGAAAAACAGATTAGAATAGTATGTGATCTAAGAAGAAAAAATGTCTTACGTTACATACAAAAGCCAGCATGACCTGCCATGTAATTGATGCCCAGTGTCATGTGTGTTTGAAGTTCACATAATTCTTCAAGGAACACCATTTTCTTCATTTTGGAACACAAAGTAATCAATGGGACTTAGGAAAGTAAAAATAATTTTAACTGGGAAAAAAAAATTGGTGAGGATAGCCGTTAAAATTTGTCATTGTTGATTGTACATTTTTGGTAACTTGAATGCATAGAGAAATCTAAGAATCTAATTTTTATGCTCAAACTGCCAGAATGCATTAGCTGAAAGGAGCACAATCAACTAGACCTTGGTGGTTGATTGATGTAACACCGACAGCACTGCAACCAGGAAAAGATTTTCTGTGGGAAGAAGTGGAATTCTCTCCATTTTACAGTATTATGTATCATATTTGGGGGATGAAAAGGGATGTCTGTCACCCTCTTCCTAGAGGAAGGAGAGGGAAAAAAAGAGAACAGAGGGTTTGGTTGTAACACCATGGAAATTAGCAGGGGGAGTGAGGGAGCAGGTAGAGCACCTGAAACTACTCGATTTTTTGACGTAGACTGGGTTTCAAGTTGACAGTTCCTTTAAACTTCAGTTTTCATCGATCTCAGTCATCAATTGCTCTGCAATCCAGTTTTCTAGTGGTCTGTTAGCTGTGTTTTTGAAAATCCCAGGCTTTAAGATAGTAATCTGATAAATTTTTAATTTTTTTCCCTCAAGGGTCTGCAGTTTTGCTAGAAAATGCAACCTACTTCTTGGACACTCAGGTCAAACTTGAGCTTTAAGCACACAATAGTTGATTGACGTGATTTTAATAGCATTTTAGAATACAGTTGTTAAGTCAGGGGCAGTGAGATGTTTCTAAAGGAAAAAGGGAGCACAGGTCTCAATGGCTCTAAACAGCTCCTGTCTCCGCGTGTCGTCTCCTACACGCGGCGGTGAAACGCATTATCGAGTAGTGCCCGGAAAGTGGCTAACTGCGTTTGACACACGCCAACTCCCTGCCTCCACACTGGATAATTGCATTGTCAACTGTTCAGCAAAGTGGCAGGTGACACTGCAGCCGGATTGATTGTCCTACTATGGAGGCTCCCAAGACTGTCAGACGCCCAATCGATAGAGTTTACACAAGACACTGTGACTGCATCTGTAACTAATTTCAGTTTGAACCTCACAAGATGCGTGTGTCCCTGTTTCCTGGCCTCTCTTCTTTGCTTGCATCTTCTCCCTGGACAAGGAAGTTGTTTTTCCACTGAAAGCCCGGTTTTATTTCTTGTTTTGGAGCTGAAAGTGAAGAAATCAATGGTGTGTTTTGTGGTTTCAGAGTTGAGGGCATTACAGCACATGGCTAACTAGCAGCTCCAGTTTTGCAATCAATAGACTGATCAATTGATTAAATTAGCACGGATTTTTCTTTCTTCTTTCCAACCTAGAAAAGAATTAGTTTGGGAGGAAGAGCGCATGTGTTTGGCCTATGAAATTTAGCCCTTGGTTTTTCCAGCCCTTGGTTGCCTTTCCCCCATGAATACAATCTCTGTGCTCATCATTATTTAAAGCAAACTGCATCGAGCCCCGCCACTGGCAGCAGGCCGATGTAAGCCACAGTGTCACTTTCAGCTGTTCACCAGTCTTGCTGCTTCATGCTCGGCTGCCTTAGAAAAGTCATCCTCCAAGCTCTGCTGTGCTGCTTTATTATTGGCAAAGTTGCGACATTCCTGTGATCCCTGTCAGTGGTGCTTATTGATCCAGTGATGTGAATCTGCTTAGTGATTCAAGATTACTTTAATTCTCCCTCTTCCTTTTTTGTTTGTTTCCACCCTCTCCCCAGGGGAACAAAAGCTTTCAGATCCACCTTTCCTTAACTGTGGAAAACGAGCTGTAGCTGCAAAGACCGTGGCTGTTGCTGCTGCTTTTGTACTTCAGCTCTGGGTTTTGAACAGCAGCCTTTGAGATAGACACGAGGCTGTTCTTACCTTCCTGCATCACACCAGCATGACGCTCTAGGAGGCAGCCATGAATGGCAAACCAGATCAGGCCTGTGTGTTTTCTCCTATGTAGCCATAATCTGTACCTGATGGGTTACAGGAGGCATAAATGACATCTCTTGAATACTCCTCAATGCTGCAAGGGATAGGGAAGCCTCTTCCTGAGCCTTGCAGCAGCTGGCTCTTACCCTGTACAGCAGCGCTTGCCTGCCCTTTGTTCAGCATGCTGCTGCAAAATTATGTTAATGGTCATAAAATTATATGGCCCCTTTCTTTAAAGGCAGCTGTTTCTGTGATCTGTTAGCACAGATCCCTGCAAGCATCCACACTGGTAAGCAGTCAGGTCTCTGACAGCCCATTTGTGCCTCTGTGGGAGCTAATAGACGGCATCAGATGGATGCATCTGCTGTTTCAGGTGTGCGCTGTAACAACACAGTTGGGTGTCAGTTTTCCAGGTAAATCACTGTTTAGCTTTAAATGGATCTGGCTCCAGAGAAATGAAACCCTTCTTTCGTAAGCAGCTTTTCTTGGCTTCTGATTGTTTTTTTTTTTTCCTGCGACAGGCTGGGAACATCACCAGAACTATTCTATCCCTGTTGGTCCTAGGAAAAAGTGGGGGAACAATTTCGCTGTCCAAAAATAAGGCTGGGGAGGTAGTACTGATCTGTAGAAAGACCTGTGTTCAACGTGGCCTCATCTCTGCCTTCCTTTCGTTTTCGAGAATTTTTAGTGGCTTTCTCTTTCTTCCCAGATGTCTCTTACGATAAAATGGCATCCATGCCACCTTGTCCTCTTAGTACTAGTTTGGGATACTTCAGCAGATGATGAAATAAACCCGGTTTAGAGCCATTCTCGGAAGTATGTGAGGCCTGGCCGTGAGTCTGCATAAACTACTTTTATTGCCTTCATTGTTTTTACTCTCCAAGAAGCCAACGAGTGACATTTCGATAAGAAAATAGAGTGAACGTGCTGGAAAGGGAGGTTGTACAGAAGGGGGTCGCTGCAAGGAGTGTAATTAGCAAAGGCCGCAGTTCTGGAGATTTATGGGAGGCTTTTCTTCCTCTTTCCTGAACACATGTATACTACCTGCAAACAGAATGAATGCTTCTTCCCAGCCAAAATAGGCCCCAAAAGAGCTCTGTGGCTCTGAGATGGATTCGAATTTAGACCCATTTACAGGATTTACACAAAATTCAGGATTTCTAGAATATTTCCAGTATAGATTTCACACACACACACCCCCCCCATTCCTTGGGGGCCAAACTGGAGAAATGTTAGTTATCCAGATGAGTTTGATCCTCTGCATGAGCAGCATCTGGTAGCTGCATTCACAGTGGTGGTGCAAATAATAATACTGACATCTTAGTTTTCTTCCTTGATGACTTTCTTTGGAGTGGTAATTAAATATAAACATATAATGTAAAATATATACAGAACAGCTGGCCACCAAAACTGATCTGCTTAGACAGGAGTTGAGAAGCAGAGGTGGGGCACAGTAGGTCTGTGTTTTCCTACCTGTGTTCATGAAATTAGGCTGGGGTCGTTCGGGTCTGCAGTGGTCTGGCTGTGTTACCGTGCTATGCCTAAGACTGCCAGTCTCCGTGTGAGCTCGTGCCGGTGCAGGAGCCAGCAGTGCTGTCAGCACCTGAAGCAGCATATGTTGTCACTTTGACCATCTGCCACTGAATGCGATGGAGAAAAGGAGGGACTGTGCTGTGAATCTGCTTATATATCATGACTCTTAATGACTTTTGGTTTTAGCCTGCGCCACCATTCACTGGAGAGCTGTTCAGGTGACCACTCGTCAGGAGGATTGCAGAAAGGAAGGGAGATTTGAGAAGCAGTGCAGAGGTCAGAGAGGATGCTTAGGCATGAGGGACAGTTTAGGAGAAAGAAAAGTGCTATGATAACTTACAAAAAGGGGAAGGAAAGGATTTCTGGTGAGATTTATCTACACACATTATTAATAGGTACGCGGCAAGAATGGGAAGTGTTTTCACCTTCAAGCTCAGCTGATTCCTGTAGTCTGCCAGTGCTTGAAGCTGGCAGCAGTTAAGAGGCATGCGAATTTTTCCTGCTTTTCTGACCTCTGAGTCAGTATTTCAGAAACACTGTTGCTTGTGTAGAGTACCTAAATTTTTCAGAAACTAACTCGAATTGGTGCTCAGGCAGACTGTTCTGAGACCAGCCCAAGCAAAGAAAGCTGTGTACACAGTGCTAGGTAAGTGATGTTGATAGGTACATTCTGATTGATGGGCGAGTTTGTCTCCCAAACTGTCACAGGGTTTATAGAGGTGCCACTCAATACCAGTGCTGGAATTGCTTGTCAGAGCACCTGGCTACAAGAGCAATGGGGATTGGAGACAGAGCTGTAACTTTGTTTTTTCTCTGCTTAATGGCCCCAGCGTCTGACCTGCCTGTTCACTCCTGTTTGTCTGGTCCTTAAGGAGGCAGCTGGGATTAAGACTGTCAGAGAATTGTGCTGCTTTAGCATCAGGAGGCTAATTGTATTGGGGCTGGCAGCATATGACAAGGGGTTGCCTCCTACCAAATGCACAGCAAGAGCAAAAAATTCTCAACAAGGAACAGGAAAGGTATAGGAGAGTCTGCACTGGGTTTGCTGTTTTCTAATCTAAAGACCTGAGGTTCAAATTCACATGTAGAATTACATTCCTCAGGCCTTGGGTGACTCCTGAGAATCACAGCTGCTTATGTGAATAACAGATCAGGTCTCTTATGAATTCCTAGGTCAAACTCGCAAGTTGACATTCAGTTGTCGGATTTCACTTTGTTAACATGTGGGGATAAAGTTCTGGTCGCGAGCGTTGACCTCTGGATAACACACTGGCTTTAGAGGTCCTCTCTAGGCAGTGTTGCTGATGGCTGTGAATTACTGTGTGACCTTCAGAGCCTTGCTGGGAGAACTCTTCCCTGTTCCCAGTGCACGCTATTGAATTGCAAATCACCCGAGTGGAGTGGTAGGGGGTCTTCTGGAAGCTCCTGTCCTCTGCGCTCCATTTCACGTTTTCCTTTCTCCTGGATGGCAGCGTACACCACCAGCAGGAGCTGGAAGTTGTGAGCCCTCTTTACATTTGGGCTGAGTTACTGAGAAGCAGGTGTGATCCTTTTGGGCCTTCCTTGCATTTAGTGGTCTTCTTAATCCATTTATAACAGCACTTGTCCAGAAATCTGGTTTGAATGAGCCTGAGATGAATGAATAATGTCAAGCAGTTCAGACGTCAAATATTTGAACAGCTGTGTGGGTGTTTTCACTGGCTTTGTGCATGGAAGCAACCCCAGGAAGTTAGACAAGGAGGGTCAGGTTGAAATTGTGGCACCAAACCCCATCCCACTGGAACTGGCCTCAAAATCCATCCCTGCTGCAGAATGAAAAGGTATTAGGATGCTGGTTACAGGCCATTTGTTCCCCAGGTGATGCTGGGCCAAGCTCTGCGTCCCGTTCTTTAGTGGTTTTTTGTGTGCAGGAGCAGTACTGGGATTTATGGATCTTTTGATTCGCATCAGAAACATATTTCGTGGCTTTTGCTTTTCCTTTTTATTTAAAGCAGCTTCGGAAGTCCTAAAACTGATAGCACAACTTATATTCAGAGTATTTTTTGGATTCACAGAGGTTACTTTGTTTAGCATACAGTTTCTAAATCATTGTTTTTTACCATGTTGCAATGGACTGCACTTGGTCACATAAAAAAAAATTCCATATTAAGTGAAAAACTGAGAGTTGGATCACCTTATTGTGCCTTCCTTTAGGTGTTGGTCTGGGCATCCTTGTTTGATCAGAAAAGAAAGTTTACCTCTCTCCTGCCCCTCATTTTAACCTGTGAACTTCTCTGCTGTGCCGTCCTCTGACTGAAAGGCTCTCTCAGATCATCCCAGTGTGTATTTGCCATCTTAACACATACTATCCAAACTCTCCCCTTGTACCCTCCCTGCATAAGAAGTATAGCAGTCTGCTGGCAATGCAGTAGGCAGTAGAGCTAAATTCAGCCAAAGCTCTGGAATATTTTCCTTCCAGACTTAAAAGGGATTTTCTTAAGTACAAAGGTCTTGAGACCAAGGACACAAGGATTCTGAAGTCAAGGTGCCTTAATATTTGTAAACTGTATTGCAGTAAGCAGATCTTCTTGTCTTAAGCTCTAGCCATAAACCACCAGTTGGCTTTAGTCACTTGGAAACAAAATTGATGGAAAGGTGCATGTCTGCTGTGTGCTTGGCATCCTTGCAGAGACGGTAACGCATAAGTGGGTTGGGCCCACTTATGTTCACTCATTTGGCCACCTTCCCCCCCACCAAGGCACTTGCTCCAAGTATTCATTGTCTGGCTAATGTTCAGATCACCTCCTGGGACTGGCCAAGTCACAGCTCCAGCTTTGCATGATTTGTGTCTCCCACAGCTCCAAGAAAAATGAAGACCTGTGTGTCCAAAGTTTATGGCCTTTGAGAAGTGATGGGCTAAAGTAATGCCAGGTGCAGGGGATGGTGTTACTGCAGGTTAAATGCCATGCCTATAAATTACCACCCCATCACCAACTCTTGACTTTTAAAGCAGCTTTGAAAGACTATCCAGCTTCTTTGACAGGTCTCTCTTACCCCTCTAAATCTTCTCCCAAGCATTGTGATGAACTGAATGAGTCAAGATTTACTAGATGAGCCATTGCAGCAAGAGGAGGCAGCTCGTGACACGTGTTGGCTGGCAGTGCGTAGCCAGTATGTGAAACCCTCTGAAAGGGGGTCTGCTGGAAAAGGACTACCCCAGTGACACCATGGGGCTGACACACGGGCATGGCTGCCACAGTACCTGGCACTGACATGAGTGCTGCGTTGTTGGTGCTAGTTGTGTTACCTCTGCTGAAAATTAAGGCTGGCAATTACTTTGAAGTAAAAGGTAGTTTATGCTTCTAGGGAAAGGTTAGTCTTAAAATCATTGTCATGCTACAGTTGTCACTCTTTAAGGACCTTCTTGATATTCAGGGAAGAGAAATATCAAATCCATATAAACAAATTTTATTGGAGGTTTAATGAATCAGTGAGAGCATCCGTTCCTAGAGAGCGACAGTAAAGAACTGTGTCTGCATGGTATCCTTGGAAATGAGACCTTTGCTTTGCCCTGGTCTCTGCACAGATGCAGAGTGTTAGAAATATAGTTCACTCCTCTGGGCTTATGTTAAGTGTGCTGGTGAGAACCCAGTGGGATAACAGACTCGGATATATGTAGCCCTGAAAAGGCTGTCCTAATGCTTTGGAATGTCCTCATTCTGCAGGCATGCATGTAATATTCAGTGTTTCTACAATAGTTTTAGCCTGTATTCTGCATTTAGAACCACAATCACAGTACAGGAACATAGCCCTTTTGGGGCATTGGTGCAAAGCCAAGGCGGCATCTACTTTACTCTTTCAATGTTTACAGTTGGGATGTGCTCCCTGGTCTACCACAGTCCTAGGTCACTAGCCGTCAGGATATGCCAGGTCCTTCAGGCTCTGGCAGGTGCCTCTGTCTGAGCCAGATGTCCAGCTCTGCTGTCTGGACAGGGGTGCTAAGTGAAGGAATACTGGAGGCAGCTGCAGTGAGCACATTTCCATCTGCATAGCTTATGTACCCAAACAGCTTAGATCTGCTGCAGAATTGAGCACAAATGGGGACCTTGCAACACCTTAGAGTTCAGGAGGTCTTTGCTTAATGTCCAGTCTTACGGGAGAGAGCATATTCAACTTTAGCTCTCATAAAGAGTAAATATGCCTTCTATAGTTTCCCTTCTATTAATAAACCCTAGGCAGCAAATACCATGTGAAGATTCATCTTTGTAGGTGTTTGTGCAGATTCAATTAAAAGAAGCCTGGTTACAGTTTACAAAATGCTTGGGACCAAAATAAATATATAAATTGTTAGAAAGTGACAATTGTTCCACAGTCAGCCTCAGGTGGCTTGCTGTAAGTGCTTGCTTCCTGCTGGAGTTGGGACTGGATGTGTGCCTGACCCACCTGTGCTGGAAGAGTGGAACTCTTGATGAGCTGCATTGCAATTTGCTCATGTAAGTGCTTGTAAGGAGCTCTTAATGACAGAAGTCTGATTTTTTCCCTCCTCTCACAGAAACAGGTTTGCCGTTCTTAAATGTTTTAAATTTTAAAAATCTAAGCCATGACTAAATGCATTTTTAAATGGAAGAGATACTTGTAATTGTATTTTAGCCTCTGCCTGCCCGCTGCATCTGAATTAAGAAGTAATTCAGAACATCCTTGTGGCCTTCTTTTACCTGCTAGTAGTGTGGATTTTAACTACTTCTGTGAAAAATTAGTCTTTCCTATTTTGCTTCATTGTTTTTTCTACCTTTGAGAGAGACTCTTACAGTGACTTGAACTTTAAAATAATTCGTGTGGGGAGCTAAAAGTCAAGAACGTTCCATTTTCAGTGTTGGGGGGCATTTAGAGCATAAAATCTAGGAAGTTAGAGCATTCCTTTGAGTGTTCTTATGCAGTCTTTGGAGAGGGCACCTTTTATGAGGCTGTTAAGAATAAAGGACAGCCTGCAAACTGATGCTGTAGCACCTTTCTTGGGACATATCCTACACTTCATCTCCAATTCAAATGCTCATCTGTGTGTTTTATTTTCTTTCAGGTTCTGGGTTTATCATGTGCAGCGGGAAGGAGAATCCAGACAGTGACGCTGACCTGGATGTGGATGGAGACGACACACTTGAATACGGGAAACCACAGTATCGTTTTTGAAAGGCTCTTACTGAGAGGGAACCCAGAGGTGCATCTGCCCTGGGTGGATAATCTGTGTCCAGCCATACTGGAAATGACACAGCCTTCTCCAGTTACCATGTTATTTGAACTAGGAGGGGTTCCCAGTTACTCCCTTTGAGGTGTTACTGTTGATGCAGCACTACTTCAGACCTGGTTGAAGTCTATAGGAGACATTGCAAGGGATTAGATAGAGTTTCTCTATTCTGTTTCATAAGCAATCTGTTGCCTCCATCCAGGTTTCTTCCGTATGGATAGCTTTTCCTGCTTCATGGGTAGGAATTGAGTTTATTTTCCACAAGACACCGTTTTGTTTGTGCAGTAAATGCTATTCACCTTCCACTCTGAGAGATTTCATTTTTTTTCCCTTTCATTAGACAGTTCATGGGCAGAACTATCATTAAAGGCAGATTTTGGGACCTTCTCCATCTGGGAGCAGGCTCTTTGGGCACAGCTCTGGGAGAGCTGTGGGCAGACTTCAGCCCCACAGCACTTGTAATAAGCATCAAGGAGTAATTTCTGCAAGGGCATTAGGCAGACACTGCCTTAGCTGTGATGAAGGGCAATGTATAACTATAGAATTAGGTTTATTGAAATCTGTACCAGCCTTTAAGATTGAAGCTCCAACCCTTCACTGGTAAAAGAACTCTGTACTTCAAATGCAATTTGTGAAATTGTGCAGGTTAGGTTTGCACTGGTTTGGGAACTGATTTTCCCTTTCCAAGAAGCTGTGGAATCATGTTACTATCAAACGATTTCTGTTTCTTTCCTCCTAAAACAAAACTTTAATCCAGTATTTAAAAGCCAGCCCCTTTGTGGATACCAACCCCTCTTTCTTTAAGGTGTTCCCAGTGGAATTAATTTGTTTTACATCCCAGACAGTGTCCTAACCATCTCAAAAGCCTTTCCACTGTCTGCAGCAGGGCTGTACGTTCCTTAACCCTTTGTGCTCAGGTACACAGAGGCAGACATTATCCCTTGCACTGGAGAAGAGCCAGGTGAAGCCAAAGAAAGGGAGGCACTCCGAGGTGCTGTTTTAAAGTAAGTATCATGCCTTTCTAAATAACTGCATTCATTACTTTTGGGGAGTCTCAGTTTGTGGAAAATACCTGTTCACTTGAGTGCAAGGGTTGCAACAAGACACTTAAAAAGAAGCATAGTCTGACAGGTGGGTCGCCATTTCTACCTGTGCAGCCTCAGTAAAGCCTCCCTGCATACTCTCCCTCTCTGAGCCACCCCACTGCCCAGCCAGTGCCATCTTTGCCCTGAACAGTGCTGGACAGAGGATGAATTTTGGCGAGGAGGAACTGTGCTGTAGTAAGGCCTTAAGCATCATCTTGCTTCATGATGAAATGTGGCCTCTTAGCAGTACAGTGTGATGGCATTGGAATCTTGGGTGGCACAGTAGGAGTGTGGCACCCCACGTGTGACTTCATTGCATCCGATTACAACATTACATGTTGTGGGATGTGCAAACTAATCCATATTCAGCTGTGGGTTGGGGCAGGATGTGTGCCTTGCCCACATACATATGTGGAGAATGTAGGCAGCCAGCATTCAGGGCACTCAGGGAAGCATTCCAGGCAAATAAAATGAGTCTTAACAGGGAGCTAGGATTGCTTTCTAAGCCCTCTGCCCTGCATAAAACAGGACTTAAATTACCCCTCTATCTCTTTCACTGAGTGATCTTGTGGGGTCAAGGTTGAAGTGATTGATAGAGCAGTGAAATGAAGTTTTCTTACTGCTTAGCCTGTCGCAAACACTAGTTCGAAATTAGGTTTCACTCCATAGAAGAGTGGCGTTTTCCACACTGGATCCAAACCATTGGTCCATTCAATACTTTGCTAACCATGCTAGTCCAAAGGCAGGGCCTCAAAGATGCTGAAGCTCCTTCACAGCCAGGACTCTCGTTTTGTAGCAGGAGGATACTGGGTTATCAGTGGCTACGGACACTTACTGCTTGGTGAGAGAACTGAGGGACCTGAGGCCAGGTGACCCAGTTCCTTCATATGGCTTGCACCTAACACATTGTTTTGCTGTTTGAGCAAGGTCCTTCCTTGCACGTTTCCTGGACTTGTTTGCCCATCTCTACAACACGAGAGGTGACATCGCTTGTAAAAGCACCTTGAAATTCTGTAGTTTCTGTAGAAGTGCAGTAGTGTTGCTGATGCCATGAAGCATAAGCGTGGTTTTTGGCCAGCCATCTGCTCACATTTTGAAGCTTAGACTGATGGATAGATGTATTGAGAGAGAAGTGGTGGGTAGAAGGGGTAGCTTTTCCTGAGCAGCAAAATTTTTTTGTATTCAACCTTTAGCGTATTGTCCTTTTCTCTTCTAGTGGTGGCACACCAAGTACTCGAATAACACCAGAGTTTTCTAAATGGGCCAGCGACGGTGAGTGTTGAAATTGTAAATTGTTCATTTATATACTGCAGGAGGGCACACAGATAGTCCGTGTCTTCTGCTTGCCAGTACTTAGGAGAGGCAGTTACTAATGCTCCTGCAGGGTGTCATCAGATATGTATGCACATAAAACCACATTATCTTTTTGAAACTTTACAGCACAATTAATTGTCATTAATGGCAGCTGGGGAAGTTCCCAAAAATGCCACCTTAACTGGTATGGTGATGAGGGATAGGGATTGGATTGACTTGGTGTCATGTCATGGAAAGGCAAACTGCTGTATTACAGAGGGAGCCAGCAGAGCCTGACAATGTGATGGTGGTGTTCAGCTGCTGGGCATTTAAACTACACAGGTGCACCTATGGTTGAGGGTTTTTTTGCTTTCTTATCTTCCTTCTTTGAGAGGATATGCTAGAGACTTGTATCTTTTGGGTAGGTCTTGTCCTTGCTGACCTTTGTATGGCACGAAAAGCCTACAGCTCTGAAGCCTTCACCTTTGGAGTGGAAACTCTAGGATCTGTCCTACTTCATGACCTATAGTTGAGACTCCAGAGCAAATGAGTTAATGTGAATATGTACCTTTGCGTACGTTACTTAAAAACTCATCGCATTAAGAAAGGGGAAGTGTTAAACCCTTTTGACTGCTGGGGGTTTTTATTCAATGCCAGCAGCACTGTAAGTGTGAGCAGCAACCTAGTGGAAATATGAGAATAATAAAACCTGGCGCTTTCCAGCTGTAGATGCCAAATCCATTTCCAGAGCTGGGCAGTGCTGCTCCAGCTCCCTTAGGAAGGAAACTGAAGCTCAGCGACCTGAAGAGACATGTCCCGATGATTTTGTTCTCTGTTCTGTTCCTGTCATGCTTTGGGCATTTGATTCCCAGTCTTGAAAGTACCTACAAGATGTAACTACTTGCCAGTGGGAGTGGGGGAAGGGAGTAGAACCAGTTTTGCCAAGGGCATGATGGTTAAATGGAGAACATAGGATATCTATTGCAGGCATTTTCTTCTGTGGAATAGGCAATCACATTTATTTTCTGTGATGTAGAAGCACTTGCTTGTAGGTATTATCGGCTTCAGTAGCTACAGCCACAGAGGTGATGAGGAGGCAGCCCTGATGACATTTCTATGAGCTGTTTTCTTCATACCTTTTACCTGAATCCACAGTGATGAACCTACAACCCTGCGGCTGGTTCATGTTCTCATCTCCAACTGGTGTCTCACACCCTCTCCTGTGCTGGGAGCAGCCATGATGAGCAGACTATTCTGTTCTTCTATTTACCTGGCATATATTTTTCTGCTTGTATCTGAGGGAAGCAAATGGGAGAGACTGAGAGCTGGGTCTGGGCTGGGTGGATTTTCTCCAAACCCACCTTTCTAGAAGTACACTTTATGTGGTAGCTGCATCAACCCTTCTGAATTAAATCCTGGCTTAAACAATGGGTACATCGGTGGGGGTCAGGTCACTATGAAGTGGGGAGAGAGCAGGGGTTGTATTTTGAGCCCTGAATCATAGAAATGTACTGTCCGTAGAGTCTGCCAGAGAGGGACACTTAGCATCAGTCACTTCTCTCTGTTACCAAAACTGGCATGAAAATGGCTCACTGGGGTCCTCTGAAACTGTGACTTGCTCAGACTATTTTATTGCGATAATCTAATGTTCTCTTAGTAATTTTTCTGTTCTTCCCTCAACAGAAATGCCCTCAACGAGTAATGGTGAAAGCAGTAAACAGGAAACCATGCAGAAGACCTGTAAGAACAGTGACATTGAAAAGTGAGTGTGAAGTGGGTGGCTTCCCTTTTTCTTGTTTTAAAGAACCATAGTGTCCCATCTGGTGCTCCGAGGAGCAGTGGTAATCTGAAGGTAGGCATATTTGAAGCTCTTACCAGTGAGAAGACAAGTTGTGCTGCAACACAAAACCTGAACTTGGAACACTCACCACTGCTGTGTTCACAGAGGGCTTGTGGGGAGTTCTCCACCAGGTATCTATGAGGGCAGGTACCCACTGACAAGGAATTGGGCACAGCTTCTGAAGGGCTTCTCCACTGCAAATTGCCTTCTTTTAAATTATGTAAATAGATACATCCATGCTTTCTTTCTGTGTGTTCCACCTTTCATCTCTCAACAAAAGGGAATCTCCCCCTAGCAGCACTGTAACTTAGCAGAAGTCCCACAGAGGGAATTTCTTTTTCCTTAAGATCTATATTAAGCCTCTGTATGGTTCCTAACAGAAATAATGTTTCAGTTTCTGAGTTTTTTACCTGCAGCCCTTTCAGTGGTTCAGAAGTTTAAGTCCCTGTGTTTGAATATACAGTAGTGCAGGGACTGCTTGGCATCTCCTTTCCTGTCCCCTTCTGCTCACTGAATGTGCTGCAGTCTAGTCTGGAATAGAAATAAAAGGGTTTATCTGCACTGTTCATTGGAGTAACAACCTCTATTCTAAGTCTCCTTCCACGTGCTTCTGGGGTGACTTACTGCTTGGGCAGATTTGATGGTCCAAGCCTAAAACTACAGGCTGTTCTCTGCTGCCATGGACTGCATTAGCTGGGAGGGCGCAGTGTTTTAAGGTGATTATTGTCTGATATAAAACATTGCCCTGAGATAAAGTGAGAGACCAAACAACTTGAATGAGGTGGAAGCAATGATGTAATGGTGGGTTTTAAATACTACATTTTGGGGTGAGATCCAGGGATAATTTGGGATGGGGAAACATCTAGTGGTGTAGCATTAAGCTGGCTTTACAGAAAGTTGTTATTTTTCTAATGCAGTTTGTTCTCCTGCCCCTGGTCCTGACTTGAGAGGTTGCATCCCTGGGACATTTTTGGATCTCTGCCATTTCAGGCAGCCTGGCAGAGCGTATGTTCACAGTCAGAGTTAACCGGGGAAACTCCCTGCTGCAGAGGGAACTTTAACACTGCTTTGCTGTCTCGGCACTTTCCTTTCTACGAGCCCTTTTGGCTCGTACAAGCGTGTCCCAAATGTTGGCTGTCGGCCATTCAGTGCTTCTTGGTCAGCAGACTTTGGCCAAGGACCACCGAGTCTGGGAGCCTGCAGGTCAGTGCAGAACCAGCTTTGTCCTTAGAGTGAGCCGACCATTGCTTGCTGTCTTGGTGGCAAGGACTCATCCCTTCTGCCCTAATCTGTCAGCCTCTGTCTCAGCTGCTGCTTCGTTTCCCTTTGGGCCTCCTGCCTGTCAGCCCAGCAGCCTTCCACCCTCCCAGATCCACTCCTATTGAAAATCTTTAAACTGTAGGAGCTGAAAGGATTTGACATTTTCCAGAACACTTGAGCTCAAGTGATAAAATTGACATAGCTTTAATAATCTGATCAAAGAGGCTTTAGCTAGCACCTTTTGAAGGGTCCCAGAATCCTTTCCAAACAACTGTCGTGCTAACGCCGCTGTGAAGTGCGGAGAGCGAGTATGTGTGTGCATCTTTGCACACATACCTTGCTCTGCAATAACTTTGCCTGCTAAAGCTTCAGTTATGCTAAAAGTCAGTAAAACCCAATAGAAATTAGAGGAAATTCCTTAAATGTCTTGTTCAGTCTTTCCAATAATGTTAATTTTTGAAAGTAGCAGAGGGACCTTTTTATTTAAGGTACTTTATTTCACTGAGGTTCAAAAAACAAGATGGTGTTTCAGGTGGAGAATTCCTAGCTGCCTTATTTTTTTTTTTCTCGCTCCTTTCCTTTGAGATTCATGTGTGATAAATAGTTTCTGTCCTGCCATTTAAGGAGTCTGAATGCTCTGTGTGCTTGTCGGCGTAGAGGGGTTCTGTTAAATTAATTGATAACAGGGATCAGAGCTAGAAGCCTACAGAAAAGGAGGGGGAAGGGTTTCTCACTGTCTGGCTGCTTCCCACTCCACTGCTGAGCCATGATATATGGCGACCCAGCCCAACAGGCTAAATTGATTCATCTCTAGTTCCTGTTTCTTAATCTGGAGCTAAATTGGTTTCATTTTTCTTGTTTTGGGTGGTGCTTACAGGAAGTTTTTGGCAGCATCACTTTACTCCATTGTTTGTAACTTCAATTTTTGCCTTTAAATCTGAGCATTACTGATTGGCATGTTAAGCCGTGTGTAGCATCTGATTAGCATTTTTTAAATTGTCCAGAAGCACATGGCTTAGCACCTGTGTCAGCTGTGCTCTCTGTTTAGAGCAGTGGCTAATAGAGTTAGCAGTGATCTGCCTATTGATCCTTCTCTCATAAGAATGACGTTCCTTCCTCCCCTCTTCCAAAAATAAGTCCAGGCAAAGAGAGTACTGTGGTTTTGTTTGTTTTTTAATCCATTAATACAGTACAGTGAGCAGTTCTCCTTTTGGCACGCAGCTGAATTTCTTCACTTGAGCAAGTTAATTTAATCTAAACATGGGGTTTTGTGGGAGAGTCTCTTGCATGTAGAACAGCTAGATGGAGTTTGGAGTAAGTCTGTGTTTCTTGCTCTGCTCCTTGTGCTGTGCCAGGTCATCAGTAACTTGGACAAGTTGATCTTACCTGTGTAGTGTTGAACTTCAGGTGGCAGCCAGGGGTAGTGGGAGACATGGTGCTGGTCCCAGCTCTCCTTCCCAGCACTGTGGGGTGTCTCAGTGCTGAGCTGTTCTAATCTTGCCAGTGTGAGGTGTCTGGAAGACACGCTGGGGTGCTGAAGGCTCTTGGGGAGAGGTGAAGGAGCATCACACCATCTGAGCCCTGCCTGTCTGCTGAAGACCCCAGCCACTGCCAAGGCAAAGTTCAGCCAGTGCAACGCTCCTTTACCTCAGCTTGAGAGGCAGCTTCGCTCAGAGAGCAGCTGGTCCCTAATTGCCCAGGCACCCTCCCTGATGCCTCCACTGATGTTGGACTCTCAGCAGAAGCAGTGCTGCTCACAGAGAGCTGCAAAAAGATCCTTCCTCACAAAAAGTCTTTCTCCCTGCCTTCTGAGGGTCTGGTGCCATTTTGAAACCGAGGTTCCCCGGGGTTAAAAGCCAGCATCTTAATTCAGAGTGCCAATGTTCAATTTTGCTTTCTGCCACCAGACTAGATTGCAGGCCAGCGAGAGAGTCTGGGTTAGTGGCCCACTGGGTCACCTCCCATTTGTTTTCCTCAATTTTGTGTTGTCATAAATTCATTCCAGCCCGTTGTGGTTGATCAGTTTATCTCCGCCGGGGCAGGGAGCGCTGCGAGCATGATATATGGCACAGAGCATTGTAGCCAGCCTCTCCATGAATCACTCCAGCTGTTTGGTGTCAGCCCCAAAGCAAACAGGACCCGGCCGCTGAGCATTGACTACGATGAGCTCAGTATGGGAAGAGACATGACGTATGAATGTTTATTTAATAATTCTCTAATATTTCCAGTGGAGTGTGGCTGTGCCTTCTGGGAGGGGTGAAAGGGGGGGAGGTTGAAGAGGGAAACTCTAATCTGTTGGGGTGGGTCATAAATCAGGCAGACAACATCATTAATCAGGGATGGGACAGAAGTGGAAGGAGGTGGGACTGAAACTGCCATCCTCGTTGGGAAGGGGGCTGTGCTTTTTTTTTTTTTTGTAAAACAGATCTTGTTTCTGATTCCACTTGGCCCCAGCCACACTGCTCGCATAATAGCAAACCCGGACACAGGGCTGGTTAAGTGAGTATGCTACCTCTGCTCTGAACCTTGCAATACAAGCCTGCCAAGCATTAAATCCCTTTATAATTATCTTCTTTATATAACACTTCATGCTTATCATGCTTCATTGGATGAGACGCTTGTTGGGTTAAAAAGACAGTTTTAGAGACAAAAAGCAATTGTATTGGTTTTATTTTTCCTGTCTCCTCTTTCTTTCCCTTCCCCCCCACCTTGCCTCTTTCCAATCCAGCTGTTTTGAAACATTGGCTCTGGAGGGGCTCTGGCACAGCAGCACAGGCAGGAGCACCAGTTGAAATTAAACAAAGTTTAGATAGGGGTCCTTGCGCAAAGAGACAGGCATGTGAGAGCAGTCAGCGAGGCAGCAGTGTCTGTCAGGGAGACCCTGCTCCCAGGCAGACGAGTCCAGGCGGGAGTGGAGTGTGAAGGCAGAGGATTAGCAGAGGCCTGAAAGGGAAGGAGCCACGCTTAAGCTGGTACGTCAGAGGAAAACAGAAGCTGTTGAGAATTCACGCCACAGGATAAGTGCTTCCCAGCCCTTCTCCATAGTGTCACACCATTAACAGGCTTTGCTGAGCGACAAGAACATCTCATAGCAAAGACAGAATTAAAAAATTAACTTGAGTCATAAATGAACTAAACCTTGGTGCTCTGCTCAGTGAGAGCATGATGCTGCTGGTGGGTCCAGTAACTAGAGCAGCCCATGTGGACTTGGGAGAGGATTCAGGACACTGAACTGAAGTGTGGGATTGTCAAAGCCAGGCTGAGAAAGAGCTGCTGGGCTGTGCTGCTCGTGTCCAGATTTTTATCTTTATTAGGTTTTAGTCCTTTTCAGTAATTCAGTAGTATGTAATACTGTGTTTGTACTGTATACTGATGTTCAGTGTCGAAAGGGTACAGAGTTAGATGCTCCATTTCTTTATGAAGTGACACTTTGGCATTACTTCTTCCTCTGGGATGTGACAGTGGAGACCAGAGTGCTGGGCTGTGTTTATTCTGCTCCTTCTTTGAATTGTTGGAGAGAAGTTGCATGTGCCAGTGATGGTCTCAAACATTATAACCACTGTGCAAACTGAAATTGTATCCGTGTGCCGTTCTTCACAGGCTGGTGGTTAACAGAGCTCAGCAAGGCAGGCTGTGACTGTACAAGCTCAGACCTGGGGGAGGTAGTATCTCTGTTTAGTGCAGCATTGTCCAGAGGTTTGGTCTGATTTCATGCCTTGAGGCAGTTTTCTATAGATTTTGACATCTTCATATTGGAAGGGACTCTTATTTCTGTTGAACCTGTGATGTTTTAAAGCTGAAGCATCTACAAACCCAAGGGAGCTGCTGGCTTCAGGGGCAGCATCCCTATCCCATAACTGGTGAAAAACCCGGGATGGGATTTTATTCCTACGCTGGGGGCGCAGTTTAGGCATCTTGCAATTTACGTCTCTTTGCCTGCCCCTTCTTTTCTTTTTTCTTTTCGTAGTTTCAGAAATGCTGTTAACTTTAATTTGTTGAGTTGCTTCCTGGGAATGAAAAATCGATGGGGGGCTATCGCAGTGTGAAATTCGACTGTCACTATTGAGCTATAGAGTTACCAAGATGTCTTAGAAGGTAAAAAATAAATCGTGGCCCAGCAAGTGCTCAGCTGTGCTATTTCAAAGGGGATGTGAGGCTGATGGTCTGTTAGAGGGTACTTCAGTTAGATGGATGATGATTCCCTGTGAAATATTGGAGTTATTCCATAGGTAAGAGAAACTTTAGCTTATAAAACACAAGCAGCTGCCCTCTAGCAGACGAATTCTGCCCTTAGATGTGTGAGCAGCTTGTCAGAGAGAGGACTTGTCCCTAAAATTAGCCTGTTGTGTTTAGATTTGTCTCTGATGGAGCATTGCGGATCTTGCCATGTTCCTTCTGAAAATATTTTGAGGATGTGACTGTTTATTCACATCCCTTAGCTATGCTGCAAGAATTAAGAGTCAGGGACTGATAGTATTTTTTTTAGGAAATGTTTGTGTGGTGCCCAGACACTCTCAAGAGAAAAGTAACAATTATCTTTATGTAGGCTGCATTCCCTGTTTGGATGAAAATGTTCCTTTGAAGAGCAGAAAAGGGATCATGTTGTGCCCCATCCGCTGCCAGTTTGCTGTCTCTCTCCTGCATCTGCTGAGGGGCAGCCCTGGCTGCACAGGCTGGCTGTGTGCTGGTGGTGACAGGGCTACTGCTTTCCTTGGCACTCACGGACTGTTGTGGCAGGACTCAGTAAGTGTTTGTGCTGTGCCAGCTGCTGTATGACAACAGGATGGTTGTAATTACAGCTCTTGGTAGTTTATGCATTTCTTAGGCTACAGTTAGTAAGTATAAATATGAAATAGGACTTTAAAAAGGACCAGTTTGTGTTAGTTCTCATTAAACCATGTCTGGGATAGCTGTAGAGTGGGTAATTATTTCTCTTACACCTGCATGCACAGTTGCAGTACCACCGAGGGGTGCTTACTGCTGCGAGGAGTGTTAAGCCGCATTTAGTTGGAGCTTGGTGAAGATTTCCCAAAGAATTTAATGACAGAGGAATTCATTGTGCTTTCATATCTTCCTCGCCTCTGTAACAGAGAACCCAGCACTGCCTTTACAGAAGCAATGTAATAGCAAGTAATGTAATTAAAGTAGTTTAATATCCATGTTGATTTTTGTCCTTGCTTCAGTGTCGTTGCTTTTCCTAACCTTACACCCCACTGCTACAGGCACTTCATCCTATTTCTCCGTTATCTTCTTTCTTCCTTTTTGATGATTTTGTCTGCAAAAAGCTGTTGTTTCCCACACAGTTGCATAAGCATTCCTGCTTTTCCCTCAGATAGCCAGCTCGTGATCTGTCCTTCCACTGCGCTGCTGGTTTCCTCTTCTAGCTCTGGGGACCACAGTTGGTTATATGATACTAATGTGCTCTGGCCTCCTTTAATAGCCTCATGTTTCTTTTTGAAGGCACGATTACCTTAAATGATGCTAATTCTGATGCTTTCTTTCCCCGTAAAGGAAACAGCAACAGTGTAAAAGTTCTAGGGCGGCAGCAGCAGTTGTAGGAAGCTGTGTGGAGGATGTGTTACCGCACTGCCCTTGTGTGCCTCCAATCAGCGGTCATGAATGGAGGTTCTGGAAAGCAGATCACCTCCACAGTAAAGCCCTTAAAAGGCTATAGATGAATCCAAGTGCTGCTGTAGTAGCATAGATATTTCCTGTTTATTTCAGTCATTTGGATGGGGGCCATGGGAGTAGAAGACATTTATTTAATTGCTCACAGAGGCTGGCTGCAAGACTCAGCTGCCTGTCCAACCTTCTGAGCAACTTTCAGCCCTAGGAATTTGCTATTCCTCTTTCACTTCATGGATATTTTATAATTTTGTGCCCTGATCGTCCAACCAAAGCTACCAATAATCCCAGACCAGCTCCAGGCCACAGTAAAATGACAAGTTACAGCTGCCATAAGTCTTCCAGTAGAAAAATAGACCTGCCTAGCTACACATGGAGCTTGGTCATAATCCAAACATGTTTACTTGTGGATGAAGGCAAGTTTCAGTAGGCTGGAACCTTTAGCCTGCGTGCCTCAGCAAGGAGAGGACCTGCATTTTCCATTTCCACTTCCTGCCTTTTGTGGCCCTGGCTTATATTAAGATAGAGACCACAATGCCCCTTCACAGATCTGTTAGAAATATGATTAGGGTCAGCAAGATGAAGGATACATTTGAAAAGTGAATCGAGATATTAACACATTAGATGAGTAATTATTTCTCTTTAGGAACACTGTTTAGAGAATCATTTTCTGATTCAGCCTGTGCTGCCTCAACAAAACCTTGCTGTAGCAAGCCACTTTTCCATAGCATGGCTTTTTCCTTTATCGCCAAAGCTGCTCCAGTAAAGCAATGGGATTGCATTTATTTTCTCTTTGGAACGTGGAACATAGTCTCTAAATCTAATCAGAATGACCCATGCATTCTTTCTCCCAGCTTTCATGTCGAACCGTAATTGCTCAAATGGCACATTTAAAATTTTGGCGCAAGCTCAGACTTTCACTCGCCGCCTTTTTAAATCAGTCCCAGTGGCCAGTGGATACTGCATAGCCCTACAAATGCATCTAAACATGCTGACTCCGAGGCTCCTTCTATTCTGAATGATCAGCGGTGCCATCTGTCTCTGTTTTGATTGGGGCTGGGCACATGTGTCCCAGCAAAACACGGGCCAAAAAAAGGGAAGAGAAAGAGCCAGCGCCTGAATTTACTTCCTGCTTCTGTAAAGACATTGTTGGGTTCTGTGTTATGGAGGCGGGGGAGATAGGAAAGCAAAATGAATTCTTCTGTCATTAAATTCTTCAGGGAATCTTTACCTAAGTCCCTACTAAACGCAGCTTAAAATGCCTTCTTGCAGCGGTAAGCTCCCCTCAGTGGTATTGCAGCGGTGCATGCAACTGTAAGAGAAATAATTCCTCTGTGGGGAAAAAAAGAGACAACATTTTTGGTTTGCATCAAGATGAAATTAGTCAGAAGCAAACTCTGAATTTGGCAAGCAGATGCCAGTATTAACAAGTTGTGCAAGCAAGTATAAAATAGAGGCGCTTGTGACTGAGAGCGCCTCGGAGTTGTGTGTGTGTGTGTGTGCCCTTGCATGCACCCCGCTCCAAATTCACAACTTAGAACACGGAAATTAGAATGGGGAACATTGCATTATTCATAACTTGGCAACCAGAAGCCAGGACACTTTGCCAAAGTAAACTATTCTCAATAATTACAGGTGAAGCAACATTCTTTAATATCTTACAATACAAAAACATACATTAATCAAGGAAAGAGGGCTTTTTTTTTCCTAGAGGACAATAAATTAGCATCCTTGCCAATTTCCTCAATACATGTGACAACGTTTTACAGGATTATAAGTCAGCCTCTTTAAAGGAGGTTAGTCTAAAAACAAATAAACCCAATAAATGAGATTTTTAGCTAAATAAAGGGGAAGCCAACTCCTAAAATGTTGACGTCTTGCCAGGAGATTTGCTTTTAGCATTGGCAGTCTTGCAGGCCCTTTAGAGGGTCTAAACTTCACTTGGTGTGATTTGACATGGCTCTTGTGTAAACAGCTTTGCTGGGCAGTTTTCTACAGCAAGGGATGCTGTAGAAACCCCTTCTGCTGTAACCAGCTCTAGTGAAATAAAATCTCAGTACATTGTGCCAGTCCGGTAGCACACATGTTGTGGGGTGATTCACAGTCAATCTGCCACCAGTGCCTGACACCAGGCTTCTTTCAGAGACTTAAGATAGTGAAAATGCCTGAGCTGTATCTATTTTCTTTTAAAGGCACCTGTCACTTTTCTTTTGAAAAACTTACGTGTCAGTTTAAGTGTTTTGCTTGTTAGTAGCAAAGGGGCTTTTTCAGCTTTATGTTATGTTCTTGCACTCCAGTAAGTGTAAAAGGCCTTTGAGTCTGTGGATCTCCCACTAACTTCAGTACTGCTCACCCACATCTGCCAAAATAAACTCCCCCGTATCTTTAGTTCTCATACTTGCTGAAGGTGATGCTTGCTAAATTGAAAGTGGGAGCAGATTCTTTCATGGGGTTGAAAACGAAAGCAGTTCTTATCCCAAAAAACCTAGGGGTGTTTACAGTTAGTGTTTGAAACTCAAATAGTGAGGGAGTTGTGTTGAAGACAACGTATGAGTGAGAGCTGAGACAGCATCACTGTGCTCTGCCGTTCTGCGGTGCTCCTGGGTGTCACAGAGCTGTGCACAGCATGTTACAGGCTAATAAAACAGGGACTCTTCTCTGAAAGAGTTGCCCTCTCACCCAAATGTAAATTGGCTATGAGAGAAGGCTTGCAATTACATGATTGTGCACTGATGTTGGGGTCATTTTATCAAGTCTTGAAGATTTGTGCCCCACAAAGCAAGGACTGCACCAGGCTTTCTCTCCTGCAGCATAGTGGTGGTTATGATAATTGTCATCTACAGCCGTGGTTGGAAATGGCCAGGGGCAATTTCTCTGCTCCTAGAATCTTGCTTTAGCTTGATTCTGCCTTCAAAGCATCGACCAGTCTGTTTCTAATATTTATGATATGTAAGCTGCTAGTGACATGACCTCTGCCCTTGGTGCAGGGAGGTGGCATGTCTGTTCTGCAGGGTTCTCCACTTCGAACAAGGGAGGAAAAAGGCTTTGTTTAAAAATAAATACATCACTTTCAGGTTTGTCAGTGGTACTGTACATTTTCCTCTCTGCCAGTCTGTGTTTACAGGCATAGGAAAGCAAAAATAAATGTATGAGGAAGAGAGAAGGTCAGAATATCAAGTGTCAAAAGTAGCCCATGAAATTTTATTGGTGGTGCATTTAATCAGTGCTAAGCGTTTTTTACAAGGAAAATACAAACAGTGGAATTGTAAAAATTTATGGAATGCTGTGTACAGTGCAGCCATTTATGAAGAAAGGAAAATTTATATCCAGTTGAAATAAACCAAAGGGGAATGTTTTATGGAGACTCCTCAACAGCAGGATCCATCAAATGAGATCTGGATAGGATGAGGATGGGGTATTTTCAGGGTCTTCTTTGAGGTGTTTTCCTGCTTCTTCAGCAGCTAACAGTTTGCATTTTTCTGTGGCTCTCAAGTAGGCAGGATGCTGGATGCAGGGACAGTGTGGTGTTTGTGTTTTTCTGTACAGTGGAAAGGAAGCACAAGTGAACAGCTGCTACTGGTATCTGTGCTACAAGGCTCTCGCTCTTGGGCTTGTTCCAGTACAACAGTTTCTTGAGCAGCCCTTAATATCCAGCTGGAAGGGTTAACCAAAGCCAATCACTCTGACATCAGCATTTTTTTGTTTCCTTTTTGGTCCAGTATTTTGTTGATGATAAAGCACAGACTTAGTCAATTGAGAGATTCCAGAGCTGCAGAATCAGAGATAATTTAATTAACGGAATTGCTTGTGATTGCCCACTGGGACAGCGGGTAGGAATTGCTCGATTTAATTTGGAGAAACAAAGATCACATGCATGCTAATGTTTAACAAATAACTGGTGTTTGGGTTAAAGTTTTTTAGCGAAGAGGGGGGCGGCCATTTCTCAGGGGAGATTTCCCAGGAGGTGATTGCTGCCTAACGGCTCAAAGCTACAGATAGGTCCTTTTTCCTCTTCCATAGTGTTTCTGTGCACTTCTTCTGACCTTTTACCTGAACAAAGCAAGGATTTTCTCAGAGAAAGTATTCTTATTTTCAGTGCTCAGGGGAAAATGCTATGAATAGTAGAAAAATATGGGCACAAAGGCTGAAAATTATCATGTGAGGTCTGCCCAGTCTCACAGACTTGCTCTTTGATACCCAGCATCCTCAACTGTGACTGCCACAGTGTGGAAAACTTAACCACAAAGTCAGGGAGAAGTACAGGACCCAGCTTCTTCCATGAGGAGCCCTCCCTTCCTGTTCTTGCTCTTGTATAAACATTCTCATTCAGGCTCCCGTTTGTGGTGGTGTCACAGCGAGTCTCTACTCCAGGATGGAGGTGCCCTCCTGGTACGTCCTCAGCCAGGGAGGACAATTCAGGTATCAGTGAGGCCTCTCACACCTGCTGGAGAAGCATCAGCACTGGGGCTCAAGGTATTGCTCTTGGCAGCAGTTGTGCTCAGCACGTCTCTCTGGAGGCTGATAAATGACGTTATCCAAACACGTCAAATCAGAGCGCTGAGGTGCAAAATTGTTAAGAGTCCTCCTCCATCCAGCATGAGGTCAAGGCAAAGCAGAGAGCCAATTCCTTCTCCGTGATTCCCTCTGCCTCACTTGGCAGGGTAACTTGTACACAGCCTTCCCCTGTCCATGGCACTTGGCTTTCTGACCCTCGCTCCACCCTGGCGTTACCCTGTAAAAATTCTGCTCAAGGCTGCTCCCAGCTGTGTCCAGGCAAGCACACACAAGGTGCGCACACACACGAGGGAATCCTGAGGGAGTTCCCAAGATTGCTGCTGCAGGAAGAGTTGCTCCTAAGCGATGCTTATCTTTAGGATACAAGCAGCAGGTTGACGGTAAAATGACACTAAATGGAATGGCATGTGTCCCAAATGTGCTGGCCACCACGGGAGCCAGACACATGGGAAGTGACTCTCGTCTTTATTCTATCCCTGGAGGTAGTTTCAGTTTCCTTTATTTACTAATGTTCTCCCTATTTCCCTTGACCTCATTTCCTCTGGCTTTTCGGAAGCAACCATGCAATTATCGCTCACTTTGGGTTGACCCTTGGCCGCCACGTCCCTTGTTGCTGCTGCTCCGAGAGGTTTTCCTGAAATCTCAAGTGCAAAATACTCGCTTGTGGCCAAAACTCCTGTCTCTCATGTGAAGTAGAAGCTGTGTCTTCAGCACTGTGCTGTGCGTCAGGATTTGTCCTGTGAGCTTGCTTGGCAGGGAGAACACGGATTTTAAATTCTGTCATAGCAGAGCTTTGATCGGCACTGGGAGATATTGCAGTGGCTAAAGCTCCCTCTCTTACCAATGCACCCCAGTCTTGTTAATAAATGTATATTTAACAATGTCTGGAGCGTATGAAGTGATAATAACTAAATCAATACCTCCCACATTGATTGTCCAGGATCCCTACAGCGTGACGCACGCAGCGGTGCGGTAATTTTCCAGCTAACTAGCACCCTGATCTACAGCCCTCCTATTGATTGGCCATTGTATCAGGCAGCCTCTGAGCATTATTGCTTATACCTCTGTTCAGCCTCCTTTTCTGATTCATTCGTTTATTACTGGACAGGTGCGATTATCTCAGAGACTTTCCGAAATTGTCCAATGGGGGTCAGCTGTTTAGATTTCTATAAACAAGCCATTTTCTATCTCCTCTAGTTGTTGCAGTGGCAAATTTTTCCTTTTCAAGTTTTGACTGTTACTGGGCTGGGACTGGTGATGAATGGTCATTTGCTTGTATCTGCTCAAGGAATCAACTTTTCCCTTTCCTTTCTGAGTTGCCCACCCATCTGAGGAGGACGGATAGCTCCACAGATGGTAAAAGGAGAATTTAGCGAGGGTTGAGGTTCTGCTTGCCACCTGCTTTGGGCAGGAGTCACGCTCACTGTCTTTACACCTCCAGTGCCCTTGTGCGTGCAGGAAGGAGAAATGGATTCTGTGAAGTCAAATTCAACTGCAGCCTTCACCCAGCATCAGTTCAATGATGGGCCAGACTGGAAAAGAAACACTTTTCTCAGCCAACAATAACCTTCAAGCTATAGATAAATAAATCTGTTTCTTCCTTGGACAAAACTAACACCTTTCTAGACTTTCTTTGAAAATGCTAGCAACTCTTCCTTGAGGGTGAGAACTCAAGCTGGGATATGGTAATAATTCATACCAAAGAGCAGGAGCAAGTGGGTGTTTTCACAGCAGGGAGGACTATCTCCTACTGAAAATCTTTCATCTTGCTCCAAAGAATATTTATTGATTCCAAGACTTGAATCCACAGTGTCTCTGTCCCCAGACAGTCCTCACCCACTAGGCTATCATGGGACATGTGTATTTCTTTGCCTTTTTTGCAGTTTTAAAATTGTTACCATTTTCTAGCAGCTGTCATTTGCAATGAATCTCCTTCTGATGAAGATCTCAGTTAGCTCATGCAGAGCGTCTCATCTGTACAAAGGCAGGAGTGAAGCTGAAGGAGCTTTATAACACTGGTAGTTAACCATACGCATTCCAGCAGCTTCACTTTCTTCTCAAGTGTCATAATTAGAAAAATCACCCAAGATCTCTTTGACTAGTTCTGCTACGGAAGCCTTGGGAAAAGCCAACAGAATCAGCTTGTGGGAGATGCCCCAGGTCCCTCCTTGTGTGCCAGCGACAAGTGACTAATGAACAAAGGAGTGAGTGCCTGCCTGCAGCAAGAGTGCTGAGACTGCAGCTCACTGTACTGGCTGTAGTAATTCCACTAGACCTGTGTTTTAGCCACCTGTTGATGAATCATCCTCTAAAAAGGTAGAAGACATAGGTGCCACTGCGGGTTATCTTGTGATTGATGATGCAGCTTCTTGGTGTCGAAATGCTCTTCAAGAGGTTCTTCTGAGCTGGAGTGTGCTTGGAGATGCCGGAAATTTACTGACATACGTGAAAATTGTTGGTTTGTTTTGTTTTTATTCAAGAGAGTGAGAGCCTTTATGTCAATGCTCTAAACCTTTTCTAGGGAATACTTGAGGGCCCCTCCCTATGCCTGCACTGTGTAGAAATTGGATTTTGCAGCGTGCTGGAGTGACACATCCTTGTCTGTAATGCTCCCTGCATTTCATTTGCTAAGCATTGCTGTCTGCCCTTGCTTTTAGGTTGGCAAGTTGCTCTTTTCACCAGCCTTGCAGAACCAAGAAAATACACTTGCCTGGCCTCAGCACAGTGCCTCTGTGACAAAAGAGATAATGCTGCCCATCAAAAATGACCCTAGGAAATGGGAAAGCTGAGATTGTAAAGCTGCCTTTATAGCCACCCTGTTGGCACTGTGTCCAGTGCTTTTGGTTTCTCTGTTTTTTAGTATTAGAATCAAAAAGCTGGGGCTTTCATTAATATAAGCCATTGTGTTGAATCCTGTGTAATGAGCTGATTTTGCATTTCACGAGGCTGATGGCCAGCAAAGGCCTCCATTCTCTAAGGGGAGGAACAACTCCTATTGCCCACAAAAAGTTATCTCAGCAGCTTTAAAGCAACGTATAGAACTTTGTCTCAAGCATGCGGTCCTAAGTAATCTCTTAAGGGAGACAAGAAAAAAGGCAGAAAACAGAAAACAAACAAATGAAAAACCCCAACAAAAATATCTATTCTTTAAATGTCTGTGTCTTGCTTTGTATGAAACTGTCAACCTCAGCACTGGTGGTGTTCTTTTGTGATGTGTTTGGAAGTGTTTAGAAAGACACTTTAAAGAATTCACACTGGGCTTTTCAGGAATTTTTTTTTAACCCAAGTTGGATGCATTAGTTTGAAACAAGATGGCATTTCCTGTGCAGTACCTGTTGTGAGATCCTTTCTCCCCCAAACTCTTAACAGCCTTATGTGGTCAGTGATGTTCACTCTCCATCATCTTTTGCAGAATTACAGAAGACTCTGCAGTGACAACATTTGAAGCGTTAAAGGCTCGTGTCCGTGAGTTAGAAAGGCAGCTTTCCCGTGGGGACCGCTATAAATGTCTCATTTGCATGGTGAGTAGCACTCCACTTGTGGTAATGAATCAGAAATGTCTTAGTATCTTTGCCGAGGAGGAGAGAAGCTTTTCTCCTTTTTCAGGCAGAGTGGGGTAACTGATCACCTATTAGCCTTCCAAATTAAGGTCTTAACAACCAAAATTTCTGTATGAATTATGTTGTTCCACTGGTATTTGTAGCTGTCCCTCTGTATCAGGGGCAAGAAAGGCCCAACTTCAGAAGACTTTCTGCCTTCCTGTAGAAAACTCCCAGATACCAGCATCCTTTTCATGCCTGTGCAGATTTACATACACAGGAGAGAGCAGAATCTGTGATCAGAGACTCACCTTCTCTGATTTGGGAACAAGAACGTTGCCTGAGCATTTAAAAGTTGCCAGTGTCCTGCATGCTCTCTGGTGATGCTGTGGCCTTCCTCAGGAAGGGCAGCAGCTCCCTCTGATGGTCCAAGCCTGCAGGGCTCTAACTCTCCTGTTGGGTTTGTGTTCTGCTGAGAGCAGAACATTCTGCTTGGTGGAGAGCTCCCTCTGCAACTTCAGCTTGATGCACAGGCTTCTCTGTCCCAGCCAGCTCACAACTTGGAGGTATGGGAGTGCAGTCCTTGTCGCTCATCCCACAGAAGGGACGACAGGTTGCTCAGCTTGCTGCTGATTTCCAGAGGTTTGTTAACAATGTTAGAAGATACTCGAGAAGGCATGTCAGCTGAAATAGCAGCAGCATTCTTGGGATGTAGTTAAGCTGTTCCTGCAGAGCTGAGTTGTGATAAGGGTTGATCTTACCCTGTCACTGGTGTTCGAATGATCTGGTGACCTTTCTGATGAGCGTAATGGCAGGTGGCCAGAGCAACTTAAGATGCTTTTGCGATAACTGTGTTGAGCCAGGTCACTACTTGAGTGGATTATGGGCTTCCAACAGGAGTTCTGGGAAACCAAGAAGAGGGACTGCGGGAGACTTTCTGCCACTTCTATACAAACATTACAAAAATACAATTTACTTATTACATAAGTGGGTTCTTTTAACCAACTTTTTCAACAAAATACAAGACAGTGTTACCCACAAAGAAAGGCACTGTGATGGGGTCAGGAGTGAAGAATCAATAGATCCTTGCAATGGAAATAATCTATTTGCTTCTTTTCCTCAGGACTCCTACACAATGCCCCTGACTTCTATTCAGTGCTGGCATGTGCACTGTGAAGAATGCTGGCTGCGGACTCTGGTGAGGCTCTTGACTACTTTCTCGTTGACTTACAGCCTTTTTCCTTTCCTCTCACATACTTTATTCTAGATAGCCACAGGGAAAGGTGGTTTTTGCTTTATTTTAAGCAATCTGAGTGCTGTGCTTGCAGATTTCCCAAGCCTGGCTGTTTAACATCCCACTCAAGCTTTGACATGAGAGTTTTGTTTGAGTCGTTGTGCCCCAAGTTCTGTCCTGCCCTGCCCCTTGCTTTTCCCTCCACTGCTGTGGGAAGAGCTCTGTGCCGGGGACTACCTTGCCTTTCAGTAATTTCCTGTGGGGCATCCGTGCAGAGATATGAAGCTGTGAGAATGGAGGCCAAATCCACTGAGATTTCATGGAATGGGTAACTTCTGAGAAACGTAATATTCTCCTGAAGGAAAGGGAATCATCTTCAGGAGAGAGGATATGGAAGGGAGCTTTTAGAATGTGAATCTGTATTTTTTAGGTTATTTGGAATAGTACTGTGTGGTTTTCAAGCATATGCCATTCTCTTTAGAAGATTGGGGACTACTTTGGACATTGAATAGGTGACCAAGTAGAGTAGTAATTTATACATTTATTAAAGGACATCAGGTTAAAATTTAAGGTGTTATTAAATAAAGTGTTTTCTTTTCCTGTGTTAAAACTGTGGGCTTTATAATCAGCCTTTAATGTCCCCTCTGCAGCTGATTTTCAAGCTTTCATTTCGTTCAGGCTGGGGAGTGGAAAATAGTCGATTGTGCTATCTAGTTCTCCTGTTAGCAAGATGATACACTGTTGGGTTGCAAAAAATGTAAGGGAATGCCACTCCTAAAAACGTGTTCCTGGAGGGCATTACTCTACTTTGTAAAACACGTTGTGTGCTTGGATTACGATTAAGACGATCATGCTCCTTTAAATCCTGCCCGTTAAAAGTCTTGTCCAAGAAAAGTTACCAGGATGGTGAAGTGCCTGTGGGCTTCAGTACTATTAGCAACTCAATAACTTGGCTATCCCTTGGGCTGTATTTTATAGCTCTTCAGCTACACCCCGTCACTATTTATATTATACAAGCTTTTGTAAACATTTTAGCAGCATGCTATAAAAGACACATATGTGGGTACGTAGCTGTGAGGTGTCTGGATGAATGTGTGCTCTGCCACCTTTGCTAAGTGAAGAGTGATCTTGTCTTTCAGCAGTGCTACAAGCACAGCATAAAACACTAATTTCCTCTTCATTTTCCATACTCTGAAGTCTCTGACCTCTCCCCACTAGCCTCAAGTCATCTTCTAATTCTGTGGCACCGATTTCAGGCTGTTCTTAGGCTCAGCAGCAACTTAGTTCAACTTCAGTCAGGTCCCTTTTTGTCGTGTTCAGCAGTCAGAGCTGCTCATGAGAACAGGGAAACTCACTCCAGGTGTTCAGGGATTAACATTTCCCTTGCAGAGGGGAAGCCATCTCCCCCTAGAATTCCATGAGAAAGGTGGTGATGAAGCTGGCTGTGTGTGATCTGCACATGGCTCTTCTGCTGACCAGGCAGGCGGGATGGGAATAGGCCAGCAAGACATCATGTTGGGACTTGGCACTTGCATAGGGGAAGCAATTAATAAGTGGCTGCTCATGTGTTCCCCAGTCCTAGCCTCTCCCTGCAGCCCCAAATTTATTAAACCAGGCCTTTTCACAAGGCATGCTTGCACTCCCTCTCCCATCTCAAAAAAAATCTCCCAGCCTGTGTTCGCATGTTTCTAATGTAACCATTAAAATGTAGCCTGAAGACAGCAATAAAAACCCTGGAACGCCTTGGTGCTTTTGTGTCTTGATCAAAGTCAATGTGTGTAATCTCGTTAAGACTGCCCTCCTTCCCCCCTCCTTTTTTATGAATTTAATGGCATACAGCAGCTGGGCTCAGTGTTTAATGCTTACCAACCTGCATTGTTCTAATTAAGGTATCTCCTTTTATTTCGGGCACAAAAGAGACTCTTGTTTTTTTTAACAAGCGAGGAGCTGTGGGATAGTGTGTGTAATAATCACTGCTGTTACCTTTCCCTGGGTATAAAGCTGGCTCCCCAGTGGGGTTGGGAGGAGGCAGCCTGCGCGTGCAGCACACATGGAAAGACTTGGCTGGGGGAGAGGGGCAGCATTTTTCTTCTGTTGTGCAATAAACAATTTGTTGGAGTTAATAGGAGTTGGAGCAGGCGTGTTGTGTCAGGCTTCCGGCCCCTTTTGAACAATCTGGAGATCTGCCATCCATGCTGGTGAAAAGTCCCCTTTCTCCTGTGTGCCTGTGGTTCACGTGCCCGGCCAGGATCTAGTATTAAATTAGAGTGTGGGTGTGTCTGAGAGAGCAAGAATCATGTACTGAACAAGGCCCTGGAACTGAAGGCTCAGAGTGCCTGGGAGCACTTCTAAACCTCTGTGGGGTATTGAAGACAGGGTGAAATTTGATGCTCATGTGTCTATGGACCTAAGGTTTAAACATTTTCTAGGATACGATAATACAGTGATCTGAGCATCTGACTGTGGTGATGTTTAGGGCACTGATGATGATTGGATCTTAAAATGCTTAGAGTTTATGAAAATAAAGTTTTTAGACTTTTGGATCTTGATGTTCAATTCCAAATTATAACGGTTCTGTTGGTAAGGGCAAGGGAGAGACTTTTAATGACTGTACAAATGATTGCTGGGCTCTCTAGCTTAGGTACCATTATAGTGGAGTGCAGCACGTCAACTGGCTGCAAGTTCTGGGGTTGAAACATTCACCAAAGGAGACTCTGTCTCTGTCTGCTGTTTCTTTGTCAGATTAGTATGAAGCAAAGGCTGGGGTTGCAGAAAGGGACCCTGGAGATGCCTTAAGAGAACCAAGATCATGGAGTGATTTACCTGTGATCCCTTTTGGAAACCCTGAAAACACGTGCAGGTTATTCAAAGATAGGAGAGGAAATGGTGTTGCAGGAGTGAGGCTTAGCCTGGGCAGCAGCAGGTGGAGTTCCTTTCCCTGAACGTCGACACTCCTCATGGTGGGTGTCCATCCTCAGCTGGTTGTTGGACTGCAGCCTGAGTCAGCCTGAATCTCCCTTTGTAAGAGTCTGCCCATTCTCCATCCTTCCCCATTAACTGAGAGGGACCCTACAGCTAATAGTGGGTGAGATTTGTATTTTCCTTCTCCTGAGGAGAGTCCTCTAACAGAAGAGATTGGCCATCTGCTCTAGTGATTTGCTGGGAAGGTTTGGAGCCTCCATCCTTGGAGGTTTGTGAGAACAGGTTTGATGTGTGTCTGTCAGCAGTAATTCTGATTGAGGTGATCTTGCCCGAGGAGTGGGTTGGCAAGTTCTTGACATCTCTCTCAGCTGTAGTTCTGTGATTTCCCAATCCCTGGTATCCTTCTTTACGAAGTAAATGGAGTTGGAAGCTAAGTCAGGCTGTTGTTTGCCAGTGATGGAGCTGTTGGTGGGTGCAAGGGCTGAAAGGAGACAGGTTTATTTGAGCAAATGTTGTTTACTGAGTTTCCTCCATCACCTGTACAAGCCAGATCCAGCATTTCCCACGTGTATTTGCTGACTCCAGGCTTGTGCTTGCCTGTCTTGGGCTTATTTGAAAATGACAACTACGAGAGCAGGAAAAAATCACTTCTAAAAAGCCTTCTTCATCACAAAATGCTTCCAGGGGATCCATCGATATATATGTGTGCTCTGCGGTTGACACATTTATATCTTTGGTAATTACTACATTCTTAGCCTTGCCACATTTTCTAGGCTCTGGTGCCATATATCCCATGTGGGCTGGAGTAGTTTGGCACAAAACGGCACAGATACAGAGCAGCCCTTCTGTGTGATTCCTCAGAGCTTCAGCAACATACAGAGACCTCCTGAGTCAGCAGCTGCGTGGAGGGTGCTGCGCTTGAGCCTTCGTGATGTTCTCATCTACCATGAGGTTCTCTGGTCGTTAATTAGCATTTTTCAGTTCTGGCCTCCAGCAGGCTGTGGGAATGAGCTCCACCCTTTGAGGAGGCTCTGTGAAAAAAGTTGTTCTCCTGGTGGTTTAAGCCCATTACCTGACAGCTGGAGAGTACCCCACAATGGCAGTGGAGGACAACTGTTTCTCTGGGAATTAGCATCTGCAGAGAAGAAGCTCCACACTTTGTGTGGAGGCGTGGGTGGGAGAGGAGGCTGACGCCTTGGTTGAGAATTGGATCTTGGCATTCGATTCCTTTCCTGGCAAGAAGCTGGCTCTTGGTTTGGGTCCTTCCTGTCATCTCTCTACTTTGATTTTACTTCCTTTGCCTGCTCTGTTTGTGTGTCTCTTTATTCTGCGTGCCTGGTAACATATTCTGCTTGGAAACTGCCCATTTTTAGACCCACAGGACAGCAGGAAGTGCCTAAATCCTTCCTTGTGAGTTTCCTTGCTTTAGCCAATTTATAGCAGACGTCACACCATTTTTTTTAAGAGGCAACTTTAAGACAAACTACTCCAATCCTTCCTGGCACCATGTAAGCCCTAACGACTTTTCAACATCTCAGCTCTCGTTAATGCATTTTTCAAACTACTACCCCAAGTTATTAGCCTGTATTGTGAATCAATCACTTGCCAAATTTTAATTAAGAAAAGAGGAGAAAAAATAAACTCCATCCTGGTTCCAGCCCCATTTCTTTGCTTTGTAACAGCCCTGGAGCAAACTTCTTGCAGCAGAGTTTTATAAACCCCTCAAAACTGGGGTTTATAATGGAAAAGCTGAGGTGGCCTTTACTCCAGCACACACAGTTATAACACATCAAGGCTTTTCCATGTAGCTATGATGAAAGGACCAGAAGGACCTGGAAAAAAAGAAAAATAAATGGCCGACAGGTGGGACTTATTATTCCACAGCATTTTTATTTCAAGGGAAAAGTTTAGTAACCCCAGCTGGCAGGTGAGCAGTGGGGAAGCAAATGCTTTTTCATTGTGCCTGTGCCAGCATGTGTGTGTGTACAGGCTTATGTGCCTCTCCACAACAGAGGAGAGCTTAATCACTGGTGCAGATAAATGTTGTACACCTAGACCAGAAAGTCAGATGTAAGGAACAGGGTTCTGAGCAATTTCAATCTAAAAAGTAAAAAATCAGGACTTAGTTCTGAATTTACCACACGTGCTTATGTGTGCAGAGGAGGACAGTTTCATATAATATGAAAGAAAAATGCATCCCCAAGTGTCCAAAGTATTAGAGAGACCCGGAGCCCTGGGCCCAGCATGCCACGTGCAGCCTGCACAGGATTCAGGCTGCTGAAGGTCTCCAGGATGCCGTTGTTCCTTTCAATGTACCCAGGCTTCAGAGCTCAAGGATGAGCTGCACTTCCCCCATGCAGGTGAAGCAGCATCCACCACTGCCCTAAATCAATCTGTGATCATGTAGCTTTTGCAGAAAATAGGTCAAGCTCCATGTGGTTGAGTTCTGCTTTGTGACATGGTTGAAAACTTGTCCCTGGCTATGCATGTGCAGCTCTCAGCTTTAGTTGGGTGAGTGGATCCCCGTAAAGCCACCAGCATGTGGTGCAGAAAACAGATCTCCAGGACAGAGATCCCAAGGTCTGCCAAGATAAATCCAGCCATCTTCCCTTTCCCTGTAGTGTGAGGGAACTGCATACCTGACCTTGCTTTGCCATGGAAGAGAGCAGCAAAGACGCAGTTGGTTTCATCAGGCTTGTTCTGCCATCCCCGTGGGCTGAGTGTGGAAGGCTGGTGCTTATAATGAGCACCTGCAGCCTTTGGTTGGATGCTTTGCTGCCTCTTGCCTGTAAGCCTGTCTTAGGAAGGAGAGCATGGACACAGATGTGGGCACTAGTCACATCTGGAATGCCTAAAGTCCCCATGCACACTTCTCCTTGTCAGAGCACACAGGAAAGCTTGAACAAGCAGCTACCAGCTGCTGTCCCTCAGACGACATGCTGTGAATTAATTCCTCAGCACGTCCCTGCCACTTTCTTTAGGACCCCCTCCAGCTAGAAAGATGCCAAGAGGGAAACTAGATGCAGCAGGTGCCTCCAAGAACAAAGGAACTGCATGGAGCTGAGCAGAGACTCAATTGAAACAGGATTCTTTGTGGTATTTGCATCCAGATTAGTGAGCACCTCTTTGGGAGTGCTGCTATGTCACCACAGTGGCAGAAGGGGCAGATGTTTAGATTGTTCTCCCATGTTTTCACTACTGCAGCAAGTTTTTACTGGGACATGCAGAGTAGAGCTTGTCATTTCGAATTCTAGAGATCCAAAGCTGTGGTGTTGAGCATAAGCAGAGAGGCATGTTATATAAACAGGCTCTGCCAAAGTCCAGTGCAGTCAAGTTTCCATTTCATCAGCGTTTTAAGCCTTTCCTTTGAGTTACAGTTTGCACTTGCTCCTTCCAGAATCCAGCATGCCAAGTCCGCACTCGGTGAAGACCACTGCATAGGGCTGCACGATGCATTGCACAGGCACAGTGGGATGGTCCCTGCCCTGGAAGGCTGAAAATCTAAATAGACGCAGTAGTTGTCCCAGATAACTGGAAGGATGTGCCCACAGGCATCAGCACCAGCATTAGGTGTGCCATCCAGACCACCAGTGGTCTGTCCTTCTTCAGACTGCCAGCCTGTCACTCACCCCCAGAGTGTCACTCATCCTGAGAGTGATGCCCAGGGTGTTTTGGGTGTCTTTAACATTTCGTTCAACTTTAGCTCAATGGGACTTTCTGTGTGGCTGGTTTAGATCAGGTGCAAGTGCCCATGGTCCCCCCACGTGTTCCGTCAACAGCTGAGCCGCTGGCAGCAAAGGCTGTCAGATGGGACCTGATTGTTCAGAAGTCCAAAGCTCAGGGAATGGCAAGTGTGCAAAGTCCACGTCTGCCAGGAATAATGTGCAGTGGCAGCAGGGAGGGGGCTGGTTCTAAACTGGCCTGCAGCAGAACTCAGTACTCCAGAACAAACATGACTTGCACCTCTTCGGAGCTGCACCCTTGTGAATTACTTGCAGCCATGTAAATTTGCTGTACCTGGGGTTATCTCCTTCAGATTCTCCTTAGTGCAAGTAGCTTCCAGGGAGAAGGCCCCTGTCCCGTCTTAGCAGGTATTGTCACAGAACAGAGAGGACCTGTTCTAAAGATGCTTGCCTTTGGTAAGCAGCAGTGCCAGCTGCTCTGCTAGGGATGTACCCAAGCGCAGGTAGCAGTTCGAGTGTGGCAGGTCACGGTCCTGCCCTGCTGCTGCTCTCACTGCTGCAGGTACTGCAACAAGCCCTGCTCAGGGAGAGCAGCAGCACCACTGAAGCAAACAGCCTCAGCTGTGCCAGCAAGTCCCATGCAAGCCTGCAGGCTCTCACACAGGGTTGCATTCCTGGCAGCTCACTTGTCACACCAAGTGCTGCAGGAAAGGCCTGTCTGACAGCAGTGAGCAAAACTTGGGGTGCTCTGGCAGAGCCTGTGCTCAGTTCTGTGCATCAGGAAGTTGTGTTAAGGCTGTGGTGGGTATGAAAAGCCAGGCCATCCCAATTTCCCGTGCTGCTGATGCTGTGGATGGGAGGCTGTATCACAGCAGAGCCATCTTTCTGTCGTTTTTCCCATCAGTTGTCTGTCACATCTGCCAATCTAATGATGACCGGCTTAGGTTGACCCCGATTCTGAGGCTTATTAACACCCTGTTGCTGTCAGGCTTGGTGATAGATGGCACATCAGGCCTTGTTTTATTTCATGTAGTGTTCCTGTCGGCCACCCATTACCCCACCCCAGCTCACATCACTTTGCTGTTTTCAGCTCACCTTGGCAGAACAGACTCACCTCTGCAGCATCAGTGTGAGCTGAGGGGGACAGGACACGGGGTTCCTTCATGCCAGCAGCTCATAGGCTTTTGCAGGATGGGTGAGGCAGTGCCCCATTATGCTCCCCTGAGAGGGACGGTCCAAGCCGCCCGTGAACCAGCTCAGTCATCCCTGCTGAAAACTTCACTTATTCCAGCTGGGTTGATTTTCTGCCTGTTCAGTGACCCAAACTTGCTCATTGAGGGCTGCAGGTGAGCAAGGGAAACAAAAAGGCACAGATCTCCCTGGCAACCGGTGGTGACAGCAGTGCTGAGTTGGGTGACGCACCTTGGCTCTGGGTTTCAGCCCCCTGCAGAGCTCCAGCTTGTCCAGCTGCCTCATACCAGGGACTGGAGCAGGACAAGGGGCTTGCAGGGCAGGCAAGGAAGGCACTGCGACTCCCCCTTCACACAACTTGTGCTCGCTGTTGGAGGCCGTGGCCCTGCCTGGAGGGCCTTGCTGCTCCTGCGATCCCAGGCCAAGGGCAGAGATGTCCTTCACGCTCTCACACTGTGCATCTCATCTGCTGGTTGCAGGGTGCCAAGAAGCTCTGTCCTCAGTGTAACACCATCACGTCTCCTGGAGACCTTCGGCGCATCTACTTATGAAGGACCCAGCGGGAGGGCGGGACCCAGCGACTCGGCTCAGCTCATCACACCCAGGGGGAGAAGAACGACCACAACAAAAAAAAGACGTTTTAAAATTTAAAGAAAAACTAAACCAGAGACTCCAGACATGAACTCGAGGATACAGGAGCAGTGGGGAGCCTCGGCTGCCAGGTCCCACAATTTGAGACCTTCTTCAGCATCTGCAGCGGGCAAAACCAAATCCTTTGTTGTGAAGCCTCCTTTTTTAAAACCAGTGTTCCCCATCACCCATTCCCTGGAGCTGGCTTTGCATTGCGGATGGCTCGTGAGCCCTCCTTTGGACTGTGTTGTTGACCACTCTGCCCCTAGGAGACTGGGGAAGGGACCCTTGACAGAAAGATGTTAAATAACCTGTAACTTGTGTTCTTTGATCAGTTTTTGTTTTGTTTTTATTTGTTTTGGTTTGATTTTTTTGTTTGGTTCTGTTTTGGTTTTTTGTGGTGTTCTAGTGATAACTAAAAGGTTTAAAGAAAAAAAAAAAACACACCCAGGCAGAAATGAAGCACATGTAATATAGATTATATATGTTTACAATGTTGTGTATAAATGGGATAGACTCAAACATTACATACTAATAAGTTTCCCTTTCTTTTCTTTGGGTTGTATTTTTTTTAAAGAAGAAAAAAATGAGCAGAGAACATTAAACCCATATTTTTCTTGGTTCAGCAAAGTTTTGGCATTAAAGTCATTAGTTTAAAAAAAGTATATATATACATATATATAATATAAATGGTTTAATGTTCTGTGGTGTATATTTCCTCATTCAGATATGAAGTTAACAGCTTTTAGTAATGGCTGTAGCATTGCCCATAACTTACAGAACTTATGGGGAGTAGAGGAGGTGGATTTTTGTCATTAGTTGTAGCTAATGGGGCTATTTATAATAGAATCGTTATCCCCGGAAAGACACAGCTTTTAACTCCTCACTGGGGGGCCAGGCAGGACAGGGGGAATCTGGCTCAGCCCCCTTTGTCTTTCCCAGCTGGGGAAGGGGCAAACAGTGAGGAGCTGGAAGGAGGGGGTCTGTCAGAGCACTGCCCTCTCCCCTGGCCGGGAGTGCCTGCTCGAGGGTCCGGCTGATCCCTGTGCTCCTCCAGGCCACAGCCCCTTCGCCTGCCCTGCCTGGCTTCGCTTTCCTCCTCTGGGCAGCGTTTCCTGGCTGAGGATGCCTGGGCTGCTCAGGACGGTGCTGAGGCAGGACAGTGGGGATGGCAGGGGACAGGATGGTCCTGCTGGTGGCTTTGCCCAGGGAGACTCAGTTCCCTTGTGGGGCTGCCTGGCAGAGCCGTGCAAGCCCTGCAGAGCCAGCCCTGCCCTGCGCCCACTTCCCCCAGCTTCCACTCTCCTGCAGCCTGCGTTTTTCCTAAGAGGTTTTGGCACTAGGGCAGAGAGCCAAGCCAGCCCTGTCTCATCCCCACGCCACCCCTGGGGTCCAGCAGGGACGCTCTCAGCTGGACCCAGAGGTCTCCCGCAGCCCCAGCTTCTTCCATGCAGTCCCTCGTGCTTGTCCCTGTCTCCCGTATCCTCAGCCTTAACCAAAGCTGCCATCTGGCCTGATTTTTTGTTGTTCTTTCTTTTATTGTCAGGATCCAAAAAACAGATACTGACCCATTTCCCAAAGCCTTGGGACTTCTCCCAGCCCCACACCGTGCATCCCTGCCACTGCTCCCTGGGCAGTTGTGGGGTGCCAGCTCACTGCAGCCAGAAGACAGGGAGATGGGAAAGCTCATCTGCCCCACTCCTTTCGAAGCAGATTCCACCTGGCAGCACAACATAGCTGGGGCATTTTAAGACAGTCTGAAAACAGCAGTGGATGAGGGGTTTGGAGTTGGGACCCCAGCGCTGCTGGGCTGCTGGGGTGTTTCCAGAGAGGGAAGGGCTGGGGAAGCAGGATGCATGGGGGGTGTGACAGTCCCACTGCTGCTTCCCTACCCTGAGCTCTTTTGCAGAGAACAGCTGCAGCCTTGGCATCTCCTGAGTGATTTCAGAAGGATCCCACTGCACCCAAAAAAACCCCAAATGAAATTGAAGGACCTGTTATTTCATAAACATCTCATCAAAAGGTGACAGTTCTTAACTGAGAGTTTCCCTTGTCTCCAAGCTCATAGCAGTGTGTGTCCTCTGCGACCAGAGAGCTGCAGCCTCCTCTGCTCAGGGATGTGTGCCAGTAGAGCTCCTGGGAACCAGGGGAAGCCAAGGCACCCCAGAGGGTCCTGCCTCCACAGAGAGACTGCAGGCAGGGGCTGTCACTGCGGGGTAACCCTGCAGCCAGCAGCACAAGGCAGGGGAACAGCTCACGCACAGCTCAGGCTGGATTTGTAAAGGGAGAAAAACTTGCGGGGCACATGGCTGAGCTGAGAGTGTGCTGGTGCTGAGGTCTCAGAGATGGGAGAGGGTGCAGCCAGGTGGGTTTGAGAGGCAGCCAGGAAGGGCAAGAGGGCAGGACACCCCAACCCAGCCCTTCCTTGGAAATAGCCTGGCTCCTTCCCAGGGCCTTTCTGGCAGGTGTTGTGGACCAGCCGTGTGCTCTGTGTACATATGTGTAAAACCATATGTAACTAGTCATTGGTTCTTTGTTTTGGGGGTTATTTTTGGTTTATTTTTTTTTGTTTAAAGTGTAAAGCCATCTCCTGTTTTCAAGGGGGAAGCTGCAGGGGGAAGGCCGGGGATAGAGGCATCCCAGTTCGTAACAGGCATCTGCCACTTCCCCTCTTCTGTAATGAGTTTAAATGGTTTAAAAAAACAAACAACTGAAATATCAGAGTTACCTATCTTTGCCCAAAGAATCCCAGTTGCACAAAACGATATTCCAGTGTGTCGATGATTGTGTGTCAGTGTATACTATACAAAGAGGTACTTGTCACTCCCGTTTGTAAACTACATTTGACATTAATTAAACAAGTATAAATCTTCTCGGGCGCTTTCTGCCTCTCTGTGTTTCCCTTTGCAGGCAAGAGGCAGCAGAGGAGACACCCCCCCCACATGCTGCAGCCCCTGGATGTGAGTAGCGTCCCAGAGGGGAGTCCTGGTCCTGTTTGGGATGCAGGGACAGATGCAGGGGGATGCTGGGACACGAGCCAGACCCCACCACGGATGGGTTCCCCCAGCTGGCCCCCCCCATAGAGCCAGGAGGGCAGGGCGAAGGGCACCCCTCAGGGGACACCCCCATAATGAAGTCTCATCGGCTGCATTAGTTGGGAGCAGGAGACGCCCAGCCCCAACAGATCTATACATCCTGCATTAGGGGCCCCCGGTGCAGTGTAGAGTTACCCCAACACAGGGACTGGGAGGCTGCTGGGGCGGGGGGGCAGAGGTCGGGTTCCCCCCGGCACGCGGCTGGCGCCGACGCGTTTGGTTTACAAACATTTTGCAGATGGGTCAATGGGCTGTTTTCAAACCCCTCCCCATGGCTGTGTCCCCCAGGGATGGGGTGCTCGGGGTCCCCAAGCCAGTGGGAGGAGGCAGTAGGGATGTCAGGGACCTCCTTCCATCTGCTGTGGCAAGGATTGGGAAAGGGGAGGGGTTGGCCACTTTTTTGGCTGGCGAGGAGCATCAGAGCGTCTCAGCCACCCTTCCATCCACTTTCAGCCCAAAGGAGGCCTGAGGCCAGGGTGAGGGGAAGAAACCCTCCCTCCCTCTCCACCTACCCCACAGCAGGCTGCTAATATTTTATTTAAAATATCTTTAGAAAGCGGAGGACCGTGATGTATCGGATATATTGAGAAAATGCTAATGTGTAATAGCGTGTGTCAGGGGCCTCGTTCATCACCCCGCGCCGCCTTCTGGGGGATCCATATCTAATTAACAGTAATGAATGAGGGAGCCCACCTAATGACAGCCCGCCAGTTTGTTATGGAAATGAGGCAATCCCATTAGGCAAAACACTTAATTAAACAAACTGCTCGGAGTGTAGGCCAGTGCAGGATGGGCACAGGCCCTTTAGGGAACAAGGGGGGCCCTGGTACCCAGCCCTCCACATGCCAGGTTGGGGGCACAGAGGCTGCTGCAGCCTCTGGAGCTGGGTGCCCATGGTCAACTCCAGCAGCAGGGGGCTGGAAAAGCTGAGAGGGACCTGTCTGGGGGGGTCCCAGCTGGGGAGGACGCAGCGGGGCAGTTCACATCCCCCTCTCATCTCTCTCCTTCGCTGGGCTCAGAGGCAGCAGAGGCCAAACACAGATTTCCAATCAAACGTGTGTACTTGGCTCCTGCTCTATTGACACTGAAGCAAGAAGGGCTCAAGGTTAATTCCTTATCAATACCCTATTGTCAGCTCATCCATCACTCCGCGGGGGCAGGGGCTGCCCAAGCTCTCCCTGCCCCAGTCCCCATAGGTTTGGGAGGGTGACCAAAGGATGGCATGCCCACCTCTGCCCACCCCAGCCCTGCCCACATAGCCTGACTCTGAAGGTGCTGGGGTGGGCTTGCAGCCATGTGAGGGATGCAGAAATGAGGGGATAGGGGGGTCAAGTTCGAAGGGAAGGGGATGGAGGGATGCCTGTGCCCCAGGCTGGGTGAAGGAGCTGTGCGGGTGTGCTGGACAAGGGGGCATTAGGAGAAGGATCAGGTGGTGGCTGTGGCCCCCATTTGTGCTGTCCTGTTTCCTAACTGCCTCCTAAGCCCCAGCCCTGTCTGCTGGGGGGGTCCTGCCAGCCTTCTCAGGACTAAGCTCAAGCTCCTTTCCCAGGGCTTGGGGACTACAGGGAGCCCAAGGGAGCTCCAGAGTCCTGATACATGGAGTTCCCAGAAGTTGGGCCATGGTCTGCTTGATCACACTATTACACAGATTCACTTAAAAAACAGATAACCTTCCCTGGGTGATGGAGAGGGAAGTGCTGCAACCTGGCCTGCTGGTGTGTGAGAAGGGCAGGAAAGCTATTCCTGCTGTTAGACAGACTTTTGGTTTTAACAATCAGTTAAAGCTGAGAAATGGGATCTAGTACAAATTCCAGAGGCAGGCAGCCCTAGGGAGAGGTGCTGCTCTGTATTAACGCACAATCTCTAGATCCTGTCATTGGAGTCTGTTTTTGCTGGTCCTTTTCCTTGCTCCAAGAGGAGACCTTTTGCAGGAGATGCTCTCAGGCACACGGAAGCGCTGGGCTGAGCCGTGCTGCTGGGATCTTCTCCAGGGTCTGCTCAGCTGTCTCCTAGAAGTCTCTCCATGCGGGAAAGAGGGGTCCTGCTGCCACCTCGTGGAGCTGCTCCCGCCCGGCACGGGGCTCCCGCGGGGGTCTGCACAGCCGCCTCTGCCAGCTCCTCCTCCGTCACCTCCACGGGCAACGGAGACCAGCCTCACGCCTCCCTCCTTCACTTTTTGGGATGCAGCACGGGGTTGGATTGTTTAGTTCCATCCCATCCATTCTCACTTTTCCATCACTGGCAGAGCTCCACACATAACACCTGCAGCATCCCAACACACACACAAAAACGGGACCTCAGCCACCACACCTTTAAAACACCATTATGAGGTGTGAGCACAGGTCAGTCTCCACCCAGGGGCCTAATTTGAATTACTCTTGCTGCAAGATGTTCCCCCCAGCTCCAAAATCTGACCCCTGGCTGGCTGGATCCTGCCCCTGGCGTGCTTAGTTCCCCACCACAGCCTCCCCCAGTGCCCCAGGGAGCTCTGGCTGCACAGACATCCTCCCAGCCCAGTCAGGAGCAGCTGAGCGCCCTCCAGCCCAGGCACACGGGCCACCCTGACCACTGAGTGGCTTTTTTTCTTCTTCAAAACGTTCCTGACTGGACCTGATGACCTAACATCACTGCCTGGGGAGAGAAGGCAGGACAGGGGAGCAAGCCAGGAGTCGGTTCCCTCACAGGAAACACTCAAATGGATTTTGTTACTGAGGGGAAGATAATTTTGCTTTACCACAACTGTGGCAGCCAGCCGTGAGCATCCCCCTCTCCCACCACTGTTGGTGTTTCACCCACACTGTTTCACAGTCTGCACATGAGGGTTGGACTGCAGGAAAACAAGCTCTGGGCCACATCCCACTCCCTACCCTCGAGGCAAGCCCAGGGATGGAACTGTCTGCATTTTCCCTCCCAATGAACAGATCTGCAGTGCCCCTCCTCCCCATAGCTCATCTCAGAGATTTACCTGGATTTGCCAAGATATCGCAACCTTTGGGCTTTCAGTGTTCAGGCTGAAGCTCTTTAGGAACACCGGCTGCGCCAAACCGTGACAGTTTAGCAAGGATTAAGGGTCTGAGGCTGGGTTTTTGTAAATCCAGTAGTGCTTGGATCAGTTCTCAGCCATGTGCCTTCGGGCTCCAAGTTATTAACCTTCTGCTTCACATAACAAGCCACAGGAATACGGAGGGCAGGAAGGTGGGGGCACACCCTCAGTACAGGAAAGCAGAGGGCAGCATATCACACAGTGCTCACAATCGGAATTAAAACTTGCTGGGACTCGGAAAACAAAACCCACCCAGAAGACTGGTGCTGTAAATCACTGGCTTGCCCGAGATCATCCTGCTCTTAGAGAGGTGTGTACACAAATTACCCCCGAATTGCAAGTCACTTTTGCAGCAGTGGAAATGCCTGTCAGCAGGGTCCTGTTTGCAAAGCTCAGGACACCTCTGACTGCGGAGTTCCAGCACGCAGCACCGGCTCCCTGCCTGCTGCCCTGGAAAGTGGGGAAGTAGGGCTGAGCTGGACCGAGCCGGAAAAGTGGCAATCCCGCGGTGGGGAGTGAAAGTCAGGGGTGGAAGGTGCAGCTGACATGTGAGGCTCTTCCCAGAGGAAGCTTCACCATCCTGTCAGGCAGGGGCTGAAGGTTTAGCTCCAGCTCCAGCCATGTTCTGCAACAGCCCGAGTCCTTAAACAGAAGTTCAAAACCCACGGCAATAAACAGGAACAGCAGACTCCCAGGAACAACTGTATTAATTCAGAGGCGTATATTATGGACTGTTTAACTGACCTGTAAATTCTGAACCTGTAGAAACCAGCATGAGGGCAAGTGCTGGTTAAATAGCCTTTATAACCTCTGCTCCCCAAGAGTGTTCACGGTGCCACAAAAAGGCTGCATGCTGAGAAGCCCCAGCCCAGCTCTCTGAAAAGGCAGATGAACACATCACAGCTCAGGAGTTACAGCACTGACAGCACAAACCACGGGCCTGCTTTAAAAAGCTGGGAGATCTCTGATGGGCTTTCTGGAGATAAGGGACCATGCCTGGATTTTACAGGTTCAAACCTCTAGAAACAAGAATTTCTCCATGAAAAGAGGAAGGCCAAAGGCTCTTACCACAGGGTAGCTCTCACACCCCATTGTCACAGTGGAAGCTGGAAGTGGGATCACACCTACAGAAGACTGAATCCTGAGCAACAATGGCTCCTGTGCCTGGAGACAGTTTTCACTTTAAAATAATCAAAGACAAACCAGGTCATCAGCCCCTTTTCAGTTAATTCTCACCTATCCCATAGACACCCCAGCCCACCGCTAAAACCATGCCCATCATGGGGTTATTCTGCTGTAAATGAGCCTTGTCACAATAGTCTGCTACAAACTGCTGTGTGGTCACCACTGCCACTCACCCTGTGCTTTCACTTCTGTGCGGTGTTAACAGTTCTCGTTTTAAACTTCCAAATCATTTTGTTGCTTCCCAAGGACCTCCTCCTCTGCGTTTCAATCCAGAACAAGAGTTTTGTAACTGTGGATGACAGCACCCCAAGGGTGGGCAAGACCAGCACAGCCACCCACTGGCAGAACCTTTTGCAAAAATCCTCCTGCTTTTTAAGTGCCTACCTCTCTAGGGCAGCTCCTTGTTCAAGCAGGTCCATGTCACAGCCCTCCAGAGATTCTTCCTGGCAGTTTAAAGTTGGCTAAACCTGTTCACCGTGTTATTAATTAGCTTGCTATGCTGTGACATAGCATAAACATATCAGCAGGCTCTTCTCTGTCTTTATCCCCACTTCTCCCCCAAACAAACAACAAAACCTAAACCAAACATGGATGAAGTGCAGTGCAATGTGCTACTTTTTCACTAGGTAGAAGGAATTAATTTCTTGTCCATGTTGCATGGACTGCAAAGACTGATCATCTGAAGAGAACATTATGGACAAAACCATCATATTTCATGGTCATTTGTAGACTGGAGGTGATTTAAGAAATACCCAGTGTAAAGCATAGCTCCAACAGACAGTTCCATTTTCTTCTGCAATTCCACCTTTCTGTTTCTGGGGTCTGGCACAGCTGTAACCCAAAAGTTTCCCTATATATCCAGATGCAAAATATAGGCTGCTCAAAGACATACAATAACAAATGAGTAGCTGTCCAAGAAAGCAAAACTACTCAGTGGAACACACAAAAGACTGGAAGGAAGAGAAACAAAACACTAGACACATTCAAAAATGTTAGCTTAAACCTCTGGGTTGAAGAACACAAAAGTTATCACAAACATGTGAGCTCCCACCAAGGATCAGAGAGCTTTGACTGTTCTATCTCAGCTGTTTAATGGAACCAGATGAGTCTGGTCATACTGCCCTACACACACCTTTTCCACGTCTTACACTTGGTTTCAGGGCCTGATCTCCAGCAAGGAGAGTACAACAAGAGCTGGGATGCACCAAGAAAAGCAAAAAGTCCTCCAGACTTGGCTTTGTTTGCTCACTGCAAGATAAAGGAAATGGCAGAGAGAAAAAGAGAAAAAAAAAACAACAAAGACATGGAAGAGCTGTATTGTAAAATTAGTACAAGCAACAGAACATGCACACTGGACACCAGAGACAAAGAGACAACACGGAAAGCAGAGAACAAGAAGAGACAGGAAGAAACAAATAATACTCAGTGTGAGATTCTGGTCTGTGACACCTTGGTAAAGCACATCAACATGAACCATGACAGGATTTCACCTTCAGGACTTTAAATTAATCCATATCTACTTTCTGCTCTAACGTGGCTGGTCCAAAGGCCAGGCTGGAGGTTTTCAGACTTGTAGACGGTAGGGGGAAAAAAAACCAAACCAAACAAGAAATCTCTACTTTCTTCCCTTCAAAGACACAAAAGCAAAGGGGTGACATTTCCCAGAGGAGCTGAGCAAAGCAGAGGCAAACACTGAAGGTCGTTAGAGCACTAAGGAGGTGAGCCCCCAACACAGTCAGACAGGAAAGTCGTGCAGAGGCTGCGGTAATAGATGGGGTACACCCGCATGTGGCTGACGTGAGCCGAATCCGAGAAGTCCACAGCTTTCACAGGGACACCGAGCTGCTGCCGGGCACCGGCCATGTGCTGAACCTCGCTGGCCCTGATGATGAGATCGGCCTGGGAATAGAGGTAGAGCTCGGGCCAGCGCGAGGGCGCTTTCAGCAGGGCGTCGTAATGGCTCTCGTGGATGAAGCGGGTCAGGGGGTACAGCAGGATCCGCAGCACAACGGCCACGCTGGCAAAAGTGAACAGCAGGAAATACTTGAGCAGCACGTTCACGGAGTCCAAGACAGTTGCCAGGGCGCGAAGGCCTCCTCGCAAGTTTCTTCTGCCAGGGGCGCTATCGAAAATGGTGCCAGCTACTCTGAGGTTCTTAAACGTCTTGTGGGTGTGGAGCGCCTCGATGATGTAACGGTACAGCATGACACCACCATTGCTGAAAACGTGGAAAAGAACCGGTCTGTTTTCAACACTGTAGTCAAAGAGCAGCTCCAGGAGTCGCCTGGCTGGGGTCTGCAGGGATCTGATGCCAAAGGTCTCAGAGAAGAATATCATCCTCCATGGAGCTGTGTAACGGATGACGGTGCATCCCTAAGAACAACAGAAAGAGACCCCACGCACATTTAGGCTGTGCTGCAAATTACAGAGAGTAGGCAAGCAGCAGTACAAAGAACGTGAAACTTTGGGACAGGTTTCCAACAGAAACCACACGGCCAGAAGAAAGTCTTTAGTGTCAGCAGCAAGGCACTGACACGAATAGAGATTACATTAATTATAATAGCACACAGTATTATGGAAAGGTCTCTGCAGTGGCAGAAGCCTGGCTTTGGTCATGTCTGAGATCCTTTCAAATCTTGTGCTAACTGGCACAACCCCTGGGGACACTGCCACCCACTTTTATGAGTGTTAATCCTCACCCAGAAGGAGAAAACCATCTCCCTGATTCACAGACCTTCAGTATCAGCCGTTTTGGTAAGAGGAGCCTGCTCTGGTACACATCCAGCTCATGACACTGAAGCAAATATAAGAAGAAAGAGGAACTTCCTCCTCTCCTTGGGTGCACTTGTTTGCAGCTGTCTCTAAGACTCACCCCCAACCAACACCGACATGACTTTTGTAAACCTTCCTGAAATGCTCCAGCTGTGCAAAGGAAGAGCTCTGGCTCAAGGACTCAGAACTCCTGAGCAACTGCCTTTACACTTACGTCCTTACATTTAGGTATAGATTTGGAAACAGCATCTTGGAGGAGTTTCAAAATAGAGTAGATGGAACTACAATGCTTTAGACCTTTTCTATCACCTGAGCTCACTGACATTACACACTGACAAACACAAAGCAAAGTCACCAAAACAACCCCCCCAGAGCTCCCTAAACAGTGAACGAGGAAGAAGAGGATACCAAGTTCTCAAATCAAAGCCTTCTCTACCGTTTTGCCATGGTTACAGCCACTTCCTCTTCATGAGCTAAGAAAACCCATCCTCCCCTTTCCCATTTCTACGATCTTTCTGAGAGAAAAGTATATTCCAAGAAGTGGTCGTGCTGCCCTGTAACGTGCTCCTCATCTGCTCAGCAGCATCTTAAAGCCACTTAACAACTAATTCTTCACTAGATCAAGCCAATTAATGACTCCTGCACTGGATTACACATTAACAATTGACTTGTTAATGTACAAACTTTACCACCTATAGCTGGAACAGATTTGGATGAATACAAGATTCCTTGTACGCTGACCAAGAAAAAAAAATCTAATGTTTCACTGGCTCCCCGTGCTACAAGTGAGGTCATTCCAGTAAAATACAGTATTAGAAAGGAAAATATCATAACTTAGGGGACTGGCAGTAGGACAGATCTCTCTAGTTCAAACACAAGGAATTCCTAGTGAGCAGCTATGACTATCACAGGATGCCTGTTTCACAGGCAGGGTAAAATTAATTTGGCTTACAACATTTAGATGAATCATTTTCACAGGAAGGAAGAGCCAAAGGCACGACAGATGCCGATGTGTTCTGTCAGTTCCCACCCCAGCCTCACCAAGTCTGTGCTGTGGCCTGACAGCAAGGAGTAAACACAGAATCTTTCCCTGCATGTTTACCTGTTTGGAAAACTAACACAGTTCACGTCATTCCTGAATTATCCCACAATTTTAAAAGCCTTAAAATACTTCAGTGAGTCACACAGCAGCTGAAAGTTTCTCCAAGGAAGTATTTCTGTCTTAGCTGCACACACAAAGGTGACATCAGCAGCTGTTAGATAACACTGCCCGGGCTGTGAGAGACAAGGAGCTTTCAATGACAGGAGAACTCTCACTCACTCCCCATGACTGAGACCGAGAGAGGCTTCAGAGAGATTTTACCCACATGCAGAAAAAAGGCAGTTTCACAGTATGACAGTGTCATGAAAATACAGACAAGCTACTCACCTTCTGGCTGTAGATTGCGCTGTATTTGGCCAGGTACTTGTCCTGGCAGCCGGCCCAGCCGAGGAGGATCACCACAGGCTGGCCCTCGGCAGGTTCTCTCTCTGGACTGCCTTCTGAAACAAATCACAAGCGTTACAGTAACTGCCCTCCAGTCTACCCGAGTCAGAACTTACAGCAACTTGTCTGAGTAGTAAAGTTGAAAGGCAATGGTGAAGCAAGTATAAGCTTGACTTCTCGGTCAGTTACGAGTATTGCCTCACGCCGGTTTCACTACGTGGGCGTGCTCTGCAGGACAGCACAGCTTCAGCCCCTGCACTTCCCACCGCTCTCCAGTGACGCAAAGCCAGCACCGAACTGATCCCTACGGGGGGCGAGACCGCTCTTCCCGCCTCCCGGCGAGATAGCGGCACCTGCTGCCACTTCCAGGGGGAAAAGGGAAGCGTCCTGCCCTGTCCTCCAGGGACTGCCGGACACCTGCTAGAGCACCAATGTGCCACGGCTCCTCCTCCCATACCCCAGCCCGCTCCCCCCTTCTCAGCCCGCAGAGGCCCCCCAGTCCCTGCTGTCACTGGTGTCCCCGGTCCCGCTCGCCTCCGCACCGCGGGCCTGTCCCGGCTCCAGCTCCACCACAGCCGCCTTCAGCCCGCGGGTGCCCATGGCCGCGCTCCCCGCACCGGCCGCCGCTTCCGCCCTCCCGCCGGAAGCTCCTCCCACCTCCCTCCCCGCAGCCAATGGGAAGGGAAAGCGCCCACGCTGCACCACCGTTCGCCCCGCCCCCTACCCACCTCCCACTTCCTTAGCAACGCGCCCTTAGCACCGGCCCGGCGCCCCGCCCGTTGGCCACCCATTGGGCAGGGGGGAAAGGCGGGCAGCCATTGGTTCGGCTGCGTGTCAGTCATTTTGCGGGGTAACCGCCCCCTCGGGGCAGGGGCGCGGCAGTGAGGGGCTGAGGCGGGCGGGGGCCGCAGGGCCGGGATGAGGGGAACTGTAGGGCCTGGAGAGGGGATTGCAGTCAGGGGGGCCGGGGGATAGGGAGGACATGAGGGGTGAGAGGAGTTGTTGGCCCTGAGCTGGGTGTTTGGGTCAGGGAGCGTGTGAGGGACTGTAGGGCTTGGAGTGGGGTTTGGGGTGTGAGGGAGCACAGGGCCTGCGGTTGGACTGGATCAGGCCTGCGGGATGGTGGTCTGGGACAGGGAATGCTGAGGCTTCGGTGGATCAGACGGGGAAGGGGCTGGGATGGATGAAGGGGGCGGTGCAGGGCCTGGCTGGAGGTGAGGCAGTGCAGGGCTGGGTTTGGGGCTGTGGCTTAGCAATGGGGCTCGGAAGCAGGACATGCGGGTGAGAGAGGGGCTGGTGGGACTGTGGGTTGAGGGGCTGGGGATGTTGGGGTATATTGAGGAAGGTGCACTGTGCGTGGGAGGACTTGAGATGTGCCAGGAAAGGGTGGAACCTGCCAGGGAAACAAGCTCTTAGTTCTGCTTGAGGCTGGGCACAACCTTGATGTTGCAAGATGCAAAGGTAACACCAAATCACTGCCACTCTGTCCTTCCATGAGTCCAAGGCTATCATTCCCTGGCACCTCACACTCGGTCTGAGGCTGAAGCAGCACCAGTCTGCCTTTTGATCTCAATCTGATGATTTAGCAGTACTCTGGATGTAAAGAACTGCTGAACTGCCAGAGCCAGTGCCTAAATCACTGTTTTTTCTCTTGGCAGGAATAAAGCCCTGCCCTGACCCAGCCTTGTTTTGATTATTAGGTCCAGTGGACTGGGTGGCAGCCCAGCACTGTTGGCAGCAGAGTTTGAAGCCAACAACCAGGAGCTACACGCTGACGCTAGCACTGACGAATGATTCAGGCAAGTCGTTTAACTTCCCTGTGCCTGTATGTTCCCATATGTAAACTGGTCATAATAAAAACATTAATGTACATTTTCAGAGTACTTTGCAATGTTGGCTTAAAGACTCCTGTGTCAGCAGATGCTGTTATTACAGCAGCCAGAGACAGACACCACTGTATCCTCTGAAGCCATGTCATCATTGTTTCAAACTTCTTTTTTGCCACTGATTCATAAGCAAGCACTTCGTATCACTAAAATCCTCACGTCCAGAGGCTGGTGCTGGTATTTCTGAGTAGTGAGGGGGGTTACTGCAGCTTTATAATAAAAATGGGAGAGCGTTACACCACCAGCATCTTAAACATAAATATGGAAACGTTAATTTAGAATCAATTTTGGGATGTTTCAGACTGTAAAGTTCTTTTAACTAGATCTCTGTTGAGGACAGAGGAGCACTTTATGGGACTGTAAATTTCATGCAAACAGTCTCTGTGAAATACAGATTCCCCCCTACACACGAGCTGTTCTCTCAATATCAATCATATGCCTTTTAAGTAATGTTTCACAAATATTCTGTAAATCACAGGAAAATGCTTGCAATAATGTGAAATATGACTTTCACTTGACTGTTTCAGCAGAGGCCCCTAACAGGCCATTCTCCTGTCAGCACTAACATTTGTTATGGTTAATAACATTTTCAATCACAACTATTTTGGGAAAATGGATTTATTTTAAACCTGCTTCCCCGCAAAGGAGGTCCTGAAAATGCCCTGCCAAGGACACAGATGCCTTACAGAGCACAGACCGTTAAGTCCCAAATGAAATTTCATCTCATCTTAATTCTCAAGCATTGTTTCTTAGCCAGCTTTTTGAAGACTTTACTTGTTTGTTTTTAGGCACTGAGATACATGTTCACGTCATAGTCATTGTTTTCAGTCTGGTTCAGATAATAGGGGTAGAAAGTTACTTTTGAGCAAGTATCTTGGGGATATTTTGGAACTGATTTGAAATTTCACTCCAGATACTAGGAGAAAGGGCTTAAGAACTTTATAGATAGGAAATTGGTAACCCTGATGATTTGTACCACATTGAAAGAAACTTCTTATTCTGAAACACAAAGATTTTGTGTCATTTTAACTCTTTTTCTCATAAACTACACTTAAATAAAACTTCAAATGGTGCTTTTGTTAGGTAAGAAGTCCAAGAAGTGCATTAGACAAACTGTGAATTCCTTTCTTATCCTTAGGCATGTTGATACAGCTTGGTCGAGGACAAGGCACCTGTGTTAATGCCGCTGTTTGCGACCTTATCCCTCTTTCTGCATCTGTGTGTGGACTCAGATCCTGGTGTTTAACTGCGAGGCTCCTTGACACTGGTCAGTGTCCTCCAGCCAAGGCGTGCACGGCTGTGAGACTGCCACACAAATGGAGAGCTTAATCCCTGACATTTCATCTCCCTTACTAAGTGCACCTTCACACTTGTCAAGCTGCACTAGGGGATATCATACTGAGAAAAAAAGTGTGCCAAAGGCACTTGGCAAAATGTGGGTTTCTTTACTTAAAACCTGTGTGAAGAAGTAGAAGGAATTGCAGACAAGGAATGTTTCTGGAGCTTCTGTCTTCTTGCCTATAGCTCTCATCATTTTAGCTTTTCTTAGATTGTTTAAAAACATGCCAGGAAAATTAGATAGGGAAAAAAATAGAGCAAATGTCTGTCATGCTAAAGGGTGCCAAAGCACTTCCCCACTGCCAAGGCAAACTACATATTCTTAGGGTGGATGTGGGCCCAGTCCAAATGGCCGTCGTTCCAGCACGTGAGTGAGGGCTGTGCTGCTGTGCTAACAGGCATTTATAGCCCCCTTGACCCTGTCACTCCCCATAAATCCATACCTATTTCTGCTCTCATTTCACTCTATTTATTCCCTGGCAGGTCAGATATGAGATGCAGTTTTCATATCATGAGGCTAGTGAGAAACAGGGCTGGGGTAATGGGTAACATCAAAATGACTTTATTAGCAGAGCAGAGAAGAGAGCTCCTGTGGTGAAACCACCTGCCCTGGAAAATAATCTCAAGTCTGTCACAGATTCATTGTGCAGCTTCAGACATGTCAGGAACTCTCCTTTTGCCTGTCTTCCCATCTATGAAATGAGTATAAGAGAAAATGAGATTAAATGGTTAGTAAGTGCTTTAATACTATTTGCCAGAGATTTAAAATGTGATTCTATTGGTATTTCATTAGTATAGTCTTTCTTCACAGACCTTTTTAAACTTCTTTCTCATTTTTCTCTAGGCAGAAGAGATCATGGCATCTGTCAAAGAGCAGGAAGTCATTAGCCATCATGGTTTTCTTGCAGGAATGGGATAGTGCCCACAAAGTTGCTCAAAGTTGCATCTTGAACAGCTTCATTAAGAGCAAGGCAGAGCCAGAGCTGGAGCTGGAGTTCCCAGGGAGCCAGCTTGATTCTGGCTCACCTAACAGTGTGGCTCAGCATGATGCATGTTTCCTTGGACAGCTGGAGGTGCTGTGTGGTAGTGAGATGGAGAGGATGGGCAAGATCTCTACTGAAAATTTGTTTAAAGAATAAACTTTTGTGCAGAGACATCCACATCCAGCCACATTCTGCAAGTTTAAAAAACAAGCTGGCTATCAAAAGATGGAACTTAAGGGAAAGCCATGTAACCCATCTCTCAGGAACCTAGAATTAGTGGTTTTTCTCACATTTGGATGAGTATGCTGCCTCTGCCTGCCTGTAAGAGGATGGTCCATGCTCTTCTGCAGACACAGTACCCAGCTCAGACCTCTACCCACTGCAGTGAGATGGGACGTGATGGCTCCCAGGACATGGCATGCTGGCAGAGGAAGATGGGCTCCAAGGCAAGTGACACTTCTGGCCTTGCTCCCCCTATTCTTGCAGCCTTGCAGCCACAGATACCTTACTGAATTTCTGGAGATTGGAGGTGTCTTGATTCCTCTGGAAATACTGGGGCTGAACCACCTGAAAGAGGACAAAAGAGAGTCTGTAAAGCTGCTGTTGCTCACTGGAGACACCGGCAGGGAGTGTAAGGAGCTCATTTGTGAAAGCTAGGGTACGCAGCATGTCCACTTGTGCTTTGTCCTGAGTCAGGTGAGGATGTTCTCCCTGACCTCTGGCCCCTGGGGCTGCTTGCTGCACTGAGCCACTCCCCTCCCTCCGCCTGCAGATGGCAAATCCAGCAGCGCTGCTCTGGCTGGAAGGAGTTCAGAGTCTCAGCTATTGTTGAGCGGTTGCATTTCATCCCCTCTCATTTTTTAACAAGCTCACTTTCTTCACAGTCATTTTGGTGCGATATTGCTGCCTTGCTGGTTGCAATTCCTCCTGTTAAAACCACAAAACAGTTTCCATCATTGCCTGCAGCATTCACCTACTGCAAACTTTCCCAGAGTTCCTCTCTGGAGTGGGAGAGTTTTGTGGCTTGTATTTTCTGAAAGAGCATTACAAATTTTTTTTCCTGTTTTTCCTCCTGGGTAGTGGAAGCCAAACCCTGTTAGTTCCGTAGTTCAGAGGACATTCTCAGAGGCCGTGGGGTGATACATGCTGTCACAGCTTCCTCCAAGAGAGATAAAGCAGCAGGCTCAATAGTGGGCTCTGTAGCAACTCTGTTGGTATGCCAGTGCCAGACTCTGTTTCTGTAAATGCCAGCAGAAGGGCCTTCTTTTGGCCACTTACTCCAGCTGAGAGTTTTGCTGACTGATTTTCTAGTTGTGGCTCCTGACAAGGACAGAGAAATTTTCTCCTGGCTGTTTGAGCCACACTTCAAGTGGGATACAGTACTGGGTTCTCTCAGAGTGACAGTGAAACAGCTGAGGCGGCTGATCCAGGCTCATCCAAACACACAAGTTGGCGTCTCTTTCTCTGCACAAGGGTGCAGGGCCTCACCAAGTTCTTAAACACCTCCAGCTCAGCAGAAGATCAAAAAGATGCACAGGTTCTGCTGGACTCTTTGGGCCACAGCAATCCCAAGTACCTCCCAAGATTCCCAAGGCCTCATAGCCGTGCTGTTTTGTACCTCCCCGCAAGCCCAGCATGGGGCTCTGCAGATGCTCGGGGTCATGCAGGTGAGGAGTGGGCCTTGCTGGGGGCAACGGGCAGGGTTACCACCTGTGTCCATCCCTGCTCAGGCAGGAGCTGTGTCTGTCTCCTTGGCATTGTGGCTGCACTGAGTAGCCCTACTGCCTGGAAGAGACCAGCCTGGAGAACTGTGTGAAGGCTGTCCCTGTCACTCTGCCCTTTTCCCCCAGGATATGATGGGAGCGGTGCCCTGTGTGCTCACGGAGCCCATGCTGGGTGTGCTGCGTTCAGTACAGCTGGAGGTCCAGTACAAAGGTAGGATTTGTCTACCCACCCTGGGCGATCTGGGGCTGGCCTGGGCAAGTGTGCCGGAGGCGAAGGGCAGGCACAGGAGTTCTCGGCCGTGCGTCCCCGGGGCACCGATCCTGCCTGGCTGCAGCCAATACGGGGCCGGGCGGGGATGGGCGCCTTATTAGTATTCACGATAATTTGCATACCCAGAGTGCACCGCGCGGCGGCGCCCAAACACGCTAAAGTTCGGGCCGCCACTCCCCGGAACCTTTGGTCCGGTGTAAGGTCGGGCTCTACGCGCTGCCGGGAGAACCGGACCGGACAGCAGAGGGTCAAACCTGGGCGCAGTAAGGGTCGCTATAAACTAAGGAGGGACAGCCTTGGATCGGTACCTGCCAGGGGAAAGCCGACTGTATACTCTGGTTTCTCTTCAGATCGTATAAATCTTTCGCCTTTTACTAAAGATTTCCGTGGAGAGGAACAGGCACGAGTGTCGAGAAATTTTTTGAGGCTCCACTTCGGTGGAGCTATCTTTACAGCGGTTTAAAAATAGAGAAAGTTAGTACAGTTGAAAACCTGCGGCTTACGTGGGAGGTTGTTGTGGAGGGAGGTAGATACGCGGTTTTCCCTAGTTAAAAGCAGAACCTGCTGCTGAAGGCTACCGGCTCCGCTGCCGGTGGCTCCCGGCAGCACGGACCCTGCATTTAGGGTATCTCCGCACCGCCTCTACCCCCGCCAGGGCGGCCACCTTATTACCCTTGTCTGGTCTGAAGATGCGCGATGACGGGGCGGCACTCCGGCAACCCTTTCTCCCAGCCCGAGCGATGCAGCGGAGCAGCTGCGTTCCGGCGGTTCGGACTCCGGGAGAAGCGACAGCCGGGGACGTGCCCGACAGTCCCGGGCACTCCAGGCCCGCCCGGGGGGATAGGGGTGGTGTTGGCGCCCGCTCGGAGCTCAGCACCGTGCGTGGGGCCCTACCGCGAGCCCCCTCGCTGCCGAGCTCTGGTCCGTGGCGGCGGCGGGGGCGTACGGCGCCCTTTCTCGGAGCCGACTTTTTGCCTCTGCGCGGTGCTACCCGTGCCGACGATGCGACCACAGCCGAGCACCGCCGGTTCTTTATCCACTCCCGCTCGCTTTGTCCGCAGCTGCCCCACTCCGCTCCGCCCTCCCCGGTAGCAGAGCAGGAAGCACCCGGCTTGGTCGGGGCGGACCGCCTCCTCCGCTTGGTGTGATCAGCATACCCGGAATGCCGTGCGGGCAGCGCCGGGCCGGNCTGTGGGGGGTGGAGCAGACGCCGGGTATGTTGGCGAGGAGAATGATGGCTATACTCTGGTTTCTCTTCAGATCGTATAAATCTTTCGCCTTTTACTAAAGATTTCCGTGGAGAGGAACAAGTACGAGTGTCGAGAAATTTTTTGAGGCTCCATTTCGGTGGAGCTATCTTTACAGCGGTTTAAAAATAGAGAAAGTTAGTACAGTTGAAAACCTGCGGCTTACGTGGGAGGTTGTTGTGGAGGGAGGTAGATACGCGGTTTTCCCTAGTTAAAAGCAGAACCTGCTGCTGAAGGCTACCGGCTCCGCTGCCGGTGGCTCCCGGCAGCACGGACCCTGCATTTAGGGTATCTCCGCACCGCCTCTACCCCCGCCAGGGCGGCCACCTTATTACCCTTGTCTGGTCTGAAGATGCGCGATGACGGGGCGGCACTCCGGCAACCCTTTCTCCCAGCCCGAGCGATGCAGCGGAGCAGCTGCGTTCCGGCGGTTCGGACTCCGGGAGAAGCGACAGCCGGGGACGTGCCCGACAGTCCCGGGCACTCCAGGCCCGCCCGGGGGGATAGGGGTGGTGTTGGCGCCCGCTCGGAGCTCAGCACCGTGCGTGGGGCCCTACCGCGAGCCCCCTCGCTGCCGAGCTCTGGTCCGTGGCGGCGGCGGGGGCGTACGGCGCCCTTTCTCGGAGCCGACTTTTTGCCTCTGCGCGGTGCTACCCGTGCCGACGATGCGACCACAGCCGAGCACCGCCGGTTCTTTATCCACTCCCGCTCGCTTTGTCCGCAGCTGCCCCACTCCGCTCCGCCCTCCCCGGTAGCAGAGCAGGAAGCACCCGGCTTGGTCGGGGCGGACCGCCTCCTCCGCTTGGTGTGATCAGCATACCCGGAATGCCGTGCGGGCAGCGCCGGGCCGGCCCCGCCGAGCGCCGCTGCGCCCGTGGGCTCGGGCCAGCCGGGCTGTGGTACCGGCAGGGGCCTGGTGCCGAGCCGCGTGAGGCGCCGGAAGGAGTGAGAAGTAGGGGAAGGAACTGAGTGGGGGTCGCCGTGTTCTCTGGGGCAGCAACCGGGAGTGAGCATATGTGCGGGACTATTTCGCCACATACTCCGGTTTCTCTTCAGATCGTATAAATCTTTCGCCTTTTACTAAAGATTTCCGTGGAGAGGAACAGGCACGAGTGTCGAGAAATTTTTTGAGGCTCCATTTCGGTGGAGCTAACCTTATTCTGGTTAAAGAAAGAGAAAGTGTTGAGGGGGCTGGGTGGCATGGCTTGCTGTTGGATCACGGTATTGAAGTGCGGGATTATGGAATATCAACGATCTCTCGCAATTCGGACCGTGGAGATAACGGATCCGCTGCGACACCGGTGTCAGCAGAACCAACGCGCCCGGCCCACCCCCGCCGCCAGCTCCTCCTACTCTTTACAGGCGCCGCTTTACCGGGCTAATTTGCATGCCCAGGGTGCCCCGCGGTCCCGCCGGTGTCCGGNGAACAAGTACGAGTGTCGAGAAATTTTTTGAGGCTCCATTTCGGTGGAGCTATCCCTACTCTGGTTGAAAAAGAGAATGTGAAAGTGTCGTGTGTGATTTAGGGCAGCTCTCGAGTTTTACTAGTAAAGGTGCAAGCGCTAGCCAAGGCATAACCGAGTGACCTCCCAGGGCGACAAGCCGAGTCTTTCACTCAGGGTCCGTCATCACCTGCCGGTCTCAGCCGTCACCTTGACAGGTAAGGGAGGTGCAGGGAGCTGTCCCCTGAGGCGAGGGGTGCAGCAGCGAGGGCTGCCCCGGTCGAGGCAGGGGTTGCCTGCAGCACTAATGCTACCCTGCAGGCCTCCGGAGATGTGCTGAGGGCTGCTGAGTGAGGCTGGTGAACAGTTCCAGCGCTGGGTGTTTCCTGTCCCGGCTCAGCAGTGCAGGCCAAGGTAGCTCAGGGTGCCTGAGCTGTGGCATGTGCGTAGATCACGATATGTAGCCACAGTGTTACCTGAAAAACTACATCCATCCTCCTTTCATGGTAGCAGTGTAACTCCACCTCTAAAAGCATAGAAGTGTTTCAAAGCATCATTCTCTCCTTCCTAATGGTCCTCCATACACACAACCACACTTTGTCTGAGGGAGCCTGTGCTGGTGTATGTTTAATGGACAGCTGCCACAAAAGTCATTGGGTGAGAAACTGGAATAGAATCTACAGGACCGTAACAACAACCTTAGAGATGTGGCATCCTTTCAGTAGGAAAGGACTGGGACATGTCCCTCCCAGGAACAATTCACCCCATTCATCTCTGGCACTCCTCTCTGCCGAGTGTCCCGGCTCTGCCAAGTCTCCAGCCCTAAGCTGGTTGGAGATGGGTGTGTTTGGGAATGGGGCAGAGTCAGTGCCTGCAGGTAGAAGTGCTCAGGCCCTCCCTGCTACTGCCACTGGAGCTAGCATGAAGTTTTACTTATAGGGAGATGTGAAATCTGCTCTGGCCTTGTGTGCTGTCACTGTTGATGGCTGGACCTGGAAGCAATGTATGTCCTGCACGGTGCTGCATTGCTCGTGGCTACTGTATTCTCCACAGCTGGGAGCCACAGCCAGCAGTGAAACACCCTTTTATAACATCAGCCACCCACTGAAAAACCTAGTGCCTATAATTGACCGCACAATCCTTAATGAAATTCAGCCATTTGCACTAAAATTGGTTCATTCAGTATGAATTTCCTGCACTGTCCACAAGATAGTGCTGTCAGAACACTTTTTCTGCAAAAGCAGATGACAGAAAATGCTTGGTGGGTAGGGAGACAAACTTGAGTTTTCCAGTGACATCCTCTCAGAAGGAAGGGTGGTGATGTTTGAGTTCTGGATTTTTATGGTCACACAAGAAACTTGCCAGACTTTAATATACAGCAGGAAGCTCCTGCTGATTATATTAAACAGTTGGTTCTCAGCAAGCCCATGTTAAATGATTGTTAATCCACACACAGCTGAACATTCCTTGTTTATTTTGCAACTCTCCTGTCTGTTGGTGCTACTAGGAACCTAGGAACCCAGCATTTTCCATTGGGATTGCACCAAGAGGGCCAGACTCAGGTCATTGTGTGCTTCTTCCCCCATCCAGGGTAGGAGCTGATGGCCTGCAGATCAGGTCTCTAACTCCTAGGGGGGATATATGGAAAATAAGCAATGTTAGGTCCACAGAGGGAAGGTAGTGGGCAATACTTTGGTCCTTGCACAGGGAAAGGCTGGATAATCCAAGAGCACTAACACCTGGAAGAGGAGTGTCTTGCTTTTGTCCAGACTTAATAGAGTATAACAGCCCTTTTACTCTGGCTGTGCCATCTTAGTATGATGCTGGCAGAGCCCAGGTCCAAGTCAACTTTGACAGTTCAGAAAGCCTCAGAGTGCTCAGCCCCACTCTGCTCCCAGAACCTAAACTGTTGAGCACAAAGTGCCCCAGCTATGGAGGAGGATTGTGCCTGGGTTGAAGTATCCCTTCTTTAGGTGCTCACATCCCTCAAAGATCTCTAACTCTTTTGCTGCCATTTCCAGGCCAGCCCTGAAACATGGCACACAAAAATTGATCCAGTCCAGGCTGAATAACTGGCTTCCAATAGAGCTGGTATCCCCAGACACACAGCAAGGATGCAGTGCACAGACAGGAGGTGCAGAGCTGGGGGGCATTGTCACTTAAATTACACCCTTGACTTTCAGAGGGAGAAGGCAGCTCTAAGAAAACAGGGAGTAATGGTAGAAGGATCCCTTTGTCATCTGATGTTTGCATAGCTGTCTCCTGTGTTGCTGAACCCAGAGCCCACACAACTATTTTGTGCTTTTGAAGACAAATGCTGAACAGAGCTGAACAAACAAGAGCAGGCACCAGCACATGCCTCACAACTGTTCCTCCCCTTACCTGCTCTTTCCCAGAGGATAGGGTGTGCAGGGCAATCTGAACCCAGGCTGCACACAAGGGCCATGGCAGCAGACAGCTGCACCTAAGCCAGCTTCCCCCATGTCAGGGGAGTCCAGCAGGATCTCAAAATTAAGAGACAAAACATATTTTGAGTGATTTTTATGTAAACTTTACAAGTATAAAGATTCTGAAAAGAAACTTCATCCAAGAAATCAGCTTCCCTACCAACAACCAGCCAGTCTTTAGGAGCTGTTAGACTTTACCAAAATCAGCAAGAAATATTTTTTATAGGACAGATGAGATAATTAGATCCAACTTTTTTTTTATTCAACTTCTTAAAATACTGGTTTTTACAATCACATAGTCCATTTTGTTTCTAGAAAAGCAAAACTTGCAACAGTTTTGCAACATTTCAAGCACATCTGGAAAAGGTTATACACTATACATGTGTATTTAGTTCTGTTAGGGGAGACCACTGTCACTAGCAAAGGGCCAGATGCCAGACATCTCAGGCAGAGACTGCAGACTCTCAGGCCCCCTACCCAAGCCTTGCAGTGGGTGCATTTTAGCACTTTGCTGAGTACCCTGATACAGGCCATGAAGAAAAAGGCTGCTGTGCTCACTGCCCTTGGGCACGTGACCTGCAGACACTACCACATTTAAAACAGGAGTGATACAAACCACTGACGAACATGCAAGACAAGACAAATGCATGCAAGATTGCTTGTGAACCAAATTTTTCTGTAATGACTAAGGCCTCTGCCAGCTTATCTGCTTGCTGGCTTGCTCCTCCAGTTGCATGGCAGTCCCCAGAGCATCCAGTGTTTCTGTAAAGAAAGGTAAGAGCAACAGGGTGACTGATCTGGAAGCTGAGTTTTCCAGCCCAGCTGTCACTCTCAGCAGACTTCAGAGCTATGCAGGACTGGGTGCTCAAACCCCCACAGATATGCCAGTGTTACTTTCAGGTCTTTGGAAGAGCATTAGTGACAGTGCTAGTCTGATACAGGGTCTAACATACCTCTGACACTGAGGAAGTTTCTTGAGCTGTCCTCTATGAAGTACTTAGCTCTGCTCACAAAGGTCTCAAGATCATAGTCTGGTTTCTCTGCAATTCCCAAGAGGTAGTCAAGTTCAGTCGTCATTCTCTGTATTTACAAGGATAACAGTGATGAGAAATGGACTTTCTGGAAATTCATTTAGTTTCTTCAAATCTGGCAATCTAATCAACACAGCTCAACTTCTACAGACCAGGAGCAATCAGTGCTCATTAGCAGCAAGTAGAGGTTGCTATTTGGAGGGGAAAGGGAACTGGCAAAAGCACTGGAATGCTCCAGTTTAACCAGCTGGGCCAGAAAATACAGGAAAAAGTTGGCAGTGAGGAAAAAGTAACACCACTGGTACAGCATCTTGCATTGCTGCCTCCCCAGAAGCACTTGGCTTGGACAAAGCAAGCCGCTATCAACATATAGAAGGCAGTCTGGGCTGGGTTTGCTGCTTCCCCATACCTGTCTCAGTTCTCTGAGCTGTTCTACAACCTTCTCCTCCCGTTCACTAATTTGAGTCATAACCTCTCGATAGCTGAACATGTGGGGAGAGAGTTCTTCCTCATCCTTGGAGAACTGCAAGAAACAGCCCAGGTAAGAATAGCAAGTTGTTCCCAGCTTTGAGTTCTGTTTAACCCACTGCACACACATACATTGAATTGAAGACCTGAGCCTTCTGTACTGGTCTCCGTCTCCTCAGTCTCCATCTGACTCTGTGTGTCACTACCTCCATCATGAGGGCTGAGCTCTTTCACTCTGCAACAAGAAGATTTGTCGCTCAAATTCATCTTCCGTCAGTTTCTTGGCTACAGCATTACAAAGCAGCTACTGCAATCAGTCAGTGCTCAGCGAGAAACAATCAGTTGTACTTTAAACGTTGCACAATTACCATCCCCAGAACAGGCTTATGTGGGCAGAAGCCCCTGAAGACTGTGGGAAGGAAAGCCCAGAGATGTTAGTGTTAAGGAAACTTTCCTGTCTGGGCATCCAGGAGCCACTCTGGCAGTTACAGTCACATCAATTGAGCTGGGACTGAAGTCCCTTCATAGCGGGTGGTACATATACCTTGTACATAATCCCTTAGGTCTCTGTGTGTGTGACTATGCTATAGCAAATATACTATGAAGGTTGCTCTCAGATTCTTAAGTATGTTGGATTTGTAAATAAGTTAGGCCTGTAAGTGAGCTACTTTGTGCTTATAGTAAATTCAATAGAATCTCACATTAAATTATTTAAATCAGGCTATGGATTAAGTAGTTAAAATCTTTAGGCCTAAACCATCAGTCAGGCCCAGGGCTACGTTTGACAAGGGGGTCACATGAACCTTGTGACTCAAGGAGAGGGTCTCCCTTACTCCTTTTCATCCTTACCCTTTCTTTTTCAGATATATCCTTACCCCTTTTTCCGTTCCCCAGGCTTCCAGGTAGATCATTTTAGGTTGATTTTAGTTTTAGATTGACTGATTTTAGTCAAATTTTTCTCTGTGTGCTTTAACCACCTAGTAACTAGTAGAGTGAACCTTGCCAACAAACTCTGTCTTTCATTTAATTTTAAACCTGCTTTTGCTGATACCTTTGCCAGTGATTCTTTGAGTGACCTAAAACACTCATTTGTGACACACATTCTTAGCACACCCTTACAGATGGGTCACAAAGTACTACAAAAAGTAAAAGGCATGGAGGCAACCATTCAGGACAGGGTAAACTCCCTAGAAGAACCAGGGCAGTCTGAAGTCTAGCATGAGAGGAGATTCCTTTGAGGAAAGGAGACATTACTCATGGTTTTACGTCATCTCTATTATGCCTCACACAGAACACCCAAGTTAGTTTCATATGACAGCTCTAAGATACTTTGCTCCTAATAACCAACCTCCAGGTTGCCAATACAAACAATACAAGAGAACTTGGGGTTCCAAAGGTCAGAGTAAAGGCAGCTAAAACACCTTTTACAATAAGATTAGAATCCCCTGGTCAGAAAGGCCATTACCTGTCAGCGTATCTCAGTGTGTTTAAGGTGTACTCACACGAACTCATGCCTGGAGAAATCATTGCTATCTGCAAACACAAAAGAAACCTTAGTGACTCCTATCTTGGCTTTTGCTCATTAATGGTCCTACACATCTCACCACACAGCTGGGACATTTGAGGACAAAGGGTTGGAGTTGAGACCGTCAAGTGCATTTTTCTTTATGGATTCTGTGGGACATGCCAGCATCCCTGTATCCAACTTTCCACTGGCTTTGTGTGGACCTGCTGTGCCTCACCATCCACAGAAAGCAAAGCCCTTTGAGAGCACACCAAGCTCTCTTGCAGATTCACTATATGAAAAAGACTTCCACAGCCCTGCTTCTACTGGACCGGGGCATAATTCACCAATTTATTATCTCACTCACCATGGGCAAGTTTCCATGAGGACAATGTGGGGGTTTTTTGTTTGGTTTTTTTTTTACAAGATCTAAAGCTTTCTGACCTCAAAACCCCCTTGCTATAGAGGAACATGCAGCTATTTGGTCAAATTATAGAACCTAACTAAGCATTATGTTTGACATGTACATACTCACCATGCAGGTCCTTGAGTTTGCTCCTATGAAAGAGTCTCGTAGCACCTGGGTCAGCTTGCTCTCCCGAAAAGGGGTATGAGACTTGTTCTGCCCTAAAGCTCGGATGCACTCCTACAAAAAGACAAGTCTTGTGAATGCAGTATCGGCATCTCTCTTCAAAATGCTCTGCAAGCTATCAACCACCAACTGCTGGTAAACCTAACAGGCTGAAGAATGGTCACATGTATTGCTCTAAGTTCTTCATAGTCTTTAAAATGTACTCCAGGTATTTAACTGTCACAGGACAGTAGGTATAGTCATCATATGTCACAAAACCCCCACAAAAAACAAGGTCAACTTGAATGAAGCTTGAAATAGCTATACCAGTGCCTGTCCTGACAAGACTGCACTACTTTCCTGGAAACATTCTAAATGGAAGTATACTCTATTTTTAGGATGCTCACATCCTCAACTAGTACTTCTTCCGTTGTTTTTTCCTTGTACTGGAAAGAAACAGAACAGATAACCCCAGAGTTGAACAGAATCCACACGTGAATTATCACTCTGCTCCATGAGCTGTAGCTCACCTTCAAAGCCAGCAAGCTCTTATTGATTTCAGCACCTTCCATCCGCGTCTGCCGATCAGCACTAGATGTGTCTGCACCCCTTTCATTTCCTGCCAGATCCACCAAGGAAAATTTGCCAATCATTTGTCCTCTTCGGCGCAGTATGATTTGGAAGCAGGCGTGTGACCGTGAAGAGCTGGCATTTGCAAAAGTCTGCCCAGATGTCCTACAGCAAAGATGAAAACAAGCCTTAGAAATGCGTCACAGAAGACAACAGGTCCTGAGAGCACTAGACAAAACCTGTAGCCATTCAATTAACCTCCTAGGGGGTTTATCCCACACATTAATACTTTAAGTTTGTGTGAATTATGGAATTGCTTCTGATATAAGAGCACAGAACTACTTGTGAAAAATATGAACCTGCACCCTGGTTATAGAGATTTAAGACTTTAAGCTGCCTGGCTCAACTCAGCCAGCCTACATTGGAATGCCCTTCTGAGTGCTAAAGCCTCACATGCACTTGAGCTGGAAGTCACACCTTCAGCACACCACATGTCATTTTCCTAATGCATCTGCCATTATACACTAAGCTCAGCTAAGCTCCCCACTAAACAGCATTAGCTGTGCTAGCACATTACAATCATGGTAAATCCCTTTCTCCAGCCAAGCTGGCTTGGCGGTTCACCTCTGCTGTGCAGCTGCATCTGCCCCATCACTGCAAGGCACAGAGCGACATCTTTTAATTTAAACCTCCCTGTGACCCTCACTGTCATTTATTCCCTGAGAATGCTGGCAGGTTCACTGTTCCACCTACTACTGGGGAAAAAGGAAGGGCTAGCCTGAAATGTTAAAACAGTTCTTGACTAAACTGCCAGCCAAAAAAGGATGCACAGAATGCTGAACAAGCTTTTAGGATGTGCATATTCGCCCACACAGTGCACTACAGAAGCCAAGGAGCTCTCATTTGCCTATTAACATTTCCACAGCAGTTGCAACTTAACTGAAGCAGGTAACACTTGGTAATACAGATTTTAGCTCCTAATTAAAGACACCAGTATGACAGCAGAGCTGCCCGTACCACAGCCTTTCCTGCCAGGATGATGCACCAAGCCTACAGCTGTCCCTTGGGACCTGCTTTCAAGAATTCTTTAGACAAGATTCCTGAACAACATGCAGTATTTTTGTTGCCATTGGAATAGCTCATCTGCCTGCAGTTAAGCCAAACCATTTTTGCAACTATGGTTCATACCAGCTGCTGTTCCCTGATGTTACAAGCCCACAGAGAGCTACTTGTATTCCTGTAAACTAGCTGATACTTCTAGAAAGCTCCAAGGCAGCAATCTTCTCATGTGAATGGTTTCGCTTATTGGAGTTCCAGGAGGACATATGAACGAGGAGCTCTGACACTTTCTATGGAAGGCAGGCTGAACCCATCCCATCTAGTCCTTTGTTGAGTAACCACTTTCTGATATTCATGCAGAGGTGCTGCTCAGTGCCTTTGCTGGGAACAACAAGCTTCTGTTTAAATCTCCAAGCACCAGCTACAGGCATCATATATGTTTTTCTAAACATGGAGATGCAACAGGACATGACTCCTCTAAAAGGTTTTAAGGCACCAAACCTGCAGGCACTGCCAATTGTGATCATTCTGATGACATCCTCAGCACAGCCAACTGGTTTCTCTTGGAGACCAACGACCTGGACTTGCTGCTTGCCATCCTCCAGGACTCGAAGCTTGGCCTTCTTATTCAAGAGGTCAAACACCTATATTTAGGCAACAAGATTGAGGCAAACCTGAACAAGGACTCCTTGTAAGTATTTTTCCCTGTCTTTATACAAAGCTATATAGAAACAGCATCTTTAACATAGACTTCCAATTCAATTCCAAACACACCAATAAAAACAGAAGACATAGAACTATAGGAAGTATTAAGTTTGACTCAGCTACTTATGAAATATTCAACCAAAGGAACCAGGTCAAAATTTTAAAATAAAAAAAGTCTTACCTTTCCATTGTATATTTCAAAGAAAGTCACATAGACTTCCAGATTCTGACTCCTGTACCTGGGCTGGTTTAGGAGGAGGAAGACATCTTGTGCTAGTGAGGAAAGACAGAAGTTACCAGTTTAGTTAACTGGTTTAAAACACATTCTAGTTGCTACGTGATCTACTTTCAAACATTGCACAGTTATAAGGCAGTGCCTAGCACTGAGTGACAGTTATTCAAACAAATGCTAACAATCAGTGCTTTGCTACCATCTGGAGAACAGACCCAGCAGCATCCTTATCCGGGGACTGAAAACAGGAATACAGAAGTTTCAGCTGCTAATGTCACCCACAGACAACAATCCTTACTGCTCTGAGGGAACACTGGGATCCTCTATTGTTTTGCACAGGCCTGAAAAAGTCATGTGTTTGTGTTTCAAGTGCATCTTGCAGAAAGTCTAGAAAACATGCATCGCTGAACATCTGCACTGCTGCAGTTTGGAGACAATATACCAGATTAGTTGACCCTGTGGCTGGATCCAGTGCAGCTTTCCACAATTAGGCTCCAGACTTTGAAACTGAGCTGAAAAGCAAAGACTCCTTCAGGGCCAGTCACAACTATTTTTCAGAGATCAGCCAACAGTTGTTCCTGGTTCGGCTGCCTTGCTGCAGACTAGTTTCACACTGTGTCTTTCTAAAGGGAAGGTAAAGGTCAGGTTTCATGGTACTTTCCGGGTATTATATCAAGGAGGGGCTTCTAAGCATCCATTTTCTGAAATAATTTTGGACATGCTAGGTTTTTTTGCATTTAAGGCTTATAGGAAGAAACACAATACATACATCCTTTTGCATAACAAGTTTTATATCACAAATGGGTAGAGTTGTGTTGTACTCATATGTCTGAGACAAAAGCAAAGCAGAAGAATCAAAATTAAATGGTTCTGCCCAGCAAATGCCTAATTAGAAAATATGTCATCTCTTTGCATCAGAAACAAGTATCTTCTGGTGAGTTCAGTATGGATGTAGACACAGGCTAGAGGAAAAATATTTTGTGAAATAAATAAAAAACCAATCATACCTTCTGCAAATACCAGCTCTTATTACTGAAAACACAAACACTTTATGTACCTTCTACTGGACATATTTAAAATAACCATACAAAACCAGATCTTATCTAGTTAAGAAAAAAAAAGCATTAATTTGATTTTTGTATGTATGGAAGAATCAACTTACAGGCAAAAGCATATATGCCCTTTGAGGCATTCTGGGTTCTCCCTGAGAAGTCTCCACCCATAGTCTGTGAAGAGAAAAGGCCAGAGGTCAGGCATGGCACCAGCAAGTCAGCCTATCTGATCTTAGTCCCAAAAACAGACTAGGAAGTTACCATAGATAAGCCCCAATGCCAGCAAGATTACTGGAACACAGTGCCAAATTAGTTTGCAGCTTCCCTATCAGTTCAGAAAGAAGATCTGGCCTACACAAAGCAACAGTTGAATGCCTGTAAGGCTCTGGGGTGCAGAGTCAAAGCAGTTGTTCCTCCAAGGAAAACGTATGGCTTTGCCAGTGCAACCAGTCTCTGATCAGAAGAGACAAAGCTTCATTTGTTAGGAGGTAGGTTGAATAACATTTTTGCTGCTACTTGGAAAAGTTAACATGACATGAAAATACAAATTTAGAGCAGACAATACCTTTAACTCCTTTTGACCAAACTATCTTTAACCACAACAAAATTTTCAGTTAGTGCTATCCTAGTGACTTGCTCTACCACTGTTATTTAAAACACAACTCAATCCCATGACACATTCTCAATCTACCAGTTTAATATGCAGCACTCCAGTCTCAAGGTACAGCTGTTGTCCTTGCACTAGTTCTCCCCTAGGAATGGGAAGGGAAAGTAACTTCACCTATGATTTTAGTGCATCACGGCAGTATTCCTGTAGTGATGCTCAGGTAAGCAGATTTCTCTGCCCTTCCCAGTGCAATGAAGGCAGCCTGTGTTCCAACTTCTATAAACTTCCGACTTTCTGTCTGGATTACTGAGAGAGATCTACAGCTCACTACATAACACTAAAGATAGGAGGTCCTAGCCTAAAACTTGCCTCTAACACTGAACGGCAGCAACGACTGTCTGATTACTCAAAGCAGTGCGTTAGCCCAGCCCAGTGCAGATCACTGTGGTTTGAGGTAAATGCTTCTTGTGGAACAGGACAGCACATTTGACTCCACTATCATGCTGTGAGGATCCTTCCCCATAGTTCCCAGAAGAAGAAAGTTAAAGACAACACAGCTGTTGAAAATTTAGAGCAAGCTTTATCTTTTGAGACAGAAAACAATTTTCACAACTCTTAAAAATGCAACAGTTAGACTGGCAGGAGTGGTTAGAAAACAAACGCGCTAACTCACCCACTTCACAAACAATACCAGATCACTTAAATATTTATGTGCATCAAGAGGCTTATTCTTATATAATAGCTGAAGTCCTTGGAATGCCTCCAAGCTCAAAACACAGGATAGACAGTAGCCTTTGTCTCAGATGTAGGCTAATAGCCCCACTTCTCAGACAGGAGATAAACAGCAACAGGTATTTGAGGCAAGGAATAGCCATGACTAAAACTGACATATCAGGACAGTATCCTAAATCTTTGAAAAGTCACCTGTGGGGGGATATTAGTACAATTTTCCTCACAACCTCAAAGGAAACCAACTAGTACATAAAGATACATAAAAAGAGTTAACATCTGCTTTAAGACAATAAAACCAAGATCCAAACTTGTTACACGATCCTACTCATGCTCAAACGTCAGGGAGCTTTGAAATACTTTATCAAAGCCAGAAAATTTGAGACCTTGGAGAAAAACTTACATGTGTCTTGCCACTGCCTGTCTGGCCATACGCAAAGCATGTCGCCTTCCCACCCTCAAAGATGGTCTCCACAAGAGGTCTAGCAGTGAATCTGAATATTCAAAAGAGAAAAAGTAGTTAAGGCAAATATTTCATACTCTGCTTCATCATCATCAGTTTTACCAAGAAAAAAAAATTAAAACAAAAGCAAATCCTTAGGCAATCAGAGCAAGGCCATGCCAAAAATAAGCTTTAGACTTTTCAGTCCTTTGGCTTCTTCCAAAGAGGATTTTAATACTTATTTCAGGTAACAGTTTCTTTAAGCTGAGATGCCATCTAGCCATAGCTCCATGCTTTTATCTGAAAGTCATTCCCAGTGAGCAGCAAGCATTACCTGTATACCATTTCATTCGAAGAAGTTTCATCAAATGAAAAGTCAAATCTAAATGTTTGGGTTTCAAGGTATTTTGTTAGGTCCACTTTTTGCTTTGGCTCATGCACCATCAGGACATACTTGCTTGGAACAGTAACCACATCACATTCCTTTTTTAGAAGTTCTGTTGACAGAAAAGACCCTCAGTTTTAACAAAAATGAACAAAGTCAAACTGTTCAAGACAGAGCTGTTTGGTCAGTACACTCACCTTGCCTATTAAGAGGGCGCTTTCTCACACAGACACAAATCCTGTGCTCTTCTATCTAAAAGAAAAGTAAGAAAGTAAGTAATTAGTTTCCAGTTACGCTCATTTTTTATTACAGAGAGATCCAATGCTCCCTCATATCCATTTTTCTATATGCTGATCAGAGTTGCTTCTGCTTCTGAGCCAATCCACTCATGCAGGGATGTCAATCTTAAAATGCATTCAGTGCAAAAGCAATACTACTAGTAATTTATCTTTATGTAGCATTCTCCAACATATCAGGTGGAAATGCTGCAATGCTACATAAAGTGCCCCAAATACTCTGTACCAGAAATAGTAAAAAGTGTAGTCCTCAACCATCTTTCCAACAAAACTTATGATATCAATACTGCAGCTATGGTCAAATAATTAATCAGGCAAATTAATACTTTCATTTACCCCAGAGCTTTTTTGTGACCTGGAGTTCTTTACTGATGCAGCAAGTTTAGCTATTTGTGCAGCACAGCTACACATCAGATGAGCTGGGAAGTGCATATGCCACTGGGTGAGACAGAAGGCAAAGGTAACAAGCTCTTCTCCTGTCACACAGTTATATGTACACAGTGATTTTTAATGGCTGAGGGTACTGACCAAGCCAGGGTTCTCTAGTATTCAACCTCTACTTGTGCTCCTCCAGTTTTTGACCTATTTAAAATCACTTACCATATGACTTATTTATATTAACATGTTCTGTAATAGGTCAACAGTCCATTTTAAATTATACCTATTCCTACAACAATGGCTGTGCCACTAACAAACTCTGAAAAACTCCAATGGTCACACATCATTGCAAGCTAATTGCTGAACCACAGGCTCTTCACTAGTGACACATGCAAAGTAAAACAAGACAGCTTAGCCCTAAATAGGGAAGGCAAGTGACCTCACATACCACCAGCTGCCTCAAGCTCACAATATGCTCAGAGGACTTCCAAGGTGCAGTGATACACCAACTGCTTGATGCCAACATTTTCACTACAAAATAGAGAAATCTGTCTACAGGCTGCAGTTAGTAGCCTCAGTATTTACTTACTGGATCGCTTAGAGATATTGGCTGGCAGTTTAAAGTTTCTCTGAATTCCTTGATCATACATGCAAACTCCCAGTTTGGACAGGTGCTGTCAAACTCCTGCATGGAAAAACCATAGATGTGAATGCAATTGATCTGTTACAGCAAAAAAAGCCCCAGAACCTATTAAACAAGCAGCTGTATGCAATTAAAATCGTTTTACAAGATTCAGAACTTTCTGAAACCAGAATCAATCCATCCTTATGTACAGCTAAGAACAAAGCCTGTCCAAAATATGTTTTGTTTTCAACTACTGTAGTACAGTGTCCTATAGAATTTCCCCTTACAAGTGTATTGTAGAGTACTCCACCTGCGCTCGTTTTATCCTGATTTCACTAATTTGAGCTCTCTTTTCTTCTCTCTTGTTTCTCATTTTCTCCATCTCTTTCACAATGTTAGATCTTCTTCGAACTAGATAGAATGAAAACAGTTCCTTGGATTAAATTTTCATACTAGGTTTTAAGCACAAGAAAAATATTTCAACTTTTCCAGGTTGCTGACAGACTAGCTTATACAGGAAACAATCATCTTCAGAAGGATGGCCATTAATTTCGCAGCACTTCCTTCCCAAACCAGATCTAACTATCACAGAAACTGCCTCGGAAGTCACACTACCACCCTAAAGCAAAGGCAGCATTTCTGAGGCAATACCACTGTAACAGAATTACACATCTCTAATAAAGAATGATCAAGATATTCTGTCTTGCTGCCAAAGTCACCTTTTCAAAGCTTTAGTCTCTAAGTACACAAAGCAGCAATCACATAGTGATTCATTGCTGACTGATGAGTCAGTCTTTATCCACTGCTCCCTGGTACCTGGGCTCTCTGAAGAGCTCGCTCTAGCAGCAGGCAGATGATTCTCTGTATTTCCATTTACACTTGATAGTGAGGCTTCTGGAACACAACCCAGCCCACTAGCCCTGGTTTGGCCAGCTGCAGAAAGAAGCCAGACCAAAACCAATAATTAGATTGCAAAGATCAAGAATAATTTTGTAATTTGTAAAGCCTCATAGACCACAGGCATTTCTCAACTCCTGCAGCAGGAGAGAGAACTATCTAAAACCTGTGGTAAATGTGCAAGTAAACTTTTAAATCCTTTGCCAATCACCAACTTTTATGCAATGCTGCAAATCAAGGCCAAAACAACTAGAGAAGAGTTTAGTATCAAGCCTCTTATTTCAGTGTTTCTGTAGAACTTAACATGCAAGGCATGCCTTCAGCTATTCATAGGGTGGCCTGGTAAAATAAATAACTACTACTTTGTAATTCAAGAAGGCTCAAGTTCTTGCTTTACTCAACCTGTATAGGTACAACTACTACCAGTATAGTTACAGGGTGTGTTGTCAGCAGTGTTAAGGCACTTCTCTTCCCACTCTAGCCCCATGAATACCACTTTATGCCATTAAGCAGATACCACATCCACCTAACATGCACAACCACAGCTCTCTGGATAAGAAAGTACATCATTGTGCACAACATTGTTTCCAAAGTCCTTTGGAAAACACTTCAGGTAGGAGCCCTGGATATTTGCAAAGTGGCAGACCTCTGGGTCTCTCATTTTATCTATGAAAGAGTTCAGGTTGCTCTCCCACTGGCACTTGCAGTTTGAATAATTAAATGCACACAAAGTGAAAATTGTTTCACATTAAGAAGTCACTGGGACATTTCTCCACTCACCAGGAAGTGACAAATATTTTCTGGATTGAAAAGAAGTGCAGGGATCTACTGCCATCTCATCTTCCTGGAAGCTGCACTGGGATTCTGTGATAGCAGTCATCCTGGAACGGCCACGCACAGCTTTGGAAACAGAAATCCAGAGATGCTCAGACACTTGCAATTAATCAATTGCTCACAAAGTACAGAGCAGTGGAGAACAAGGTACAGTTAAAAGGATCTTTTCCATTAGCAAAGTGCAGGACAAAGCAATGCATGTGGGTGAACAATAAACACAGCACTACAGAAAAGCAAACAGTTCATTCCAGATTTGCAATTCCAGTGAATGTCTTTCAGATACCACTAAGGATTCACATAAGGATATGGCAGTTCCAGCACCTTAATACCTAGGAAGGAGGAAGTTTCAAGCCAGAGAACCGCTAAATTCTCTGAAGCGTCACACTTGCAGGGCTGTATGAATTAACTCTTTGATGGTGACAAGGGTACTGCAGCCTGGCAACTGGCCACAGGCAGCATTGTGCCCACCCACACACAGGCTGTGTGTGGTGCACAGTAGGCTGGGAGCTCCATGGCACTACATTCAACTAAAAGACCCTGTATAATCACAAGAGCAAATCTTTGAAAAAGGTCCCTTTGTAGGCAGTCTCCGTTTTCACATGCCAAGGTATTTCTTTCACTGAGATCAAGTCCTTTACAAAGCTTCCTAGGGGAAGGACTGGAATGTTTACCTCAATAGATTTGTTAAAAAAACAAATCTGATATGAAAAAGAAAGTATGATATGCAAGCTAGAACTCCCTTCACCTCTCATGACTAGCAATTATTAGAATTTATCCAGAATGAATCACTATTATTTCAAAGGACACCAGATCTATTGGACACCAAGGGTTCATTTAAATTCTGAATCAAATTCCTTAGAACCATACCCAAAATTCTGTGCTCCTGTCTGTTAACTCTTTACCTTGAATCTTCTGCTCATATGCAGAGACATTAGATGTGACTGCTGCAATTTTAGAAACAAAAAGCATCAGTTTCATTATACTCAGAAAGGGCATTTTATTCCATTTTCTCTTGTCACACATGCCCAGATCTGTTCTCATCTCACACTCAGCAGCACTGTTTCTATAAATGCTGGTGCTCCTGGGCAGGCAGATTAAGTGGAGCATTCACTGCATCTAAATGGGTTTGATTCAAGTGATTCTTGTATGTGAGGATATTCAGCATCCTCAAAAATTCCTACTGAGTCGTGGGACTGAGGCAATATCCATTTCTTAATTAATTCTGAAAGCACTGCTTCTGCTTCTCTCCTTTCCTGAATAAGATGGAGACAGACACCTCCTGATCTTCTTTAATTTGTTTAGTCTAAGAACAAGTCTGAAGCCAGTGTTAGCTTTCTAATTGGTGCAGTGCAGAGTTTGCAACAGGACAGATTCTCTGACACTCCTGTGCTTCAGCTAGTTATAACAGCAGAAATTATTTGATGAATACTGAAAACACTGCTTCTCTTAAGCTCTGAGAAGGTCTTCGGGGACAAGACTGGGCCAGTAGGACGGGCAACAGGTATTTCAGATATGCACTTAGATTCTATACTTCAGGAGAGCTGTGACCTCTACAAGGACATCTTTCCATCAACCAGTGACTGGATTAACACAACTTGTGTTTTCCAGCTGGCTATCCAGTTCTATTAACAGACCTATATATAGACAGTCATGACTTCACCACATCATTTTGCCTGTCAGTTCATGAAATTTATGGAGTTCTCTGGATTTGAGAAAGATCAGGATACTCTGGTACAGAACAATTTCTTACACATTAAGATTCTTGGACAACTCCTGCCTCTCTGATGCCAGGGAATTTGTACTGTTGTCTTCTGGGACCAGCTTCCCTGTCTTGCACTGCATGCAACAGAAGAGGCTAGACAAGCCCAGATGTTTTGTTTACAGCTCAACTGCATGCAGAAGCACAAGTTTTGGCTAACTATGTACTTTAAGAGAATCATTAAATTAGTAATCATTCAACCTCAGCATCACACAGTGTATTACAAACAGACCTGTAATGCTGCCATTTGCAATTCGAACACCATAAAGAGTCAGCTAATAAAGCTAAAAGAAGGTAGAAAATAGGCATTTTCTAACTCCTGACACCTCAGGAAGAACAATTTCTTAGCAATCCCGCAGTGACATCTCTATCTACTCTTCTGGCTTTGCTCAACACATTGTACTGACATGCAATCAGGGAGCTGGGCACACCAGCTGGCACTTTGGCTGCCTGCTCTGAAACATCTCCAAGCATAAAGATCTACTTATTGTCTAGGGAGACTGCTTGATGAAAAGACATACATTTGTCACTGCTATTTCTTTCTTGTCCTTTCCACTCTCATTTTGACACTTCTAATCTTAATAACTGCCACTTAACTTCTGTTGTTTGTGGCATTTGCAAAACTCCATACAGAACTTTAAAACTCACTACAACAGCAACTGCCTAGTGACATTTACAGCAGGGAATAACTACAGCAATACTACAGAAGAGGAGAACACATCCGCAAACCCCAGCTCACAGGTGCAGGACAAGCAATCTGTTAGGAAAGTTCCTGCCCTCAGGAGTCCAAAATATTGGTATGAGACAGTATCCTCTTTGTTAGCACTGCCTGAATGAGCAGCACTAAAGTAGAATATTACGGCTACAATGACAGACCAGCACAGTTCCACAAGTGTATAGTAGAGAAAAAAACATTTTCTCACCTTCCCGTGGAGCAGGAATTTTTGAAAGGGTTGTTCTACGCTTCTGTTTCTGAAAAACAAGGAATGCTGTAAGCAATTGCAGTAAGCAGCAAACACCTAGCACTGCTCTTCAGGGCAACATCAATACAACAAGAATTTCTGACCAAAGCTTAACTATGAGACAGAAACAACAAGTAGACATCTCAAACTTTAAGACTAAGAGTATTACATATAACAAGACGTCTGCTTTAGTATCTTAGAAAAAACTAAACTACTTTAAAGCACTTACCTGTAAAGTTACATTGTCTGTCAAAGGAACATTCTCTTTCACATCAGCAGCAGGTAGTTCTAATAATTCAGGATTTATTGCAATCACATCATTAATGTCAACCTGCAAGAGCAAAGGCAGGATTTTACATAGTGGAATATTGCTGCTACCACTTTGGAACTGTTTTTTTCCTAATCTAGACTTTCAGTGAAGGCAAACAAACTTGACCCACTGCCTGCCAAATGTTATATTAAAATTGCTTGGAAGAGCAAAACAGTAGTTCCTATTCCATTTGAACAGTCTGGTACATCTAAATATACCAGATAAAATGTGCTAGTTAAGCCATTTACCGTCACCTGCCAAACACCACACAGCTCTGCAGGTGCCACAGAGCACTTCTGAAGAGAAGGGCAAAGCCCATTTGACATCCCCTGCTCTAATCTCTCACTGCTAATCTTAGTAAATCTCCGCAGCTCTGTGACTTCTGTGCTAGGAGAGCATTAAGTGTTTACTGTGTGATTGTGCTTACTGAAATCAACGTCAAATAGCTGCTTAGACCCTGGGAAATGAAGGATTCAGCATTTAATCCATAACTTAACTCACCTGCATCTTCAGTTACTATTGAAAACGATTTCACCTGGGGCCAGCTATCACTTCCTGACCCTCCGGTGAAATTACAATCCTGCCACACGATGGGGCACCCTGGCAAAGGCAGGGATAGGGCAGGCTTGAGCACAAATACAGCAACTTGGTCTCTGTTACATTTTTCAAAACTATCCCTGCTGAAGAGATTGAAAGCACCTGTACACAAAAATTCCACTATCGCAGCAGCTTGCAACTTTCCAGCTTCAATCTTTAGCAACTTTCACCTAACAGTGCAACACAAGCACCACCAGGAAGTTCTTGAGTTCTCAATTAACTTTGGAATTATTTAAATAATAAGAAAGCAAGTAGGTGAACCTCTCTAAAATGTGAAAATACCACTTTCTAGCATAAGAGAAGTAATCTATGAAGTCTAATTCATATGGAATTGGTTAGCAGCTAATTAGAAAGTGAATTAGCTCAGAAACAGGTATGTGGACAATACAAGTGTGTGTAAGCACATACACAGCGTATGTACATAAGCACATAAGAAAATTGCTGGATTTTGAAGTATCTTCCTAAAGATTTAACATCATGCAATTTAGCCAGGAATTACATCTGAATATGTATATTTCTAATATTTGAATGCAGCAGGCATACATGCACAGAGTAAGATTTGGTTTCAAACAACCAGCCAATGGCAACTTTTAAGATTTTCACTGAAATCCAGAGTCTGCACATTTCTAGAGACATCAGAAGGACAAGTACATTTGCTCAGTGACAGACACTTTTTTAAGTGTCAGGATTTCAGCCACATCAGCCTCAAATGCCCCAGACTCCCCTCTCTCCCATCCCATCTCACACTGTATTTATTTTATATTGGTGCAGAGATTCAGGAAATCAAACCCAGCCCTGTTAACACAGCACCTTATTAGTAACAGATTTTAAGGAAAGCCTGAAGGCCATAGCAAAAGACATGGAAAACTAACAAACAGCCCACAGAGCTGGAAAACTGGAACCTTGGGACATTCAGCATCAGCAGTCAACAGTGCGAGAGGCCCAACACCTCCTTGATCCCTCTGGAAGACAAAGGGTGCAGCTTCGGCACTGCAGCTCTCACACCTTACCTTGGCACATCTGGGGCATTGCTTTCATCACGTATAAAACAAGGAGAGCCCGGAGCGAGCTGCAGCAGCGCGGGACAAGCGCTGCCCACCCAGCGGGGCAGAAGAACTGCGCCACTCCCGACGAGCCTCGGGCTTCCCCGGGCACATCCCGCCGAGGCCCGGGAGCGCTGGAGCATTTGGGGAAGGAAGGGGCCGCGAGCAGCTGTCACTCACCTCCTTGCCTTTGGTGGCGCCGCCCTCACACCACTCCACGGTCACGCAGGAGTGCTCCACGTTCACCACCTTCACCGTTGCCTTATGGATTAAGCCTGAAAAAAGCCGGCGTTGAGCCCCAACCTGGCCGCCCCACGCCGCGGCCGGGACGCTGCAGACTCCCCATTCCCCACTCCTCACCATTGCTCCGCTGGATGTTAATGATGACGCCAGGGTGGACATTGCGGTAGAGGCCGGAGTCCATGGCACGGGCACAGGGACAGGAACCACGTCCCACCCCAGCAGCGAAACACCCGCCCGGCAACCGCCACCGGTTTAAACCCCGCGCGCCGGCGTGCCGCGAGGGCTGCCGGGAGTCGCACCGGGACTACATCTCCCGGCAGACCCCGCCCCCACAGCAATTCCGGGATTGCCGCAGGAGATGGGGCGCGGGGCCCGCCGGGAGATGTAGTCCCTGGGCGCGGGCAGGCCTGCTGCCCCTGGGGAAGGGAGGTCGCGGCGGTCGGCCCTGCTGCGTGACCGCGGCTTGGAGCGGGCAGAGCCGCGGGATGCCCCAGCCGCGGTCAGGCAGGAGAAGCTCGGGGTCGGTGGAACACTGAGGCGCCTGCAGGCTCCGCAGAGGTTGAGAAAGCACGGCGACTGCCAGTACTCATCAGCGACGAACTGCTTTCACAGACGTCTAAGTTTATACACGACGTTGTGGAGTGTTTCTCTATTTTTCAACCAGAGTAGGGATAGCTCCACCGAAATGGAGCCTCTAAAAATTTCTCGACACTCGTACTTGTTCCTCTCCACGGAAATCTTTAGTAAAAGGCGAAAGATTTATACGATCTGAAGAGAAACCAGAGTATACCACCTTTCCTTCGCCGACATAGCCGCCGTTTGCTCCAGCCCCCAGAAGTCAGGGCGATGCTCGCCCTCTTTGCCGCTCGCGGCCCCGAATCCCCGGCCCGGCCCTGGGGGGCGCACACACCGGGCAGCCCCCACAGCCCCGGCGGGGCAGCGGCCGCAGCGCTGAACAGCGGCGGGGCCGGACACCGGCGGGGCCGCGGGGCACCCTGGGTATGCAAATCAGGACAGTAATGGGGCGGGGCGGACTCCGCCCCACGGGGCGCACCGGGGCCGGTCCCGGTCTTCAGCCTCAGCAGGGCTCCCGCGTCCCCGTCGTGGTTTAACCCCAGCTGGGCACCGTGGAGCCTCTCGCTCACTGCCCCCACCCCGCGGCAAGGGTAAAAGTGAGAAACTCATGGGTTGAGATTAAGGAATTTAACAATTAAAGCAAAATAGTATTAAATTAAAAATTGTGAGGAAAATAAAATAGAATCATAGAACGGTCTGGGTTGGAAGGGGCCTTAAAGATCATGTCGTTCCCATCCCTGTGCCATGAGCAGGCACACCTCCTACTAGACCAGATCGCTCAAAGCCCCATCCAACCTGGTCTTGAGCACTTCCGGGGATAGGGCAGGCACAACTTCCCTGGGCAATCTGTTCCAGGGCCTTGCCACCCCACAGTAAAGAATTCCTTTCTAATATTCAGTCTAAATCTCTCCTCTTTTAATTTTAAAACGTTCTCTCCTCCCCTATCACTACATGCCTTTGTAAANGTTCCCATCCCTGTGCCATGAGCAGGCACACCTCCTACTAGACCAGATCGCTCAAAGCCCCATCCAACCTGGTCTTGAGCACTTCCGGGGATAGGGCAGGCACAACTTCCCTGGGCAATCTGTTCCAGGGCCTTGCCACCCCACAGTAAAGAATTCCTTTCTAATATTCAGTCTAAATCTCTCCTCTTTTAATTTTAAAACGTTCTCTCCTCCCCTATCACTACATGCCTTTGTAAAAAGTAATTCTCTCTTTTTTATAGGCCCCCTTTAAGTATTGGAAGGCCTCAATAAGATGTCTCCAGAGCCTTTTCTTTTCCAGGCTNGGGGATAGGGCAGGCACAACTTCCCTGGGCAATCTGTTCCAGGGCCTTGCCACCCCACAGTAAAGAATTCCTTTCTAATATTCAGTCTAAATCTCTCCTCTTTTAATTTTAAAACGTTCTCTCCTCCCCTATCACTACATGCCTTTGTAAAAAGTAATTCTCTCTTTTTTATAGGCCCCCTTTAAGTATTGGAAGGCCTCAATAAGATGTCTCCAGAGCCTTTTCTTTTCCAGGCTCAACAACCCCAGCTCTCTCAGCCTGTCTTCACAGGAGAGCCCTCTGATCGTCTTCATCCAGCCCTCTGATCATCTTCACAGCCTCCTCTGGATTTGCTCCAACAGATCCATGTCTTTCCTGTACTGGGGACCAGAGAGCTGGATTCAGCAGTAAAAGGGCAGAATTGCCTCCCCTGACCTGCTGCCCAGGATGCAGTTGACTTTCTGGGCTGTGACTGCTCACTGTTTGTTCATGTCCAGCTTTTGACCCACAAGAATCCCCAATTCCTTCTCAACAGGGCTGCTCTCAATGAGTTTTCCAGTCTGTGTTCTCCAGTTCTTCTCGTGTCTGGGATTGTCCAGACCCAGAGACAGCACAGGGCACTTGGACTTGTTGAACTTCATGAGGTTCTTGTGGGCCCAAGTTTGCCCAGGTCCCCCTGGATGGAACTCTGTCCTTCAGATGTGTCACCCACATCACTCACTTTGCAAAATGGCTGAGGGTGCACTCACTCCCAGTGTGTGTGTCACTGATAATGACATTAAAAGCCCCAGTCCCAAGACACAGCCCTGAGGCGCAGCGTTTGTCACCTGTCTCCAACCTGGAACATAACGTCAGTGCCCGCAGCACCCGGGCCGCTCCCATCCAGCCAATTCCTACAATCCACCCTTGAAATCTGGACACAACCCCATCGTAGACAACCCAATAACCAGCTTTCCCTACTTTATAATTAACCTACGCGATGACACCTCCCTCACCTATCCATGTACCACACCAACACCTCGACAATATAACACTCTTCAGTAATATCTGTTTTTCAACCAGAATAGGGATAGCTCCACCGAAATGGAGCCTCAAAAAATTTCTCGACACTCGTGCCTGTTCCTCTCCACGGAAATCTTTAGTAAAAGGCGAAAGATTTATACGATCTGAAGAGAAACCAGAGTATAACTTCATTCTGCCTCGCAGCACACACGGTCTCTCAGCTGTTCCTCTCTAGGACACGGCGACCCTGGCGCGTTCCCAGCGGATCTCCCACCGCCCCGGCCTGTTCCCGTGGCACAGACATGGACCCAGCCCGCGCCCGGACGCAGCAGCCCCGGGGAACAGCGGCGGAAAGCGCGACCGGGGCCGCCCCGCCGACGCGCGATGCACCCTGGGTAAGGAAATAAATCTGAATACTAATGTGGGATATGCTAATGAACCCAGCGGTGCACATCGTGCATGCAAATGATCCAGAACACCAGAACACTAATAATGCATATACTAATGAGGCTATCACGACCCGCACCCCGTGTGCGCGAGGGCTGTTGCGCTCGCTCGGCCCCGCCGCGGGACGCCGGGCCCTGGGCCCTGCCCGGAGGCGTTCGCGCGGTGACCCGCGGGGCAGGCAGGACGGGCCTGCCGCAGACAGACCCCCGACAATGCCCGCTCCGTTCCGGGCCCGCGGGCACAGCCGCCCCCGCAGGCCGCCGCCATCGCCCGCCGCTTCCCCTCGGCGCCGCCGCGTTTCCAGGCAACGGCGCGCGCCTCGCGCTGGCGGCGCGGTGACGTCACCGCCTCGCGAGAGCTCGCCCCGCCAAGCCGCCCCGCGAACTTCCGCCCCGCCTCTTTGCGCCAGTGCCGCACCATGGGTGAGTAGAGGAGCCCCGGGCCTGCCGACATCCGCCGCCATCCGCCCCCTGCGCTGCCTCATCCGCCCCGGTCGTTCACCGGCTGGCAGCAGGGGCTGCCGCTGGCCTGCACCGTCCGCCATCGGGGGCGGCTGCGGGAGTGCCGAGCCGCTGGCGGGGGGGAGGGTGAGCGGGCCCAACATGGCGGCTGGTGGATGATGGGGGCGGGCGGCCTCGTCTCGCTGTGCCTTGATTTCCTGCAGATCCCGAGCGCTGGGCTCGCTCCCGATGTCTGCTGCAGATGAGCAGATGCGGGTGAGGTGGAACAGCGTTCAGTGGACCCAGCAGGAGGGGTGCGGGCTGGCATTGTGGAACACTTAACAAGTTGGCATCTTGTGCCCTTGCGGGACGTGGCGTGTTCTACAGAGATGGTCCCCCTTGGGGACCCAGCAGGCTGAGTTGATTTGGGGTGTCTCTCGTAGGGGCTCAGCGGACAGGGGGGATGGGGGTCCCTTCCTATAGCGGACCCACCACATCCTGCCAGTAGCGTAGAATGACTGCTGTAGTGTGCCTGTCAGATCGGCATCGGGCGCTTCCCAGAGAGTGCCCAGCACGCGAGGTACGTTGTGAGGCAGCTTCCCAAAGAGGACACGGAAGAGGAGCTCTGTCCGCTTTGTACAGCTCTGCTGGAAGGGATGTGCTCGGGCCAGATCTGAGTATCAATGATGAAGCTTCTCTAACTGCTGCATAAGGCTGAGTGCACTATGCGGATACCAACCTTGGAGAGCTGAGGACTCAGAACCGTGCCCTGCTGCTGCAGCCAGGTGGGTTCGTGCCACCCTCTGACCACACTGCTCTCCATTCAGGTATCTCCAGGGACAACTGGCATAAGCGTCGCAAGACTGGGGGCAAGAGGAAGCCCTACCATAAGAAGAGGAAGTATGAGTTGGGGCGACCTCCCGCCAACACTAAGGTAAGTGTTTGTGGGAGGGTGGTCAGAATCGTGTTTTCAAACTCGAGTTGCTGCTCTTGCGGTGTTAGAGGTTTAAATACGTGCTCTTTGGTGTGGGGTTGAATATCTGACTTCTCTAAAAGGTGGTGTTTGCCACTCTGCCAATGGAAAGCAGTGATACATTTTTGCAATTAGAGGCAATTGGAGTGATGAAGCTTTCACCTTAGGTAGATGCAACAGACCGTTCTGGTCATTTACCGCATCTGCCGATGCTGGGGTTTGTCATAGTTACACTGACCACATTGCCTTCGAGGTTAGGACTGTGCTGGGCTCCTGTGAGGGCCATGCAGCATTCCAGCACCGACAGCAGCCTGGTGTTTGTTTCTGACTGCAGATTGGCCCGCGCCGGATTCATACTGTGAGGGTTCGTGGGGGAAATAAGAAGTACCGAGCCCTTCGGTTGGATGTTGGCAACTTCTCCTGGGGGTCAGAATGTAAGTACGTGGTGAGCCTGCTGCGTGGAAGGGAAACCTGTGCTGGTGTACGGTACTGCTGCAGAGTAGAGGGGTGCAAGCAGGGATTTGTGGGCTTGGATTGAACATCCTGGAGCTTGCAGCTGAAGCAGTATGCATGGTGATGATGATAACTTTGACCTTACATGGCCTTAGGGGACTTGGATTTCCACTAAGTTCACAGTGATAGGAGTGTCATAGTTGCACTGAGTGACATGCTTACCTTAACTTTTTGTGGGGGAGGGGGACTAAAGAGGGGCTGAAATCCTAAATATGAGTAGTTCTTCATAAATGCAAGTTTTGTTCATCAGTGAATATGGTTATTCAATTTTAAGTGATGTTATGCAACGGAGAAAGGCGCTGAGGATGCTTGTGAGAAGGCCTGACTTGAAGACAGTGTTACATTAGCATGTGCACTTCATTTCGTATTGCTGCTTTGCTAAGCAGAGGTGGGAAGCCCAGAAGCAAGAGGGGAATCTGTCATATTTCCCCTGAGCAAGGTGGATACACAAACTGACAACAGTGTCACTTGAACCTGGGCCCAGTCAGTGTTCCTGAGTAGGATGGTAGAAGAGCAGTAAGGAAGGTGGTGGGTTAGTGACCTGCATGGTGTGAGTGGACAGGACGTGCTTTCAGTTACCTCAGAGCGTTGTGTGTGCAGTGCACGGTGCCATTGCAGTCAGTACTGCACATGTGAAGAGGCTGAGCGTGCCTTGCAACAAGGATGAGGTACATGAGTCAAAGGAGAAGACCCATCTTGTGCATGACCTTTGCATATGTGGAGGGCTGTTTTCGGGGCAGGTGACTGCTAAACAGTCAAATCTGGTACCTAAGACTGCATGCCTCAAGTGGGTCTTGTAAGGGTGAAAACACCAGCTTCCCCTCTCAGTTTACTCATAAACCCTCATCCTATAGAAATTGTTTCTGGAATGTGTTGCAGAGCAGTCCTGCTCAGTATGGCTTAATTCAGTAACTCTAGGAAATGCATACAGCATTGAGCCCTGTGTGCAGTGTTAGTTGGCATCTGCTGATCTTGCAGTCTGGAAATTTATTTTCTAGCATTGCTTAGATATTTTTGAGATGAGCTCCAGCAAGGCCACTGATCTGGTTTTTCATGTAGGAGGGATTTAATTCCCAGGTATAGATTTCTGTCCTAACAACAGAAAGTCTGATGAAAAATAGATGTATCTTTTCGTTAATGTCAGGCAGGCCGGAGGATACAGGATGGGGTGTTGAGTGCAAAGTTAATTAAAGGGTATGTGTGAGATGCTGTAAACTGTATACTCAGCTGTCTGATCCCTGTAGGTCTGAACTCATGCTCTTCTTTTGAAAGGCTGCACTCGCAAGACCAGAATTATTGATGTTGTGTACAACGCTTCCAACAACGAGCTGGTGCGGACAAAGACCCTGGTGAAGAACTGCATCGTGCTCATTGACAGCACCCCGTACCGGCAGTGGTACGAGGCCCACTATGCCCTGCCCCTCGGACGCAAGAAGGGTGCCAAACTGGTACGCCTGGGGTTGTCTTTTTGGCTCCCGGCAGAGCAGATTCTGCCCTGCCAGAGGCAGTTACCCATCCTGAACAGACAGGGCCTGCCAGAATAGGGTTGAATACCCAGCAGTGCTGGCATTGGTTATCCGAGCTGTGTTCCCGTAGGTTCCCAGGATAAGTCTGGCTCTCTTAATGGAGTGCTCAGTACCAGGAGCTCTCCCTGAGGCCTTACACCCATTTGTGCACAAGGACCTGCCTGTCGAGATCTTTGTCTTCTAATGATGATACCTTTGTCCAGTTCTGCTACTGAAGGGAGAGCGATGACAATTTAGGATGCTGAGGAAGACTTTGCAGGTCGGGTTCTTGTGCTGGTGAGAAGCTTGGGGGATTGCTAATTAACCTCCAGCATGTTTTTAAGTGTCTTGAAACTATACTGAGCCATTAATCTAAGAATCAAACCCCAAACTGCTAGAAGGTATTTAAAACCCCACGTGTAGCATTCAGGTTAATCCTTGCATTAAAAGCAAAGCACTTCTCATTAGAGTGCTGTGTAGTGCAGAAGCAGGGGGAAAGCTTTTAACTTGTCTCCTTGGACTTCCACCACACCCCCATGCTTTCATTATTTCTGCAGAGGGAAACAGTATTCACTGCCTTTTGTAGGAGGATTGATTCACCAGGGAAACCTTTGCAGTTTCATTGACTTGAGAACAGCCTTCCCTAGGGCGCTGTGCTCAGGTGTCAGCAGTGACTCTGGTTAGCAGTGTTGCATTTCTTGGTCTCAAAAGTGAAATGCAGCACCTGGTTCTGTGAGATCAAAGTATTTGTACCTTGGCCAGGTATGACTTGGAAAACAGTAGAGTGCTGAGAATGCAGGGGGTCTCCTTCATGGTAGTGGAAAACACCTGTGTTAGTGGAAGGTGGCTATTTGTTTAACAATTTTTTTCTTTTGCTCTTGGGTTTAGACTCCTGAAGAGGAGGAAATACTGAACAAGAAGCGTTCAAAGAAGATCCAGAAAAAATATGATGAGCGAAAGAAGAATGCTAAGATAGCAAGTATTCTTGAGGAGCAGTTCCAGCAAGGAAAGCTACTTGGTGAGTCCCTGGCAGCATTAATGTAGCTTGTTCTTTTATCTTCTCCAGAGATACCCCACTTGTGGCAGGATGGGGAAATCTGTGTAGCCAGGCTCCTGCAGTTGATTATTCCCAGTTGGGGTTTGAGCGAGAAATGGAGCTCAAGACTTGAAAAATGAGCAAGTGTGTGTCAGAGAAGTATGCTGCAGGCATCTGAGTGCTTTGATGTTTCAAGCTCTGGCAAATAGTTGAGTGTTCTGAAGTCTTCTGGTGATGAGACCTTTGTCCAGTTCTGCTACTGAACCCGAGCGATGACAGTTTGGAGATCTGAGGAGGACTTCATTAGGGACTGTGCAGCAGCGCAGCTTCCGGAGCACCGTGCCTCAGGAGGGGGTGGTGATGTAGGCACATGAACTGGTGACTCGGTTGCTGATGAGCTGCTCGTCCGTGCTGCTGCAGAGAGGCTGCGTGCAGTGTTTGTTCTTTGGTGTGTGCACTGGGGTGGGGAATTGCCAGACTTTAACTGGATGACTTCTCCTTGCAGCCTGCATTGCCTCCAGACCGGGACAGTGTGGCCGAGCCGATGGCTACGTGTTGGAAGGCAAGGAATTAGAGTTCTACTTGAGGAAGATCAAGGCCAGAAAAGGCAAATGAATAAAAACTATTGTGCTAAGAGAACGAATAAAACCCAGAGTCTCCTACCATAACAGGTTGTGTGCTCATTTGTGTGTGCAGTATGGAGGGGGCTTCTGTAGCTCTACCTGCCTTGTAAAATGTGAAGGAAGATAAAACTCTAGGAATCCCTGAGCCCTTTAATGTCTTCAGGCAAAACTTGACCCTGCATGTGCTCAACTAAAACATCTCCCTGGGTTATAAGTGGCTTACAGGGCCAAGTGTGTGTGAAAAAGAGTTGTCAGATTTGGCACAAGTGGAGAATGTCCAGTGTTGGAAACCTGTGAGCAGGAAGAAGGTGCAAGTGTCCATCCCCATTAAGAGTTTTGGGTTCCTGGGAGCTCCTGAGGTCTGGGCACACTTCCCTCCTGTTCTTGTGCTGTGTCAGATGATCATGTCCTGCTGTTGGGGTGTTGGAGAGGTCAGTGGGGAAGTGGGCTAAGTCTGGCTGAAAACTTGGCTGTTAGACCTTCAGCCTCTGCAGCTGGTAACTCGTGCCTCTGCCTTCCACATTACATGAGCTCCCATCCCCTGGTTCAGGCCAGCAGCCCCTTTTGGTGTTTCCTGCTTGGTTGAACAATTCCCTGCAGGATCCAGTATCTTTTAACCAAACTAGGTGGCACTGCTCAGTGACCAGCTGGTCTTTCTCTGACCTCCTTGGTCTCATTCCAGTGCAAGATCAATTCCTTCTAGCAGAAGGGCCAGGCTCACATCTTGGCCTGTCCCTTTCGAAAGCTGGATACAAACTTCAGCTTTCTGCCCTGTCACTTGTGGTTGAATTGGAAAGCTGTGGTGAACAAAAGCTTTTCTGGATGTTTTGAGCTGGTGGTGATACCATTCCTAGAGGACTCCTGTCCTTAAGCAAAGTAAATCTCTGCAAATAGTTGCCCTTTGTGTAGATGTTGAGGGAGGTCAGGAGCCCATCTGAGGGCTAGTCCTGTGCCATGGGGCGGGCCAGGCTCACACACCTTGTGCCTGTCAGGTGAACACACCGCACACTTCATCCCGTTTCTGTATTTTCACAAAAGCCTCTATCCATTGGATCACTGGTGCAGGTCAGGCTTCCTGCAGCCCCAGCATCACAATTATTAGCTTTGAACTGAAGGAGGTGGCCCATGATCATCTTGCCCCAAGCTGAGTTGTGGCGAGACCAAAGTCTCATGCTTTAAAACTCCCAACTGCCTGCCCCCTAAATAGTGTGGTTTTGGGGGGAGGGCTTTAAGTTTTTTTCCTGTGATGCTGTACCGTGTTTGCCAGGTGTAACAGCAGGAGGTGCCCTGGGAAGTGTGGGTTCACCCTGCGTTGCTGGCAGGGAGCTGAGCGCTGGAGGATGGCCCCTGTTCCGATGGGCCCGGCAGCAGGCTGTGACAGGGGTGTGCACTGGCCCTGCCTCGCAGATTGAGTCTGTGCTGGGCACTGTGAGCAGAGCTGTGCCCAGCTGGGTGCCACTGCAGTTCAGGAGTCCCTGGCAGTGGGATCTGGGCTGGGTGGGATGTTTGCACAAGCACATTCCTTCTCCATAGTGACGCGGTGTAAACTTTCCGTGCTCTCCAGCAACGCCTGCTTTCCAGAGAGGTGGGGTGGAGGCGATACGGGCACTTGGCAGGGATGTGTCACAGCTGCTTCTTCTGAGTGTGTTTCTTCTCGTCCTCCACAGAGTGCAAACAGGATTCAGGGTGTTTCTGGGGAACTTTGTACAGATGGAGAAACTTGGGCTTATGGAGCAAATGCCAGCTTGGTGTCAGAGCAGGATTACAAACCCTGACGAGCACATTCATCGGTGCACAGTGCTTACAAAGTTACTGCTCTGAGAAATGCAGCTGCCAAGGGCAACCGCCCGCGGGAACGAAAGTGGCACCTGGAGCTGCACTGGAGGTGTGACATGGGAACAGGACAGTGGCAGCCGGTCACGAGTGTGTGGCGCTTCACTCCCAAGGTGGCTCAGCCTGCGGGATGCACAGCCCTATGGACGGCACAGGGATTTATCTGCCCAGGAGTGGGCAAACCTGCCATGCGCTGAGCCAGGAAGTGATGGGCAGGGGCTGGGGTTAAGCACAGCTTTAGCCTGGCTAGACTTAGGAAGTGCAAAAGCCTGGGCTAGGGACCTTACCCACTTCTGATAGGTGCAGGGTCTGAATTTAGAAAGAGCTGCTTTCATTGGATGTTCAGCTGGCAGCGTAACCCAGGTGGAGTCAATTGTTTTGTGTCCTGCTCCTTGCTGTTGAGTGGCTCTCTCAGCTCCACGCAGTATTAGCTTTGGGATATTTTCACAGCACATGATCCAAGCCGGGAAATGACCTTTTGGTTACACTTTAATAGGTCCAGTAGTGACCTGGAAGGCAGTGGGGGAGAAGCAGTGGGGGTGGCTTGTTGAGGGAATTCGGGAGCTTTAAAGGAAGGGGGACTTGCAGGAAAGGGAACTTCTTAACTAATATTCTTAGGGAAAATATGCGTCTGATTGTGCTGGGGCTGTCACAGGCAAAGAACAGGGAACACCGGGTTTGGTCACACCTCCCTGCCTCCTGTCACAGATGGAGCTTTGGGTGGGGGCTGCAGGTACCAGAGCAGGGGCTGGACAAGACCCAGTGGGGTGATTTGGGTCGCTCCGCTTTGCAGCCGTGGCATCTGAGTTTAGGCTTCTTGAGAAGGAGGGGAAAGGACAGGATGTTACATCGTTCCCAGCAGCCCTGGGAATGGGACCCCAGAGTGCGTGAGCAGAGGGGGCACCCAGGGAAGGGCTGCAAGTATTTCTGAAGCACAGGTGAAAAATGCAGTTGTTGTTTACGCTCGTGAAAATCTGCAGCCACGGGCTGGGCTGCAGCCCCTGGAGACAGCTGCTAACCCTGCCTGCCCTGCCTTTGCTCTGTGGCAGCTTCTGGTCCCTCTGTGTCCCTGTGGGGATTTAGGGATGGCATGAGCCAGGGTACACTGAAATACCCTGGCTGTAGTACTTGGCAGAGGGTGATGGAGGGATATTAAAGGCTGGGATAACTTTCCCAGGGCCCAGGAGGGAGCAGGGAAGGAAAAAGTCCAGCTGGATATAAAACAGTGGGGAGCATCCATGAGTGACAGGAGACATGAAGGGAAATCACCTCATCCTCATCCCCGACCCAGGTGGGGCTGGGAGTGAGCAGTGCTAGGACTGAGCAGTCCCACCATGGCTGCTGGAAGCCACACTGCGCTCTGCAGGAAACACCACTTCCTTTGCCGGCCGGAGCACTGCGTCCTGCCCTGCCCAGCTCCCTCCCTTCCTGCCTGGGCACCAGGCCCAGGACGGCTCCAGAGCAGGCAGGGTGGCCAGTGCAGCTTCCAGCCCGGAGAATGTCCCCCTGGGCGGGGGGAGCAGGACTTAAGGGTCCCCCTCCCCCATCCCCAGAGAAGGGCTGGAGCACCGTGGGTGAGACTTGCTGGGGGTGCCTGTGTTGGGCAGTGATTTACAGCACCCCCAGCCTTCGCCCTGCTCCCAGGAGCCCCACGAATTCTTGCTTTGTTCAGGAACTGAGGCACTTACAGCAGGCTGACACCTTCCCTACCCGAGTTGTAAATGCTGGTATAAGGCAAAGTCTCTGCTGGCCTTCAGCCAGTACCCAGCTCTGCTCTGCCAGGGTGACAAAGCGGCTCCAGGGATGCTGGACAAGACCCACACTGGGCCATCACCCAGGGCATGGAAGGGTAGATGGGGGAGAAGTGAAGTCCACCATCCCTGTACTCCCCACATCCCACTGGTTGGCTCCCCACCATCCCAAACCGCACAGACAAAGGGATGGAGTCGCACTGCCAGGAGTAAAATGATTTATTTCTTACTGAGAGCTGGATCCCACAGGGCTGGCTGCAAGGGGCCCCTCTGATGCCACCCTCTGTGTGTGCACTTCACACACCCACTCACATAAGTGTGCACGCACACTCCATGAAGCAGCACATGTGGGCAGCAGGCAGAGCCACCACAGGCTTCCCCTGACAAGCCCAGGGCACCCTGTCCAAATGTGACACCCCCTGCAGACCACACAGGCAGGGCCAGCCCCGTTTCATGTCTCCAGACCCTGTTCTCTGCAGGTTGGCGAGCAGCAGGTCTGTGCCAGATACCAGCTGGCTCCAGCAAGAGAGGAAGCTCTGGTCAGTGGGTCTGGCACACACAGCATCGTCACTTGATCCCCAAAACCACCTTCCCTCCATGTCCTTCGTCAGGCACCACTAGCCTGTGGCAGGGTCCCCAGAGCCTGAAGCACTCTTGCACCCTTGCCCAGCTGCAGCACATGGCAAGCGAGGGGTTCACAGGGGAAGGGATGGGTATTTTGGGGGTGCAGCTTTGCAAAGAGTCACTGTAAGCTACAGCAGGACAACTCATGCCTCTCCTGCTCTGGCAGCTTTCACTCCTGCCCAGCCCTGCCATCCTGCTGCTGTGTCCCAGAAACAGCCCAAGTCCTGGCATCAGTGCAGGTCAATGGTCTCATACTCCAGGTTGTCTGAGTCCTCCAGCTCGATGCCAGGCACCAGGTTGTAATAGCTGGTTGACTGACTCATGTAGATCTTCTCCCGGTCAGCAGAGTCCTTCAGGACTTCGCTCACGCTGACAGTGTCCACCTCTGGCTCACTGCCCAGCTCCTCTGCCCTTGCTGCTGGAGTGCCCAGCTGCCCTTCACAGGATGGCACCTGGGAACTGCTGGGGGATCCCACCTGTATCTCCACCTCCTCATAGAGGTCTCTGCCACTCTCCAGTGGATCCACGAAGGGCTGGAGCACGACCTGTTTCCCCAGCAGCACTTTCTTCTCAGTCCTGGAGGGAGCGGCAGGCAGCTCATAGGGGATGTAGTGGTGGGGCTCTGCAGACACTGGCACATTGCTCCTCTCTGCCATGGCCCGGTTGCTCTGGGACCTGCTCTGAAGGCTGTAGTTGGTCTTTTTCTTCCGCCGGCAGAAGCACCAAGTGATGGTGGTGAGGATGAGGAGAAGGGGCAGGCAGATGAAGAGGGCGGTGAGACTGTGCGAGCGACACAGCTCGTCCCGGGGGATGCTCTGGAGGCGCACACCGTGGTAGTGCTCTGGTGTGTGGCAGATAACCTCCGCAGCCTGGCTGGACCAGCCCTCCAGGCTGGTGAGCAAAGCACAGCTGCAATCCCAGCTGTTGTTGGAGAGCTGAAGCTGGAGCAGAGATGGCTTCAGGAGGCTGGCAGGAAGGAAGGTGAGGGCATTGAAGCCCAGGTAGACCTCCTGGACCTGGGAAGATGCTTTCAGGAAGGACCTGGGTAGCTCCTGGAGCTGGTTGCTGTCCAGATAAAGAACCCTCAAATTAGGGGCATCTTCCAGAAAGCTTCCAGGGAGACTTTCCAGCAGGTTGTGACTTAAGTGTAAGATTTCCAAGGCAGGAGGGACTCCCTGTGCGTTGCTGATGGCCGTGATGCCGCAGTGCGAGAGGTAGAGCTCCCGCAGCCCCTGCACCCCCACCAGTGCACCCCAGTCCAGGTGGGTGATGTTGGAGCTGGTGAAGTTGAGGCAGCAGCTCTCAGGGAGCGGAGCCTCCCGGAAAGCCTGGTAGTCCATGGGCTCCGAGCAGTTGCAGATCGGCGGTGCTGGGTCGAGGGCAAGGCCGGCAGCGAGTAGGAGGCTGCCCCAGACGGACACGGTGCCCAGCCCGGCGCCTGCGGGGAGAGCAGAAGGGACGGTGACTCGTTGTGCGACCTGCCCTCCCGCTCCCTTTCTCCAGCCTTCCCGGCGGGGGAAAGCGAACCCCACTTCTCCTCCCCACCAGGGAAGGACCCGGTCGCCGCAGGTCCTCCCGGAGCCGTTCCCCAGTGCCACCGTGCCCCGNGCGGCCCCGCCACATCCCGCCCCGGCCCTGCCGCCGTCCGGCCCGGCCCATGGTCGCCCTTCAGCCCCCCGTGCCCAGTCCCCTCGCAGGGGTCCCGCCCGCCATGGACCCTCCAGCCACAGTGTGCAGCGGTACCCCCAAATTACGCTTGACCCAGCTCCCCTGCAGTCAATCAACCCAGTGTCCCCCCTTCTTCTGCCCCTCCTCCATAAGCCAGAGTACCCATCCTTTCGTCATCCTTCCCCTCTCCATCCCCTAAAAACAATGTCCCTTCCCAGCTTCTCCCTCTCCACCCCCTTTGCCTCGCCAGAAGCAGTGTGTCCCTCCAGCCCCCTCCGCACTCCATCATCAGCCCCCCAAGCTCCTGGAGAGGGGCTGGGCTGGGCTCTGCTGAGTTCGTCTCTCTCCTGGGATGGGGAGAGGGCTCTGCACGGCTGGGTGCGACTGCCAGCTCCACTGGGGAAAGGATGCAGAGCAGACATTTTAGCCGGATGGGGAGCAAAAGGGCCAGCATTGCACTCCATCACTGGACCCCTTATGAATTCCTTCCATCCCACACCAGGCCGGTAAGGAGGAGCAGAGTCAGACATGAGCACTGCATCCCACAGAAAAGCAGTGCTGGAGAGGGGAGCTCTGTTTCCACACCCTGAAAGTGCCTGTGTGCTCACTGCAGGGTCAGTTGGGTAAACTGAGGCACGTGGAGTTGTACCAACAACTCTTTGCTTCGGTACTGGCAGAGGTGGGTAAGATGGGACCTGGGCTGAACATGTGCAGTGCTGTGGTGCCTCATGAAACCTGCCAGTTCCTGGGGTGCCTTGGCCTCTGCTGGTGCTGGTTCTTCCTTCCCCAGCTCACCCAAAAGACCAACCACCCTCTCCACCCTCCTCCTTGGTGGCTGCAGCCCCATGCCTTGCAGATCTGTGCTGAGGGATGGGAAAACCCCACTCCTGAGTGGGTCAGGGCTGTCACCCCAATCTTGGGGAGCTTGTCTGCACTCCAATGCTTGGCTGGTGTTGCTCTTGCAGCCCGGGCACTGCGTGCAGGGCACACAGCAGGGCACACAGTAGTGCCATGCAGCCGCCCTGGGAAGGCAGCCCTGGTGCAGACATGAGCTGGCAGCTGGGTTCAGCTCCACTGCTCCTGATGTTGCTGAGCATCACTGAATGCTGCGAGGGTGGGGGGACCAAGCCAGGGCTGAGTATCATGGAGGACAGAGATCCCACAGCCTCTCTGGGCTCCTGTGATATTCTACCATGTGCACAGGGGAAAAAGGTTTCCTAATATCTACACGGAATTTCCCTTGATGCAGCTTGCATTGGATGCCTGTACTGGTTTCGCTGTACACCTCCCCAAAGAGCCTGGCTCCCTTTTCCTGTAACTCCACCTAAATAGCTGCAGGCAGTCAGGATTTCACCCCAGAGCCTCCCCTTCCCCAGGCCCGACAGGCTGGTGATCTTAAACCGCAGTTCCTCCCACTGCCCCAGATCAGTGATGGGAAAACCCGTGACCGAGATGCTCTGCACCACAGGGGATCCCAGCTGCAGGTGGCAGGGGGCTGCTCCCAGGCTGCATCCCTCCTGAAGAGGAGGTGCCTCAGCCTCGGCAAGACGTGGGCTGGGGGGTCCATCCATGTCCCTTGCCCAAGACCTCAGCCAGAGGCAGTGGGGAACAGGAGCAGAGACGGCAGCTCTCGGTCCTCGCAGGTCCCCACTGTGCCTCTGCGGGGGATCCCGGGACAGCCCCTGTCTGTCACATCGTCCCCAGACAGGTCCCCCGGGGCCTCCCTGCACTCCTGGGTGCCTCCACCCACACACTGCCTTCAGATGCTGACTCAGCTCCGGCAGCCCCGAGCTGGGGCCTCCATCGGAAAACCTGTGATGCCACCAGTGCCCCAGGGAGCCCCGGGGCCGTGATGGAAACAGGCAGCCTCCCCCAAAGGCAGCAGCACCCCAGCCTGCTCCTGGGCCGTGTTTGCTGATGGGCAGTGGGCTTGTGTGTACTTCCCCTACAAAAGCTGGAAACCCAAGAAAAAAACCAGACAGATCTGTATTGTTTCCTCTTTCTCTTCAGGCAGGTTTTCTCAGTTTTTCTGCAGAAAAAAATAAGGAGTTAATTCATCTCCAGTACCCTGGGGTGAAAGGGGATGTGCTGGGAAGAAAGGGACTGTTTGCCAGAGGTGCTCATGCAACACCTTCAGCATATTCAGAAGCACAGTGCGCATCAGTGGCAAGAGCCCTGAGCTGCAGTGGGGGGAAACTGAGGCACGGAGCAAGGGTGGTCACACAGTCACCCTGTGTGTGGTGGGAGCAAGGGAAGCGCAGCAGGATCTGCTCTTGAGGGGCTCTTGCAACACTGCTGCTTCAGACTCTCGGGAGCTGTGGGTTTGCAGCCACCTCTGCCAGCTCCCTCGCCCCTGGGGAGGGAGAGATGCCAAGCATCCTTTCGGGTGACAGAGAGGCGTGTTCGCGTCGCGGCCATTAGAGAGCAGCACCGCTATGGCGCCTTGCCTGGCCACCACTGCACACCCAGCACAGCCAGGCCACCCCGCAGCACCAGAGCTCCCAGGATGGGGTGCCCAGGCACCGAGGAGCAAGGATGGTGAATCCCGTCATCCCTGCATCTTCTGCTGTTCCCTGTGTGCCCAGCGCCCCACCTGGGGTGGGCTGTGACCCCCTTTGCCTGGGCCCTGGCACACAGTGAAAGGCTCTTGGGGAGCGTCTGCCTGCATCCTTGTCACAAGGGAGGGCAGGTCAGGGTCCACAGGGAACACAGCGGCTTTGAAATCCCTTCCTGGGCCACAGCTTTTCCGTGGGAAGGAGGTGTGAGGTCCCCAGACGGTCTCGTGTGACACACACTGGTAACAGCTGTGAGGGGAAATACGCTGTGAGCGGGTGCTCTGTGTGTGTGTGTATTTACAGATGCGCATGGGGAGGGGGCTCTGTGTGTCCTGGGAGGCAGAGGAGGGAGCTGAGGAGGGAGCTCTGCATGTTTGTGGGATCTCGGTGTGAGCGTAGGGGAACCCTGAGTCAAGGGGAGGTTGTCGGTGTCTCTGTCTGTAGGACGGGGATGCATCTCTTGGGGGGACCCTGTGCTGCGGGGGTGTCGCTGTGTGTGCACGGAAGGGCGGCTGTACGGTGGAGCAGCGAGCCCCTGGCTGGCCTTCACCGCCGGTGTCGCAGCCGGCAGTGAGTCACCGCCGCATGCCTGGAACCCCGGGACCCCGCCCCCTCCCCCGTGCTGCGGCCCCTTTAAGGGCGGCGCGGGGCCGCCCGGGGGCGGGGCTCCGTGGGTGACGTCATCGCGCCCCCTGATAAAGGCGGCGGGATTCCCGGGGCGGCAGCGGCGGCGCGCGCCGGCGGGGCCACGTGCGCGGGGCGCGGCGGAGCCCCAGCCCGGGAGCCTCCTCATNCTGCGCGCCTGCTCGACCCCCGATCCCGGGCGGCCCGGGGCTGGATGCAGCCCCTCGGCCGCCGCCAGCCGCTCCCACCCTCCCCGCCTCTCCCGGCGGGCCCGCAGCAGTGCTGAAAGCAGTGAATCACCCGGGCTGGCCGCGTGCCTCGGCGGCTATCGGAGCCGCATCGGTTTCGGGGCGCCCCGCGGGGTGTGCGTGGGCCGGTGGGTGCCCCGGTTCCCAGGGGTGCCGGCCCGCACCTCTCCGCCGCACGCAACTTTTCCTCCGGCTGACAGCAGCGTGTGTAGGAGGAGGGTGCCGGTTCCCAGCCCGGCCCGAGTGGGCTCGGCGGCTGAGTGTGCAGATTGGAGGGTGACATCACGGCAGGAAAAACCTGTCTCCATGGGGCTGCCTTTCGATGGCCTCCGGTCCCCGGGCTTCCTGCCCTGCACAGGACTTTTCAGGCTGATCTATCATGTGGAAAGATGCAAAGTCCGGCCATAGTGGGAGGAAAAATGCCCTAGAGGTTTTACAAGAAACGGGTGAAGAAAATGCCTGGTTGAGAGCATCACAGTTCAGATCTTAGTGGGCGACGCAGCAGGAGGGAGCGTGTGACGCTTGCCGGGCTGTGCTGCCGGGGAAGGGAGGAGGAGGAGGCTTGTAAGCAGGCAGGGGTAAGGAGCTGTCTCTCACCCATCCGTAACCACCTCTTCTCTTGCAGGGCGGGTTTGCACGATGCTATGAAATGACAGACCTCTCCAGCAACAAAACCTATGCCGTGAAGGTCATTCCTCACAGCCGGGTGGCCAAACCCCACCAGCGGGAGAAGGTGGGTGCCATGGGGCTGGTGGGGTGCTGGGCTGGTGGGGGGCAGCAGGAGCCCTGTGCTCACCTGACACTGCTGCTCTCTTTCAGATCACCAATGAGATTGAGCTACATCGGGACTTGCACCATAAGCACATCGTCAAGTTCTCCCACTACTTTGAGGACTCAGAGAACATCTACATCTTCCTGGAGCACTGCAGTAGGAAGGTCAGTGCTGCTGTGGCCTCCTTGGCAAAGGATCTAAACAGCCATAGCTGGTTGGAGCAGGCCTTACCGAGGTGTTTTGTCAGCACTTCCCTTCTCCTGAGCTGTCAGCTGTCACACCCTCTGAGCTCACCATAAGCTGTGTGGTTTTGCACGGCACTGGGCACTCCATCAGCTGTCCGTGTTTCTCGGACCGCCTGCTCATGGTGGGGCCACCATAAATCCAGTGGTTCCCACGGCTCTGCTGAGCAGCCTCAGCCTCGTGTGGGGAGTCTGCTGAGGTCATGGCTGTGAAAGAAGGATTATTTGTGAATGTGCAACTTCTGGAAGAACTGGCTTTGACCCTGCCTAGCCTATGCCTAGTCAGCAGGGCTGCCTGTTCTCCCTGCCTGCGATCACAAGCTGCCTTCTCTCCCTTTGCAGTCCCTGGCCCACATCTGGAAGGCCCGTCATACTCTGCTGGAGCCCGAAGTGCGCTATTACCTCAAACAGATCATCTCAGGCTTGAAATACCTTCACCTCAAGGGCATCCTGCACAGAGACCTCAAGCTTGGTGAGTGCAGTGGTTGGCACATGGTGTTGTGTGGGGAGCAAGCTGTCCCCAAGGGACTTGTGGTGACGCATCGCCCTTGACTTGCAGGCAACTTCTTCATCAACGAAAACATGGAGCTGAAGGTGGGGGACTTTGGGCTGGCTGCTTGCCAGGATGTCTCTGACCAGAAGAAAAAGTAAGTTTGAGATTTTCCTATTCCAGAATCCTCCAGGGTTTCACTCTTCTTCCTGTGGCTTCCCAGGAGAGCGGAGGGGCAAGGGGTCCCTCCTGGTCTTGGGAGAGGAAGCCCTAGAGCCCCTTCCTGGGGTGAGGGAGAGACTCCTGCTCCAGCTGCAGGCAAGGCGAGGGGGCTGGGGGCTTTGTGGCTCCTCCAGGAGTGAGCTTGCAGCCGTCAGGGAGAACAATGTGTTGACTATTACTATTGTGCCTGCCCGGCTGCCGTGCCGGCTGCACAGGCTGGGACACAAAGGCTCTGTTCCTCCTCAGCTCTGGGACAGGCTCTTCCCAACAGCTCCCCAAGAGCAGCTGCTCCTGACCCCCGTGAGCTGGAGAGGGAGTCTGTATGGGACTCCTTGTAGATGGAGGGGGGGGCTTTGGGCCACAAAGAGCAAAATGGAGCGGGGAGGACAAGGCTGTAAGCTAAATCCCAGGGCTTGGAGCAGGGGGAGGCTGTCTGTGAGGGGATGCAGAGCATGCTCTGATCTGGTGCTCTGCCCCACAGGACAATATGTGGGACCCCCAACTACCTGGCCCCAGAAGTGCTGCTGAGACAGGGCCATGGGCCAGAGTCGGACGTGTGGTCTCTGGGTTGTGTCATGTAAGTCTGTGCTGCTGTGTGGGGAGGGGTCCAGGCACCCTGCCTGGGGTGGGGGGCGGCTGCTCTGTGGGCAGCCCGATGAGGAAGTTTTCTAGTGCTTTGCCTCGTGGCTCTGCAGTGGTTGCTGAGAGGCAGGGGGAGGGGAGCGAGTGGCTGGATCCTGCCCAGCCCCACTTCGGAGCAGGTGCTGCCTGTAGCTGTCCTGGGATGCTGTGGGGACTGTGCAAGCAGGACCTGCACAGGGGCGGGTGTGCTCATGCCACGCTCAGGTCTGGCTCAAAGCAGGCTTGACCGCACTGTGAACCTGATAAACAACGGAAAATCTCCGTGGCTGCCGCGCTGTTTGCTCAGGGAGCGATCGCTGTATCGGCACATCCAGCCCCTCGCCCGGCCGCTGCCCGCAAGCTTCCTGCTCCATTTTCCACCCTGGTGGCCGCACGGGTGGGAGCAGCGGCAGCAGCGGGTGGCCTTTGCCTGCCAGCTCTTTGTCCTTCCTCAAGGCTCCTTGCCTGTTGCTCTAAACAGTTGCTAGGAGGAAGTGGGGCCGGATGTGAGCGTGGCTGTCCGGGCTGGAAGTGGTGCTCTCAGCCAGGTGTGGCCAGCCAAATGCCAATAACTTCCTTGCTTTAAGTGCTGCTGAGTCACAAGCCTGGTTGGGATCTGACAGTGGCATGCATGTCCCCTCCCAGGTACACCCTGCTGTGTGGGAACCCTCCCTTCGAGACCTCTGACCTCAAGGAGACCTACAGGTGTATCAAGCAGGTGGAATACACCCTCCCGGTCTTTCTCTCCCTGCCCGCCAAGCACCTCATCGCTGGCATCCTCAGACGCAACCCCCAGGACCGCCTCACCCTCGAGGAGATTTTGGACCATGAGTTCTTCAAGGTGAGTGGGTGGGGGCCTGGGTCAAGGGACCCTTCTCCAGGTGGGATGAGGCTTTTTGGGCTGTGCAGCGTGCTGTCCTTGTCCTGTCCTAAACCTTAGTCCTTCAAAGGGAGCAGCCGCTGTCCTGTCCAAATGCCAGCCAGAGGAACTGAGGGATCTGGTGTGCTTCTGCTGCCTTGTTGCTATAGCAAGGGGTTGTTTCCTGTACTGATGCCAGTCAGGGTTCCAAGGCTTGACGGAAACACAAGCTGGCTGTCAGGAGGGATGTGAGTGACTGCGGTCAGCCCAGGGCAGCTGCTCTGCCTGAAGCACGTGGCCTATGGAAACCAAAACTCTCCCTTGACCTCTCTGCAGGGCTACACGCCTGAGAAGCTCCCTCCCAGCAGCTGTGTGATGGCTCCAGAGCTGAGTCCCCCAAATCCTGCAAAGACTCTGTTTGCTAAAGTCACCAAGACACTCTTTGGGAAGAAGAAACCTAAGGGTGAGTTTGTGCCAAGGAGCCTCTGGGTGACCCTTTCTTCAGGGAGAAGTGGATCCTGTCTTGAGAGACCACCTGATTGGTCTCTCTGGACCCCTTGCCTGGGGACAGCACAAGCTGGGTGTGCCCCTGACCTTCTTGTGCTGGTGGCCTGGCAGGGGTGTGTGCCTGGAGAGCGGATGCTGTGCCGTAACCCATGAGGCAGTTCCTCCTGGAAGCCCTGTGTTGCGTGAGAACTGGGAAGTGAAAGTGGGAGGCAGCTGTCTGACACCCTCCTTGCCTCCATGGGCATGGGAATAGATAAGGGAGAACTGAGCTGCTGGGAGGGGTGGCCTGGATGTCCCCAACCTCTGTGCTCAGCAGTGTGCTTATCTCTTGCTCTCTCCTCAGCCAAGAAGGGCTCTTCAGAGGACAGGGATGACATCTCCAAGCTGGTTACTGGGCTGATGAAGACCTCAATCTGTCGGCAGATGAGCTATAAAACTGGGGAAGGGAATGAGGTGAGAACATGTCCGAGGCCATGCATGCCTTTCTTTGGGGGAGCAGGCAGGACTGTGATAAAGCCAGGTCTCTCCGCAGGCCACTCCTGTATCGTGCCGCAGTGCCAGCTCCAGCCCCGTGGAGACGGTGGTGGAGGAGACGTCTCACAAGTCTGCGTCCCCCTCCATCCGGGGAACAATGCCCAGCAGCTGTGAAGGTGAGCAATACCTGCCCCGGCCACCCCAGCCTGCCCCAAGCTTCCTGTCGTGCCTGAGCTGATAGCGGGGCCGGCTGACTCAGCCTGTCATCTTCTGCCCGCAGCCTTTGAAGATTGCGTCACCGCCTCTGCCATCATCGAGTCAGCTATCCAGCTCCTGCGGACCTGCCTCTCCTCCATGCCTCCAGGTAAACTGGTTGGACTGCTCTGGACTGGGATAGGCTGCTGTGCATCCCCTTCCTCGTGGGCTGAAGGCATGGCTGCTATTTGGGCTGCAAATAGCACACTAAATGGTGCCAGAGCCTGCTGTAGGGATCTGCTCCCCCTGGGGAGGTGAGAGGGACAGGGGCTGGCTGGCTGCTCTGCTCACCTCCTCTCTTCTCCAACAGCGGAGAAAAACCCAGCTTCCCTGGCCCGCCACGAGCACTTTGTGTGGGTGAGCAAGTGGGTGGATTATTCCAACAAGTATGGCTTTGGCTACCAGCTCTCCAACCGCAGCATCGGGGTGCTCTTCAACAACGGCACGCACATGACGCTTTCCCCCAGCCACAGGTGAGCAGTGGGAATGGGGCTGATCTCTGTGTGTGGGGAAGCCCCTTGGGTGGGAAGGGGAGTCTGTGCCAGGGTGGACATCCCCAGAACTCGTGCTGTGCTCCCTCCAGGACTGTACATTACAACCCGACCAACAGCAAACACCTGGTGTTCTCTGTGGCCGCCATCCCCGAGCAGCTGCAGGGACAGATGAGTGTCTTGCGCTACTTTGCGTCCTACATGGAGCAGCATCTCATGAAGGTGAGTGCTGGGGCCCATGGCTGGACACTGGGTCATGGCTTGACCATGCCACTTGGGCTGGTTGGACTCCCTGCTTGCAGGCTGTGGCCAGGTGGACACTGAGTTGTGCCCTGGGAGTGGGGACCCCACTGAGGGGGTACCCAGCTTTGGTGTTGTGTGTGCTGGTGGCAGTGCTCCTGTGTTTGGGACCAGTGGCTTATGCAGACCCTTCTCTCAAAGGGAGGTGACCTGCCCAGCATAGATGACCTCGGGCAGCCAGCCCTGCTCCTCCTTCAGTGGGTGAAGACTGACCAAGCCTTGTTCATGCTCTTCAGCAGTGGCACCCTCCAGGTATGTGTGGGGCACAGTGGAGATGCCCAGATCCTTGTGAAGCAGAGGCCAGATGGGGGTCTTCTGGTCTGTGTTGGATCGTGTCTGCCACAGGCCAAATGCAAAATCCAGCTGTGAAAACAGCTGTGGGTGCAGGATGCTGCTCCAGTGCCTGGAGCTGCTGGTTGCAGCTTCCCCAGCCCGTGAGGGGCTTCAGTTGGATACTTGTCTGCCCCTGTGCTGCTAGGGCTGGCTCATTCCTGCCATGGGGCATGGGCAGGGATGCTCCTGGGCAGGCTGGGGAGGAGGAATGGGTTGAGGCAGGAAATGTGGCTCCATCCTGGCTCCCAACATGCTGTGGGAAGCATGGGTTAAACCAAGCCCAACCTGTCTCCTAGGTGAATTTCTACAACGACCACACCAAGGTGATCATTAGCAAGCCTGACCACTCCTGCCTTGTCACCTACATCAACCGGGAGCGCAACTCCTACACTTACAAGCTGTGCAGCATCCAGGAGCTGGGCTGCTCTCCTGAGCTCCACCACCGCCTCAGATACATCCTCAAGCTTCTCCAAGAATGGGCTGAGGCCTAGCCTGGGACCTTGGGGGGACCCTGTCTGGACATAGAGGTTTCCCCTGCCCTCCCATGGGATGGGAGGTATGATGTGGTGCTGGTTACCCCCTGGGCACCCCGTATCCCGGTGCTCAGCTGGACTCTGGACTAAGACATGTGGATGTGGTTACAGCAGCAGGTCTGGATATTCTTGCTGCTCCCTGTCTCTGAGCAATCACTGTCTTCCCACTGGCAGCTCCTGGTCTAGTGGTGCTGGTCTTGATAGAATGGACTGGGGTGTTACAGGGAGGGGGTGGTGGGTGAGTGTCCTGCAGCCAGGTTTGGGGCTGGCTGGGTCTTCTTTGGGGCTGGCAGCTGCCTGTGGGGGCTCAGGCTGCCTTGCCCTGGTTGATGCGTCAGTTGCGCAGAGCCTCTGCATGGCCTGGAGATGGCTGGCACAGCCTTGATCTCAAACTTTAAGTGCTGTAGGATAGGAAAAACCCCTTCCCAGGGGTGGACAGGGGTGAAGGGTGCTGCCTGCCCTGCCAGGGGCTCCATGGGCTGCTGTGTGCCACTCCACAACTGCTACACTAAGGAGGAGGCTGTGCTGGGCCCAACTGCCCTGTCTCTTCCCAAATTGTGAATTGTCTGGTACAACCTGAGGTTTGATAAAGGGTGGGGGATGGGATCTGAGGACTTGCCTGGAGAAGCCCTCATTTTGTTGGGACCCAGGGTTGTTTCTTATTTCAAGGCAGTCTCTGCCATGTGGGACTATTTATGTATCTTATTTATATGGAATTATTTATTTTCCTCTTGGTCTGTCCATGTGCAGTTCCCTCTCCCTGACTCGCCTCAATAAAAACTTACTTGTGTAAGGGCAAACTGTGTCTGCCTTGTTTGAAGCTGGAGTCACAAAAGGGCTTCAGCCTCATTCTTGCTCCAGAGCTGCTTCTGCCTGTCAGGGATGACCCTTCTTGCCACTGACTGTTGCTGGGGGACAAGATCAGGGAGGCAGGATGTGTGTGAGGAGCCCGTATGGTACCTGCACTGCTTTCATGGGACTGGCACAAAGGGCAGAGTTAGCTCTTGCCGATGCTGGTGGAGCCCTGGAGCTGTCTCAGCTTCTTGCTGCTGCCAAACTCATTCCCAGTCCTTTCTGCACTTGGACCCAACCCAGCTGCTCTCCTGATTCTGCTAAGCTGCAGAAGGCAGGAGCTGTGACCCAGGTGGTAGAGGGGTTTCCTGGGTCCTTGCGCTGACATCTTGTGTGACGGGATATGAGCTGGGCACGAAGCCAGGAAAAGAGCTCTGTGAGCTTGCTTTGAAGGTGATCTGTGTAATCAATCTGCCTGGGAGCAGCTTGTGCTGTGAGAAGCAGCCTGGGCTGCTCCAACAGCCTTGGGCAGTTGCCTGTTCCAGGGAAATCCAGCCTTTTGTTGTGCTTGCTGCTGCTTGGATCTTTTTGCAAACCAGAGTAGTGGGAACTGCAGCGTGGGTGTGAGCTGAGGCTGCAGTGAGCATCCATCTCTTGCTCCCTGCACACACCCTGGCCCAAGACTCCAGGTATGACACACAGCTGGACAAAACCTCTTTATTTCAGCTGCTCTCTCTCTACAGCTCTACAAGACTGGAGAGGTATGTGCTACTCAAAGTAGACCCCGTGCACTGTGGCCACAGCAAAGAGGGAGGTATTGGAGAAGGTGGCAGAGGCAAAGCTGTCAGTCTCAGGGTCCCATAGTCCCCGACTGGCCACCACCAGGCTCTGCTGGCCCTGCTGGCCCAGCACTACGTGGCAGACCAGCTTGTAGCGGGGTGGCACCACCTCCTTGGCCCGGCTCTGCAGCAGCTCAGTCAGGCTCTGGGCTAGTGAGGCACTGCCCTGGGGACTGTATACAGTCGTCCCCAAGGCACCGGCCAGGGTCCCCTCCAGCACCCGCTGTACCCGCTCCGCATTGAACTTGCAGCCTTTGTCTGGCCCCATCCTGTAAGTGTTTTCGAGCCGGGTCTTGAGGATGGGTTGGAAAATTGGGAGCCCGGAGAAGCTAACACGTCTGTGGAGCATCCAGGGACCAATGGAGGGACGCCTGCTCGCCGGGGCCATCCCGAATGAGCTGCGGCGGCTGAGAATGGAGTTGCGGCGGGAGAGCAGTGGGGGTGGTTTGCCATCCTCGGTGCCCCTGGCTGGGGCTGGGGGCTGGGAGCCACGGCGTGTAGTGCGGAGCGAAGGGGCTTCAGTGTTGTCTGCAGCCAGCACCTGGGCGAGCAGGGCCAGCTCTGGGACGGGCTGCTCAGCCATAGGGGTGGCCTGCAAAGGAGATGTACCTGAGTGAGGTGTGAGGCAAGTGTCCTGTAGCCTCTCCATCCTCCTGGCACGTGAGTCTCTGTGACGCAAGATGCAGCGGGGCTGGGAGATCCATGGCAGCTGTCTTCCCTTCTCCAGCGCCTCCATGCCCAGCAGACATGGCCAGCTGGGGCTGAGCCAGTGCAGCACTGCATGATCCACACAGCCCTCTGTTCTCCCATCCCCAGCCTTTCCCCTGGCACAGGTGAGTGGCTCCTTCCCCAGTGTTCCTGTCTGCATCTGATCCCACACTTACCCTTAGTCCCACTCCTGTCCTTCCAGAGTAAACCCAGAGGACTTGTTTCTGGCGGATGTCACTGCCCGGGACCAATCTTCGTCTTGCAAGTTGCTGTGAGCAGGGCCAAACCTGTTGTGCTCCTGGAACAAACCTGTTGTGCTCCTGGGAGGTGAAGTGTTGCTACGTGACACTGTAGGTCCCCACAGCTATTCTGGGGCATGGTTTCTGTAACTCCTTGTTTCCTGGTCCCTGGACAGCCCTGTTCCTCTTCACTCCTGCCCCCTCTGCATTTTCAGCTGTGCCAGCACAGGGACATGGTTACTCTGGGCACGTGCCCTTCAACCTCAGCTCCCTGCCAGCCCTGAAAAATGCAGGCTGGTGTTGGATATGCAAGAGAAGAGCAGGGGTGGAGAATAGCCACTGTGAGTGCTACTTTGTGCCCTAACTACAGGATGCACGGGGGGGACCTCCAACAGGTTGATTTTGCTCAGACATTTGCATCCTTTGGTTACTTATGCCCCACTGCACCAAGGGACAGTGTGGGCGGGTGGGCGGGCACCCACTGAATCATATAATCACACAGTGGGTTGTGTTGGAAAGGTCCTTAAAGATCATCTAGTTCTAAACCACCTGCAATGGGAAGGGATGCCACCCCTAGACCAGATTGCTCAGGGCCCTATCCAACCCAGCCCTGAACACTTCCAGGGAGTGGATGGAGCACAGCCCTGCCATGTGCCAGGGACCCTGCTGCTGTTATGCCTGTGGGGGGAGCAGGTCCCTGGGGGCTCCTGACCCTGGCTGGGGTTTCTCTCTGCCAGCGGAGCCCAGCCCAGCTGGTACGACACGGCTGCTCCATCAATGTGCCTTTGTCTGGCCCTGCTGCTGAGCTATTTGAGGAAAGTGGAGACGGCTTTTGTGTTTCTATCTCCCGTCAGAGGTATTTATAGCCTGCCTCTGACTAGCGCTGCCAAGCGCACTGCCAGCTGGACCCCATTCCCTTGGGGTGCTGCCTCAGCCCTGGGCCCCGTTCCTGCCTTTCCCTCGCACCACCCACTGACAAGCAAGGGAGGATCCCTCCATGGGCAATCCCCTCCTTGGGCTGCCTGAGGCCAGCCAAGGGTTGGAGAACAGGGACGAGGCATCCCCTGGCACAGGACTTGGTCTGGGCTTAGGTGAGCAACCTGATCTAGTGGGTGGCATCTCTGCCCACGGCAGGGGGGTTGGAACTGATTGGTCCCTTCCCACCCAAGCCTTTCTATGAGGCTGGTGATGCTTTTTTCTGCCTGCACTCACCTATGCCCTAAGCAGACAGGAGAGCTGCAGGGTTCTGGCCTGGAGCATCGCAGGAGAGAAGGCTTCCCTCATTTCAGGGGACAAATCTCTCTGCTGGGCTCCAGTCGGCTCCAGTGCTGCTGCTGGGGACCCAGCCATTCCCACCGGCTTTCCATGGGGGCTGTGCAGGTGGAAGTGAGGGTGATCTCCACCCGTGTGCTGCCTTTTCCAAAATCCCAGCTGCCTGCCTCTCTTCACCCCTATCTCTTTGCTCCGCAGCACAGCCACCAGCTTGGGGCCCACGTCCCCGTGCCAAGGGTGCCAGAGCCAAGCCATGAAACACGGCAAGGAATTCCACTCGCAGCAAGACGCAGCCCTGCTTCCCCATCCGGTGAGTGCCGGACGGAGCCCCGTCGGCAGCAAGGTTGAGCTTCACGCCTCGCTGTCCCATCGCTCCCTCCCACTGCTCCCCCGGCAGCCCGGCCTCCAGCCCCAGCGCTGCCTGCCAGGTTTCCCTAGCAATGGGCCGTGTCGTACGACGCAGCGGGCTGGCTTCCTCCCCGCGGCCTCCCCAGGCTGGCAGGCCTCCCGACAGCCTCCAGCTTCCCTCCCGCCATGCTCCAGCCTCGTCCCGCCTGCCCGCACCGCCTTCCGCCGCCGCGCTCCCTGAGGCAGCCCATGGCCGGACCCTGCTCGGCGCGGCTGCAGGGCGACGTGGCCGCCTTCACCGCTGCCCTGCGCACCCTGGTCAACAACCCCCAGTTCAGGTGAGGGCCCGGGCCGTGCCGCCTCCCCCCAGCCACGCCGAAGCCCCCGGCGGCTGCTCCGTGCTGTTTTCCCGCAGCCCCGAGCCCTCCCTGCTGGGGGGATTGGGGCCCGCAGGCAGCTCGGGGAGCCCCGGGGAGCTGGTGGGGCCGACGTGGCTTGTGCAGCACTCCCCACACACCCGCATGACAACAGGAGTCCAGGGCTGCCCAGGTGTAGCCCGCCCTGGACAGCCATCATCTCTCAGGAGGAGGGAGAGTTCCCGGGTGTGCCAGACCCGCTCTGTCCCTAGGCATGGTGCCAACAGGGCAAGGCAGTATCCCAGGATAAATCCCGTGCTGGGGCTCCTGCCCTTGCCAGGAACGGGGGTACTGCATCCATTGAGCTCCCCAGGGGCGGCTTCCTCCCTGCTCAGTTCCACCTGGCTTCGTTGGTGCTTTACTCCAACCTCCTTGGAGGGCATTCGCCAGCCTGGCCGTCCCTCCTCACAGGGTTTGGCATTCCTGCCACCTCTTGCCAGAGCAGGGAGCAGAGATGGAGATTCTGCCTTGGCTTCCCTCATCTACATGGTATGTCCTGTCTGGCTGTGGTCCCCTTCACCCACTTCCTGCTGAGGCCTGGCCAGCCTATCTAAGGAACACCAGAGCTATCTAAGGAAATCCCCATTCCTGCTGAAATTTTTGGCCACCCAGAAGAGAAATTCCAGTGAAAACTCCCCAGCCACAGCACCAGGCAGTGGGGGAGTGGCTGGCAGTGCCTGGTCATTCTCAGTGTACGTCCTGCTGCTCGTGTCTTGCAACCCGCACCCCTTATCCAGCATCCTGCAGTCTGCATCCTGCAACCTGAAATCTGTGCTCTGCATCCATCTACTTCATCCCACATTCTTCATGCTTTCTCCTACAGCCTGTACCTCACAGCCTGCACTCTGTAGCCTTTATTCTGCATCCCACATCCAGCAGCCTTCATCCCGCACCCATCCTGCAGCCTGTGTCCTGCATCCCAGACCTTGCATGCCATGATCACAGCTGGCATCCCACATCTCACAGCCTGTTACCTGCATTCTGCTTGCCCCTCTTGGCCTGTGAGCCTCAACCACAGAACAGTTTATCGTGGTCCCCCTTGCAGTAGCAGTCGTGGAGGACCTGTCAGGCTCTGCTCACACCACCCATCCTGCCCCAGCTGTGTGTCTCCTGATAGACACTTGGGATGACCCAGGTGTCCTTCCTTCTGGTGGGCACATCTGCCTCCCTGTGGGGCACTCTGAGGGTCAGGCAATGGATTTGTGCATGTCCTCATGGCAGCTGGAGTTTGGGTGGCGTCTTCTGCTCATTGGCCTGCTGGGATGGAGGAAGGGACAAGGGGATGGATGGGCCATGGCCACAGGTGTGCACAGGATGGAGACTCCCTGTCCTTTGCCTGCTTCCTTTCCCCTGATCTTGCCCCACTTTCCTGGGGCCATGGAGCTGGGGAACCCTTTTAGGGAGGGGAGGGTTACAGGGGATCAGGACAATAGGATGGTCCCTGTGCCCCAGTGTGTGCCACAGACTGCTGTGCTGGGCCAGTGCCAGCCCTGCTGGCAGCAATGCCAGAGGCCTCACATCCCTGAGACGATGAGTCAGTTCCCATGAGTCAAGGAGGCTGGTCCTGGTAACAGCCACACTTTCCTTGGCTCCGCTGTGCCAGAAGAGAAAGCCACTTTCTCCAGCTGTCCTGGGCCTTTCTCTGCCCTGCTCAGTGCCAGCACCCTGGGCTCCCCATGCTTGCCAGAGGACCTGTCTTGCTCACCTCGCCTGCAGCATTCAAATAGCTGGAAAGAGCCACCAACAAATTCCCCTCAGTGCCCCTGCTGGGACAAACCCCTGGGTTAAAATTAAAGGGTACTGCCCCACTGTGACAGGCACTCAGCAGGTCCCTCCGTGTGTGCCCTGTCCCAGCGCAGGGCAGGCTGTGCCCTTGCTTTCCAGGCACCGTGTCCCTCACGATCCCCTCTCCCCCACAGTGATGTGATGTTTGTGGTGGGCCGGGAGCAGCAGAAGGTGTTTGCGCACCGCTGTGTGCTGGCGTGCCGCTGTCAGGCGTTCCGTGGGATGCTCGGCCAGGCGCCAGTGGGCAGCCAGGACTCCTCTAGCAGCGTCCCACCCCAGGGCCCCTTCATCCTGGGCAACGTGCAGCCTGAGGTCTTCCTGGCCGTTATCGAGTTCCTCTACACGAACAGTGTCACCCTCAACAGTCACATCGTGAGTGGGGATGGGGCTGGTGGGGACGATGGACATGGGAGGGACAAGAGGGGGATGCAGGGGAAGGGGGTGCTTTGCAGCTCTGGGTGTGCCAGTTGGAGGAGATGGTCTATGTGATGCTCTCTGGCTGGCTAACAGTGCAATGAATGTGTGGGGTCTCAACCCAGCACAGTGGGGTGTCCCGAGCACCTTGTCCCAGCCTTGGGACATCTGGCTGTGCACACCGTGGATGGTGGGAATGGGGACACCACAGCAGGAGACCTAAATTTTTCTCCGTGCAGCAGCCTTGTCTCCCATGCCCCACTCGGGAGCTCCCATGGAGGCAGGAGCACACCTGCCCTTTACCCTGGGCTGCTGTGCCCGTCCATGCCCCTGTACGCTGATGTTCACAAGGTCCCTCTTGCCTGCAGGCGCTGGAGGTGCTGACCTCGTCGGTGGAGTACGGCTTGCAGGACCTGTGCAAGGTACGGCCCTGTTTAGGCTGGGGGCAGTGGTCCCTGAGTGCCCCTAGGGCTGGGCAGCACCTCAAGATGATCCCTGCATGGCTGGTAGCTGGAGGCGCCTCTGAAAGCACCGTGGTGCATCACGCAGGCTTGGCCCTGCTTCTCGATCCTGGAAGGTCTCCCCAATGGGATCCCCCTTGAGAGGGTGCAGCAGCGGCTGGGAATCCCATGGGGGAATCCTGAGAAATCATGGGGAAGGACATGGAGTTTCACATCTTCTGCACAGCAAAGGTCGGAAGGAAAGCCCCTGTGCCATCGCCCACGCCTGCTCTCCAGTCATCTGACAGGATGATGCAGTTAAAGAGAGCCCTGACCCCTGGGAGCAATCAGCACCCCAGCTGTGGTGCTGCCGAGGAGATGCTGCTTTGGGTGGGAAGGCTTTGGGAAGGCAGCAGGGAGCAGAGAGGAAGGGTGGGAGCAGGACAGGGAGAGGACAAGGGAGATGGAGCAGCACGGTGTTGGGGAGGGCGGCCAGGCCACGTCATCAGCCTGATTCCTGAATTACAGCCTGGCTGAACGCGTGACTCGCCATCTCACACCCAGACTTCCCCTCCCTCCCCGTTGTGCCTGGAAAGTACCTCAGAAGCTGAGGATTCATGGGCTCCTCTCTGCCAGGGCAGTGGGATGGGACCTGTGGGAACAAGCTCAGCAAAAACCCAGATGTGGCACAGAGCTGTCAAACAGCTGTCTGGGCAGGGAAGGGATATAAGGGATGTAGCAGAAAGGGGGACCTGGTGCTCCGGTCACATGAGTCACACCCCACCACCCAGCAGGTGCATCCTGAGCAGGATGACCTGCATAGAGGAGGGGTGGAAGGGAAAGGGGCTGACCAAGGACAGCTGGGGAAACCATGGCCGTGTGCCCAGCTGCAGAGTGACCTCATACCCCTCCTGCCAATGACTCAGGGCCCTTCTGCCCCACGTGCCAGCTTGTCCCTGCATGTCACATCCCCTTGGGTTTCCCAGGGACTCTGGTAGGCAGCTGAGATAGGCAGGAGAGAGGTCCCACTCACTGATAAACATGCTGGTCTGGCTGCATCCCTGTGTGGGATGCAGCTGGAGATGCTGGTGCCCTAGCAGTCACAGCCAGAGCACAGCTGACAGGCAGGGCTGGGGCAAAGCTGAGGTCACCCAATGCACTTCAGCTGGCACCAGGATTGTTCCCTGTGGCAGAACATGGATGGCATCTGTAGACAAGGTTATGGGACCTGTCTGGGGCTATCAGATTGGCTGGATTTGGTCACATCAGTCTTGGTCCCTGGCTGCATCAATGGCCAAGCTGGCTGTCCACATCCACACTACAAGACCTCATCCCACAGGCCATTGTTTATGGAATCCTGGGGGGCTGGAGGTGCGACATTCCATGTGCTGAGGGCTCAGGGGATGCTGAGAGGTGTGCGGGGGGATGGCAGGGTTGTGTCCCCCGCTCTGCCCACCCTCTCCCTGTCTGCCTTCCAGCTCTGTGTCAAGTTCATCAAGGACACACTGAGTGTGGAGCAGGTCTGCGAGGCCCTGCAGGTAAGAGTGACACCAGTAGGGTCACAAAGGGTTAAAAATAACCTGTACAATTTTGGGGCAGGAGCAGACTTGGCCCTCCTGTTCTCGGCTGGACAGTAGGGCAGGATTTCCCATTCACCCCTGGCCCAGCAGCTGCCCTGCCAGCTCCCAGACCACTTGGATTGTACCAGGGTTGCAAGGGACGGTGGGGCCACCAGAGCCTGGCAGAGAAGTGTCTTCAGACTGCCCTGAGCAGGGCTGGCCAGAACTCCCCAGTTCCAGGGCTTTGTCATCATCTGCATGAAACTGGGAGGCACTGTGTTTTGGGGAGCCAGTCCCAAAACCCTCGCTGAGAGGCGAGGCACCTAAAAATAGCCTTGGGAAGGTCCTAATGGCCCTGGCCACGCTACTCGGTGGGACCAAGGCTGTTCCCCTGAGAAGGGGGCTTTGTTTCATCTCCCACGAGCTGAAACAATCTTGGGGTGAGGTGCCTGCCCCGGAACACAGAGCTCCAGCCAGATGTGATGCCAGACCACTGCGACATAAACAGAGCTAAAACTGGCCCAGAGGAAACAAAACAAGAAACCCCAAAACCCCAGAACAAAACAAACCTGAAGAAAACAGCTCGCCTTCCCTCCCCACTTACGTCAGCGCTGGTCCCCTGCTGTGGTGGAGGGGGAGGTGATGTTCATCCTGCCTGTGCTGGTCCCACACACAGGGGCTGCTGTGGGGGGATAGGGACATGCCCTCCTGGTAATCAGATGGGCAGTGCCAGCCCTGGGACAAGCATTGCTCAGTAGAGCTGGGAGAAAATGGGAGCAACCCCAAATTCTTGCTGCAGTGGGGGATGGCAGCTATGGGTCAGCCTGGGGCTGGCACCGGGGGCATGGGGCACTTGTGGGGGGGCTTTAAGCTGACCCTGTGCCCACGCAAGGAGCACTGGGGGCTGGGGGTTTCACGTGCCTGCAGTGTGACCTTACGAGAACACCACCAGTGCCTCTCCCCCACTGTGGACTGGGTGATGTCCCTGAGCAGTGGTGGAGAATCGCACGTCCTGCTGAGGATGGGGCTGGGTGACCATTGTGGGCGTTAGAGCCACCAAAACATTTGCTGTGGGGCAGGCCAGAGAAGGAGGGGACCTTGGTGCCCCTTCCTCCCCACACTCTCACCATGGTACCCAACCCAGAGGGATGTCTGCCTCACCTGTGTCCCTGAGAGTGCCCGTGTTTCCGTAGGGCTTTGTTGGGGAGTCCCTCCTGCCCTGGACCCCCTTGCAGGTGTCTGTGTTGTCCCACAGGCTGCGGTGACCTATGGGCAGGCGGACCTCCAGCAGCACTGCCTGGCCTTCATCGAGGGCTGCACCGCGGTACGGCGGCAGGTGATGGGGGAGCATGGTGTGGGGTAGCCCAGGGCTTGGGGGGCACGTGGCATGGAGAACACTGCATGAGGCAAGGGAGCAGGGCCCCTAAGGGCAGGATGCCTGGAGGCTGGTAGAGGAGCAAAGGGTATTTGGAGAGAAGATGCTGGGTGACGGGCAGAGGCAGGCTGGGGGGTACTGGAGTGCCAGAAGATTGGAGTTTGGGTTGGGGGATGTTGGGGTGCCAGGCAGGGATGGCACCAGGATGTGTCAGATGGATGGGGGTGGTGGTTGTGTGGGGTCCTGGTTCCAGTGCCCGGCGTTGTGGCGTGCTGGCAGGCAGTGGTGCGGACACAGGGCTTCCGTGAGCTCTCCGACGTGGTGCTGGCGCGGGTGCTGCGCAGTGACCGCCTGGCCGTGGACGAGCTGGACCTGGTGCAGGCCGTGCGGGAGTGGGCACACGTCAGCTCGGTGAGTGTCACGCAGCAGGGACCACCCAGGGGTGCCTGGGCCCCCACCAGCCCGGGCTGGGAATGCAGGCACCGCATCCCTGAGCCCAGGGCTCCGTGATGCACACAGAAGCTGTGCCACTCCCCCCAGGCCCCTGCCTCCCCTGGTGCCCAGGACCGGCCTCATCCCTCGCATCCTGATGTCTGACAGGCTGTCCTGGAGCGTCCGGTGCCAGAGGTGGCTGCCCTGCCCGTGAGGGAGCTGCGTCTGCCCTTGCTGGCACCCAGCGAACTGGTGACACTGGAGAGCTACAACCAGCAGGACCTCCTCATCCCGGTGAGCTGCTGCCCGTTCTTAGGGTCTCTTGACTGACCTCCAGGGGCTGGAGGATGCTGCAGGATGGGCTGGGGAGGACCACGCTGTGGCCATGCTGATGCCCCCATCCCTCTCCCCATCCCCACAGGTGGAGAACATCGCGGCAGCCTGGCGTGCCCACGCTCTGAGGAAGGGCAGTGGGGTGCCCTCCCGCCTCTGCCGTCCTCGCCGGGGCACGCGGCCCCGCGACCATCACCGTCACCTCGAGCCACACGCCAAGTAGGGGCTGGCAACGAGTTTTGTCCAGCCCAAGCAGGGGCTCTGCAGCGGGGCAGGGTGTGGGGCTGGGCACTGATGCTTCTGTGGCCAAGAGCATCGATAAGGTGCTTTGTCCCATGTCACAGCGTTGGGGCCAGGATGCCTGGACCACCCCAAAAAGTGATGCAGGGGCTGTGGGTACGGTAGAGCTGGGCTATGCGATGGGTGCAAGGACACTGCAGGCGGCCCAGGCAGTGACCCAAGAATGGCAGGGCGCAGGGATCCCTGCGGGATGGGGACCCAAAATGAGCTCCCCCTTCCCCGGGGCCGTGCTGCCCTCCCTCGGCAGCGGGGCCATGCTGCAGCGGAGAGAGCGCCGGCACCTGCCCGGGCAGGGGCACGGGGACCCTGGGGCTTGGAGCGGGGCAGGTAGGAGGGGACACACGGGCATCTTTGCACGCACCGCTGCACCGACAGGCTCCCAGCCCCCGCGCCCCCCAAGCCCTGCCAGCAGGCCACACACACGTCGGACAGGCTGCCAGCCCCCCGTGTGCCACACACACTCCACAGTGTGCAGCCCCCCTTGCGCCCCCCATTGCGTGTGTGCACACAGAGCTGGGTCTGTCTCAAGCACACGTACCCCGCTTCCAGCTGTGTTCCCCAGGAGAAAGGGCCGGACGCAGCAGGTAATTTATATATAATATATATATTTACTCTTTAAANGGGGGGAGGGCTGCCCGCCGTGCCCACGCCTGGCACGGGGACAGGGTCCCCAAGGCCACCCCTGCTCAGTGGCAGTGTCGGGGGGCTGGGGGGGCTGGGGCCGCAGGCACAGCAAACACCGCTGGAGTTAAAGTGCTGGGTAACGGCGCGGACGGTGCCCGGGATGGGGACGGAGACGGAGAAAGGGACGGGGACAGGGGCTGGCTGCAGGGACAGCCCCGTTGCACGGGGACATGGTGAGAAATACGGTTTCCCAGCAAGATGTGCCCGGTGGCACCGTGGGAGCCCACATCAGTGTGCACTGTCCTGTGCGTGCTCAAGCCTGTGCCATCCCCGGGGCAGAGCACGAGTGTGACACGGCGGGCTGTGATCGTGGGACAGCTCAGGGGCTTGGCACAGCAAGGACCACTCCAAGGATGTCCCCCTTCCAAAACGCGCCTGTGCGTTCGGGAGCAACAGGATCCCTTTCTCCACTGTGGCACATCCATGATCTCCAGCCTTCCCATCCTTGCCGCTGGGGAAACTGAGGCACGGACTAGCATGCTGGAAGGGGTGAGCTGCCCATGGAGTGGGGGCATGAACCAAGTCTGTGCCCCCGGGTTCCTGCTGCCTCCAGTGGGCAAAGGGTCTGCCCGCTCCCTGCCTGCACCCTGGGCAGCCGGGCAAGGCTGTAGGCTGAGAAATAAATCTTTTAAAATAAGCTTAAAAATATATATCTCTCTATAGATAGTTTCCCTTTGCAATAAATAAAGGTGGGGGTGCCCACCCCAGGCCTTGCCCATGGCACGCCAGGGCATAGCTGGCTCTGGGGCTGCCCCCTTATCAGGACAGGGGGCATCAGGGCACCCTGTTGGGGTACCCCAGCTCATGGCCCGGGATGGGTGGTCCCAGGAGGAGGTGATGGGGAGCAGGCAGTGACCCCACAGAGGGGGAGCTGGCATGGCACCGAGTCCACCTTGCCAGCAGCTCCAGAAACAGAGGGGGGAGTTAGTGCTTCCATTTCTGGGGTGCAACGAGCCCAGGGCAGGATAACCCCAAACCCTGGGTGACGGGACACGGCACCAATGGTACAGCCTCGGGTGAGGGACACGCGGGCACGGCGTGGCCTGCACACAGCTTGCATAGAAGTGCCAGCCTGCCCTACCAAGCCCCGGTGCAGGGTGCAGGGGGGCTGGTCCTCCTCGGCCAAGACCGCTCCGGCAATTAGCAGCACGACGCGGGCAACCCCGCTCTGCACCCTCCTGTGCTCGCCGGGTGCTGGGGAGATGCTCTGCCCAGGAACCAGCAATCTGCGGGGAGAGAGATTCGGGGGGTCACTTGGGTCCCTTCACACCCACCTCGCACCCCCACGCTGCCATAGACCAGCTCTGGATAGGGTGTCCCCAAGCTCACCTAGCGCCGGGCACCTGCCCCGTGGTGTCCCATGTTCTGCATCTCAAAGGTGTCAGGCACAGCGGTGCCGCTGGTGCTGGGCTCGTCCAGGCAGTCCCGCTCACTGCTGGTGAAGCCCTCGGGGCTGAAGCTGGGGTAGGAGCCAGGCAGTGTGGGGTGCAGGGCCACCGTCACCGACGCGGTGGCCGTGACGGTGGTGTAGCTGCCGGCAGGACCCTGCAGGTGGGTGCTGTAGGTGGGCAGGGCTGCGGGGGGGGCTGGCCGGGTGCCTGGCGGGCCGGGCTGCGGGTGCTCTCGGGGCAATGTGGTGCACGGCTCCCCAAAGGGCAGGGGGGCTGCAGGCTGAGGGCCAGAAGCCTCTTTCTTCCCCTGAACCTCCAGGCTGTCCTTGTAGGGCTTCAGTACCTGGAGGGGGAATGTGAAGCATGAGGGTCCCCAGTCATACTGAGCATCCCTCTGGCAACACCACCAGCCCCCGTCCCCCAGCTCTATCCATGACCCTCTCCCTGAGGATGCAGGGGAGCTGGCAACGCCACAATGGGCAGAGACACTCACGGTGATGCGGGGGAAGCTGGGGTCCTTGCCAGCCTCCAGTAGGATGTGTGCCGGGGCGGGGGGCACGATGAAGGGTCCCCGTGGGCTGCCCGGCCCCACGCTCTCCGTGTAGTGTTCCGTGTCCGAGGGCTCAGGGAAGGTGGCGGGCCAGGCTGGAGCGCGCCGGACGTACATTCCCCCAGGGCCCAGGCATGGGGGTACCGACTCTGGTGGGGGTAGGCAGGGGCCATTATCCACCAAGGATGCCTGGGGAGAGAAGACAGGTCAGAGGAGCCAGGGACAGAGGAGTGTGGAGAAGTAGGGAGTATGGGCTGATGTGAGGATGGGGATGTGGGTGATACCAGGTGAAGCAGGGATGGGATCAAATGCGTCAGGGAGGGATGGGGGAAGTTGAGTGTGGGATGAGGCTGGAACGGGGTCAGGTAGGTATGGGGCAAGTAGGATATGGGTCAGAGAAAGGATGAGGTAAAGGAGGAATGGTACTGGGCAAGGGATGGACTGAGGTGGGTTCGAGATGAGGGTGGGACTGGACGAGGCAAAGATGGATAAAGAGTGAAAGGTGGGCAGGGAGAGGGGCAATGAGGGATGGAGAGAGGTGGGTACAGGGTTGGGGAGGACCAGGGAGAGGTGGGATGGAGGGGTCTTGTACCTCAGGAGGTGGCCCGATGACAGAGAGCAGGACGGGCAGCAGCACCAGCCCGTTGAGCAGCCCCAGCAGCGTCAGGATGGTCAGCACCGCAAAGAAATACCTGATGGGGCCATAGGCACATGGGGTAAGCAGGCACAGGCATCATGAACCATGTCCTGTCCCAAACATGGCTTCCCATGCCACACACCCTGGCCCTGCCATGTCTCCCCAGCCTCCAGGCAAGATGGAATGGGAGTCTCCAGCAAGACGTCCTCCCCAGCTGCCCCACATCCCCACCGCCAGACAGGGGGGCTGCCCCACCCACCAGCCCCCACTGCCAAAGCTTTTGTAGGGCAGCAAGTGGCTGGTTTACCCTTCTTCAGTGCTCACCTCATGATGAAGTCAAACTCAGAACCAGCCAGCATGAGGACACCCAGGAGGGTGGAGACAGCACCATCCATCACAGGGGCAAAAGTGTGCTCCAGTGCTGCGGCCGAGCGCACGTTCCTGCTCCCCGCAGCTGTCAGGAAGCCCTGAGTGAGATGGAAATGTCATGTAGGGCTGTCCCCATGTGCCACCCATGATGGCCCATCCATTGGCACATGGCCAAGGGGATGAGGGTGCCAGGGAGTGGGAATTGGGATCTGCCTGTGCTCACCAGGGCCACGTGGACAGTAAACTCCACACCGATGCCCACCGAGGCGATGAGGATGACCACGGGGATGGCACTCAGCTTGATGCCCATCAGCCCCATGATGCCAAACAATTCCACAGCCATCATAGCCAGGATGGAGACCTGGAGGGTGGGTGGAGTCAGTGAGGGATGGCTTTGGCTGTCCCCTCTCCCTGGCAAGCCTGATCCTACTCCATATAGGGCAGCCTCACCTCACTGACCCTTTTCCCTCTATTTGGGGTGCCCTTCTGTCCCATTTTCTGGGGGTAGCCCTCACCCTGCTCTGCATGGATGTCATCAAACCCCTGCCCACTACACACATTCCCTTCATAATGGGTTCCCTGATCCCTCCATATGGGTCCCCCACCAACTGCCACCTCCATATGGGTGTTCCCCTCACACTCTTCTACCCGGATGTATCCAGGGCCCCCTGTTCCCTCCATCAGTGATATAACTGATCCCTCCATACAGGAGTTCCCCACCCACTGCCACCCCCATATGGGCATCCCTTCCCCCCAGGGTGCCCCTGGCCACTCCATCACCCAATTCCCATGAAGCAGGTACCCAAGGCCACTCAGGAGGATGGGAGAAAGGCTGGATGCCCCTGACCCCACCCATCAGGATCATCCCCATGCATGAGGGTGCGTACTCACGATGATGCCGGCGGTCCAGGGGTTGAGCAGCAGCAGGGCGCAGACGAGGAAGGTGCAGGCCAGCAGGATGCTGATGGCCAGCAGGAACCAGTGCCGCAGGCCGATGTACTGCTCCCAGAAGAGGAAGGGGTAGCCGCTGGGGTAGCTCAGCACGCCGTGGCGCTGGGCGGCCTCTCGGCAGATGGCCCGTACGCTCTCAATCGCCTCCACGAAGTCGGATGTGCGACGCAGCCCGCTCAGGTAGAAAGGGAACTGGGCGAACTCCAGCGGCTGGGCTGCTGGGACTGGTGAGGAGATCACGGGCAGTATGAGGGTACAGGTAGCACAAGAGCACCACAGTCACACCAGCCTGAGTGCAGCCTGGGCAGCCTGATGCCTGGCTGGGTACCATAGGTCTGGGGAGTGTGTAGGGAACAGACTGGGGTCAAGGAGGAGGGCATTTCTCTGCCTGCAGGATTTTTGTGCATTAGCAGCTTACTCTTTGCAGTGAGATGGTCATGGGCTGGAGCAGGGGTGTGTTGCTAAGGGCACAGGGAATGTACAGTGGGATGCTCAGGGTGTGGGGTGCAGGAGGACGAAGGTGAAGCATGAGGAAGGAAGGCAGTTTACCTGACGGGGTAAGGAATGTGGGGGGTTTCCCTTCAGGGCAAAAAGGTGTGGGGAGTGGGGTACTCTGCAGGAGGATGCCTGGGGCAGGGGGGCCCTGGGGAGCCCACCACTCTCACTCACTTCGCAGATTCTCGCCCGTGGTGTCGTACTTGTCATGAATCCACTCGGGGGGTGGGGGGTAGAAGTTGGCCTGGGAGGCGGCAAAGCCCAGGGGGTCGTTGCTGGCCCACACCGTCAGGCAGATGTAGAAGGTGTCAGGGGGGATGATGCCGTTCTCGTCCACCAGCCGCCGTGTGGTCAGCTGCGGGAGAGACCAGGAGCGGGCATGAGCTGGGCAGCTGGGGCAGAGTCATCCCCAGCCCGGTCAGCCCAGCCCTGTCACTACTCACCTGATTGAAGTTGAAGGGCTCCTTCTTGTTGCCAGTCTGGATGAGGAGCTTGTAGGCCAGCGCCCCATCCTCGGAGCCGTTGCGGTAGCTGTCATGGGTGATGCGCCCGGCCTGCCAGTCCCTGTCGAAGGTGGCCTGGAGCCCTGGGGATGCAGCATGGGGGGGTGAGTATCCCTGGGGACACACCACCCTGCACACCACCCCGTGTGACACAGGGAGTGTGGTGCCGGAGGGATGGGCACACAGAAACCCCAGGGCTCAGCTTCTAGTGCTGGGCACCTTGGGACCGCTCTCCCCAGGGTACTGCACACAAGGGAAGGCATTCCCAGGGCAGTGGGGAGCATGCAGGCTGGGGAGAGGACTGTCAGGCAGGGGAGGTCATGGAGAACAGGCACGTCCCTCACCTCGCAGCCAGTCCTGGAAGTAATGGAGCCACATTTTGGGCAGGTCGCGGTTGCCCTCACGCACCACGTACTTGACGGTGCTGAAGGCCTGGTGCAGGCTCAGCAGGGCAGCCTGGGCACCTGGGTAGTGGAAGCCACCCTTGGTGACGATGAACATGTTGTAGAAGGAGAAGTACTTGAACTGGGCCGAGATGAAGGCGTGTGCCTTGGTGTCCCGTGGCACGATGTCCGTCAGGTAGAGGCCATCGTGCACCATGGTGGTGCCGTAGAGGCTCAGTCCCAGCAGCGCCAGGAACAGCACCACCACTACCGCCTGTGGGGACAGCAGGGAGGTCAGGCAGGATCCTGTGCCACCCACCCGCCTTGAGTGGCACCACCAGGGCCACCCCCCCTCACCTTGGTCCGAGTGCGCAGGAGGAGCGGGGCGTACTTCTCCCGGGCGAAGTCAGCGAGGCTCCAGCGGCAGAAGGGCAGGGGGACACACTCCCGCCCGCCCTTGGCCTCATCCAGCTGGGACAGCAGATCCCGGGTGGAGCTGGATGGGGCAAAGACCTGCGAGCCCAAGGGGTCAGTGTGTGGCAGGAGGACGGCAGGTGAGGTGCACACCTGGGAGGTGGGTGGCAGGACGGTGACAATGTGGTGGCCTGAGGGGTCACACCGGGTGAAGGCTTGCACGGTGGTTGTGATCTGGGTGCTGGTGGCCACGCCAGGGTGCCCATAAGGAGACGGGTGGCAAGCATGGTTGTCGTTGGCATCAGCAAGCTCTTGGGGCTGGATCTGGATGACCCGCGAGGAGCAAGGGCTGCGTGGAGAGAGTGAAGGAGCAGAGAGAGAAGGAAGAGATGTTTAGTCACCTCAGTGACAGAGAGAACACTGGGGTCAGACTCATCCCAGCCAGCCCGGCGCTGGTACCTGTAGAAGCAGCAGAGGATGTCGAGCCGGCGTTTCTCCCGGCGGTGCAGGTCCAGGCTCAGGATAGCAGGGAAAACAAAGAGCACCATGGCGAAGTTGAACACCACAACCACTGCAGCCTGCAGGTATTGGGGGACACACATCAGAGCAGGGTCTGGCCATCCCTTCCCATCCCCTGGAAAGGGACCGTGGCCCTACCTGGAGGGAGAAAGCGCGCAGGGCAGGGATGGGCACCAGGGCTGCCATGAAGAAGGCGATCATGTTGCTGACAGAGGTGAGAGCCACACTGGTCCCCGTGTGCTTCAGACACTCGCCCGTCCGCTCCTGCAGGGACAGCGAAGGGGTGGTGAGAGTGACCATGGGGAGGCAGGAGGAAGCCAAGAAGCCCCCGGGCAGCGCTCAGTGCTCACCTTGAAGGGGATGTGCTGGCTCATCTCAGTAAAGGCGTGAGCCAAGAGGAACATGTCATCCACCCCAATGCCGAGGGCCAGGAAGGGCAGGACCTGCCACAGAGCAGCTGGCATCAGTAAACTGATGGCCACCACTTGAGAGGGGACTTGGTCACCACAGAGCCCCCAGGGTCCTGCCCACCTCACAGTACCCAGCTCTTCCCCTAGCACATACCTGGGTGGTGGCTGCATTGAAGGAGATGCCCAGCAGTGAGCAAAGCCCCAGGCCAGAGGCGACGGAGAGAGCCACAAGCAGGACCCCGGCCAGGCCCACAGCCCCTTGGGACTTGGAGCAGTCCCACCGCAGCATGGTGACACAGGCGTAGGCCAGCTGGAAGAGCACAGTGGGTTAGCAGGGACAGGGGGGCGATGCAGGGATGGTGGAGGACTGAGAAGGGACACACGCACCATGAGGAGGTAGCCCCCAGCCACCCGGATGACGCTGACGTCAGAGAAGGACTTCATGATGTCGTTGAGCGTGGTGGTGGAGAAAGCGTGGACGCTCTGTGTGGCGTTGGGAGGGATGGAGTCCTGTGCCAGCTGCCGGAGGTGCACCCCATTAGAAGAGTCAGGACCCCCCTGCTCTACAGTACACCCGCCCCAGAGCCATTCAGGGTGTTAGCATTGCCACTGACAGTCCCTAGGGACCCACCGGACCACAAAAGAGTAGTGCCAGGACCCGTGGCCACATGAAAACCTGGGCACAGAGGGATGCCATGCACAGGCTCACCCCCGCCCAGCGCCATGTGGGGGCTGTTCTTGGGGCTCACCTCCACGAATTTCCTCTGCCAGGCCTCCAGAATGGCTCCCGCCTTCTCCTCGCTCCAGCTGATGTCATGGATCTCGTAGTCATCCTTGAAGTGCTCATAGAGCTGCCGGGGGCTCATCAGGAGGAACATGGTCTGCAGGGCCTCGGCGCTGGAGGACAGGCACGCACCTCGCTGGGACCGGCTGCAGCGCCCCAGGATGCAGGAATGGGTCCATCCCCCACCCCACGGCACCCATCCCCACCACAGACACCCAGGAGAGGACCTGGGCATCCTGCCCCCCTGCCCTGCCTTGCTGCAAAGAGCTGCCTTGCTCACGGGCCCCACACACTCACCAACATCCCAGACAGCCCCACAGTCCCTCCTCCTGCCACGGCAGGTGTCCTGCCCTGTGCCTGGGGATGCCCACACCACAGCAGCTCTCACCGTAGCAGCTTGCCCTGGGAGTCTTTGGTCGTGCCGCCTAAAATCAGCTCCTGCTGCCAGCGCATGAACTTCCTGGAGAAGCCGTGGCAGCCCCCTGAGAGTTCAGCCGGGATGTCGGGGCTCTGCAGGTGGAGGGGAGGTGTCAGGATTGTGGGGCAGGCAGTAGAGCAGTAAGCCCCCACACCCAATGCTGGTCCTCATGGACTGTGACCCACCTGCTGGCTCTGCTTGTTGGGGGCACTGGGGGGACATTGGGGGTCCCGAGGGTCCAGGCAGGGCCGCTCCATGTAAGCCTGTCCCACCTCTGCCTTGTCTAGCAGCTCTTTGAAGCCTTCCAAGGATGTGAACTGCCCCAGCTCCTCCATCAGCTGCAGAGGGTCCAGGTTGCTCCACTGGATGTCCGGGCGGCCCCTGGGCAGAGAGCAGCACCGGGGTCATGGGGGATGCCAAAACCACATGCAGTACCACCACCACCGCTGCCAACCCATCCTGTGGGTGCTGGGGGTGCCCTCAAAGGCAGGACACGAGGATGCAGACGAGCAGCGTCGGTCCCCAGCACATCCCTTACCCCCTCCCGAGGCCGCCCGCAGCATCCCCCGTGCCCTGTGTGCCGCAGCGGGCCATGCCCCGAGTCAAGTAGCGTGCCTGATCCTGTTAGTCCGGGACAAAGCGGGGGGAGCCGGCCCTGCTGCCTGGCCCCGCTTTGTGTGAGCAGTCAGGCCGATTACTGCCCGTGGGCTAACATCTTGATAGAGGGGAGCAGGCAGGCACTAGCTCCCGGTATCCCTTACAGCCCTTCCTGCCATTTTCCCCCAAGCTGGAGAGTTTGGGGCTCAGCAGAGGTCCTGGGGGCTCAGTACAGTGCTGGGAGCTGGGCGTGGAGTAGGTTCTTGGAGGTCCAGCAGGACCCCACGGGACTTGGGTGCCCAGGAAAAGGGTTTTTCCCATTGCCTGCAGATGCTCTGCTCCCTCCACCCCAGCCTGGGGAGCTGGGGGCCAGCTTCCAGCCTCACTCGGCTTCTTTTTTAAGACAGAAAGGACACACAAAAAAGCCAATAACCCAGCCCAGTGCTCCAAAGAGGGGAAGAAAAAGCCCCGAGCAAGTGTGGGCTCTGGGGAGAAACACAGCCTAATAATTCATGAAGGCTGGCTGGGCCAGAGCCGGCCGCTCGAGATTCCCACATACCAACCGGAGCTGCTGCTGCTTCCAAAGAGAGCCCCTTTTATCTGCTTTCGCTTGCTTCACTGAGCCAGGGCAAATCCTTTTGTCTTTCCATAGATTGCTGCTCTTTGTTCTCCCAGCTCCCGCCCCGCTCACCCCTCGGCGTTAAAAAGGGGGACGAGTCCCCATGGGCTGGCCTGCACTCAGCCGGGGTGCCCGCCCGGGCACCCGTTCACTCGGCTGCGAGGAGAGATGAGTCCCATCGCTGTTCCGGTGCCACCCTGCCTGCCACCTACCCCGGCCCCAGGACGCTGCCCACCCCGGCAGGCGATGCCACCAGCATCCCGTTGGGCGCAGCCGCCCCAGCCCCACTTGCTCCTGCTCCCGGCAGTTCCCCAGCCTGGGATGGGGAGAACCTGAGGTGCTGGGGGGGTAAAACCAGCCCCCTAGCCCTGGCTGGGGATGCTGCGGCCCCTTCCCCCTCCTCCCGTCCGCAGCAGCCTGAATAAGGCCACTATTTCATCTATTTGGCAAGGGGCAGCTTTCAGAGCAGCATTAGCATGAGAAAGCACGGGGCTGCGTTTGCTGACAATGCACAAGCCGCCCCAGCTCTCCCGGACAAACACACGCGTAAACAGAAGGAATGTGGGGGAGGCTCCCCCGGCCCAGCTCGGGGTCCCCAGCCCCCCCACCGTGGTGCGAGGAGCTGGCTGTAACTCGCCACCCAGCCCAGGGACTCTGTGCCCTCCACGCCCCTGGACACAGCTCAGGAGTGTGGGTGCCCCCTCACAATCGTGGCACCCACAAAGCGCCGCCAGGGGCGGGGGAGCAGCCTCAGGGACCGCCTGTGGCACAGCCACTGTCCCCGAGTCCCCGTCCCTGGCAGGTGGGAGAGCACGGCAGGGCAGGGGTGGGCAGCTCCTGCCTGCGGGCTGCAGCCCCCCGCAGCGCTGCAGCGCTACCTGTGCCAGCGAGGCCAGGCAGGGGAGGACAGGGACCCGTCCCCAGGGTGCTGACCCAGCAGGACAGCAATGGTGGTGAGACCAACCTAGGGCAACCTAGGGCTGAGCAGGACAAGCTGCAGCATCACTGAGGCACCTTGGAGCAGGCAGAGCCAAGCTGCAAAGGGAGGTCAAGCACAGCCCCTCGGCAGCATCCCCAGCTCCTGCTCCCACCCATGGCCCCCCACACCCCAGGACAGTCCCACACACACACTCACGGGAGATAGGCTGAGCCTCCCTGCAGCTTGGAGCCTTCCCAGAAGCAGTCCAGTGGTGTCAGGATCACACAGGGGAACAGCTTCTCTATCATCTGTAGGAGGAGATGCAAGGGGTCAGCAGGGATGGATCAGAACCCCTCAGTCTCCCACAGCCTTGCTGGGCTTCCCAAATCTGGGCCTTCCCACATCTAGCCAGCAGTACCTTCACAGCACCTGGGGCTGACAAGCCCTGTCCCCACCACAGCCCTTCCACTGCCATTCTTTGATGGACTGATCCCGCGGGTCAACAGCCACCCCCCCTGGGGGCCATCTGTGACCAGCACTTACCCTCTCGATCATGCCGTTCTCAATGATGGGGACACCCGACTTGTAGCAGATCTTGTTCAAATCCCACGATCTGGAGAGGCAGAAGGAGGAGCTGAGAATGGGCATATCCCACAGGGGACATGACAAGGGGTAGAGGGATGTGCAGGGCACGGCGGGGGTCCCCGTCCCCCATCTGGAGCCGGACTCACTTTCCGTACAGTGAGACTTGAACCTTGCTGGCGGCCAGGGCCGCCTCGAGGTGGAGCTGCAGGGCCTCCTGTGTCAGGATGTTATCCCCATCCCTCTTCGGGGTCTGGATCAACATCTGGGAGGTGTAGACGGACTCCTCGCCCAACTTCTCCTTGGTGTAGCGCAGCTCCTGGCTCACCCGGCTGCCCGCTGTGGAGAGGACCATGATGTGCCCTGTCAGTGCCAGGGCAGGCAGAGCCCCCATCCCACCAATTTATCCTGCCCAGGGAATGGGTAGAATGGGCAGAACCAAGGCCACGCAGCATCAGATGGTGCCACATTAACTCACAGGGGCTTCTTGGTGTGGGGTTCCCCACCTGCTGCATCCTCTGGGTGCTCACACCCAAGGGATCCAAACAAGGACCACCTGAGGACACACTGGACCAGGCATCCCCCTTCCCACCAACACAGTACCCAGCCCCAGCACAGCTTGTTGGATTTGCTTTCCCCAGAAAAAACCCACAGACAGATGGCTGGTGAAGCAGAGCGGACCCAACCTGTCCACTCCCACCTGCGCACTGTGGTGGGTGCTGCAGATGCCCAAAACCAGCCCACAACATAGGAAGCGAAACTGGGGGCACCCCAACCTAGCCCAGCTCCTCCATGGCACCCCAAGGCAGGCAGCGAGTGAGTGTAAGCAGAGGCAGGCACCCCGAAGTCCCTGCAGGTGTAGGCTGCCCCAGGAGAGGTTTGGCGACAGCGGAGGGAGGTGGTGCTGGGGACATCACTCTTCCCCGCCAAGGCTCTGGGACGTGTCCCCCTTCGGCAGCAGGAGAGCTCCGAGCACAGCAGGGCCAAGGCTTCCGGCTGAAGCTGCCGACTTCATTTGCGGCTGCCTCGGCGTGGAAGAGGAATCCCCTCCCAGCCAACGTGGCTGGGGCTGGGACCAAACCCTGCATGGCCTTTCGCATGGCTGAGCACCATCCCAGGGACAGTTGTCCCCATCCCCTTCAAATGTGGGGCTCCCATCCCTCCTGGCATAGCGAAGGGGAGACAACACAGCCCGGAAGAGGGTGGGAAGTGGACCCTGAGACTCCTCCCGAGTGCAGCACTTGGCTGCCCGGCTCCCAGCCCCCTGCCCAGGGAGGGAGGGATGCTGCCCTGGCACATCTGGGGTGTAGCCCCCATCCCAGTGCCACCCACCGGGGTACCCCAGGATACCCAGCGTGGGATGCATCCCAAGGCAGTGCTGCTGGCAGGGGCAAGGCCAGCTCCTGCCCAGGCCCAGGAATGCAAAAAAAGGTCACGATTCATCTGCACCAGGACGCTCCCTCAGCAAGAGGCGGGGGCCCCGGCGGGCCTGGCCCCCCGCCAGCACCGAGGAGGCCGGAGCGAGACCGCAAATAAGGAGCAGAATCTTCCCTTTTAATGACTTATTATATGGGTTGGTGTTTTGGTTTTTTTTTTCCCCTGCTTTTTGGGAACGGGGAGGGCAAAGCATCTTTATTGTTCCTGGCTGGCCCAGGGAGCAGCTGGTGTCCATCAGATGCCAGTTGGGATGGAGGTTGTGCCAGGGACAGGGAGGGGGGGACATGGCCACGGCTTTTGTGTGTGTGTCAGAGGGGATAGCAGCACCCAGGGCGAGGGGACGAGGACACAGGGAGGGTGGGTGTCGGGGGGAGCGTAGCGGGGGAAGCGGGACGCCCATCCCGTTCCCAGCAGGCTGGGAGGTCGGGCAGGAGGTGCGCCAAGCTGCTCTGATCTCAGCCATGCCACCCACGCCGAACCCGGGCGGGAGGTGGGACACAGGGATGAGGGGGTGCCCGACAGCGCTGCTGCTCCCGGGGGATGCATCCTGCTACGCCCTGCCGGCATCTCCGCCCAGCACGGCTGCGGGAGGAGCCACACATCTGCAAGCACGGGGTGGGGGCGAGCCCCCCGAAAAATTAAAGAGAGAAAAAAAAAAAAAAAAAAAA